>JARQOC010000010.1:139363816-139889749 GCA_033576535.1 Allobates femoralis
GAGTCCCTTGTCTAGCCATGCAATTTCCTTTTTTGTCACAATTCGGTTTTTCACTATGAGATCTTTCAGATTATTACATCGCTTGTATGTTATTAGTGGTAGGCCTAACCCTACTGTGCTCAACTCTCTATCTTTCTCCAGTACGTGCCAGTGTTTCCTTATCGCCGCTTCTATTTTCCTATATATTGGTCCATATTTAAAGGAGAACACGAACCTCTTTCCCTCATTTTTTGGTCTTTTTATTTTTATTTTTTCTTTTAGTCTCTCCTTAGTGTCTTCTAGGATTTTAGTGGGATATCCTCGGGCCAGGAACCTTTTCTCCAAGTCTGAAGACTGCTCTTTCAGGATTTCTCCATCATTATTCATTCTTTCTACTCTGAGGAACTGGCTGTAAAGGCCACTTCACACACACAGATATCTGAGTCCAATATCTGAACAGATCTCTGGTTGCAGTGAAATCATGGATACATTGCTACATTTTGTGGCTGTGTACAACATGGAGCAATGTATCCATGATTTCACTGCAACCAGAGATCTGTTCAGATATTGGACTCAGATATCTGTGTGTGTGAAGTGGCCTTAAGGGAGTGATCTTTTTGTATGGTAGGGGTGGGCGCTTTCAAAATGAAGTAGTGTATTGGAGCTGGTAGGCTTCCTGAAAAGTGAACGAGTCATTCTACCTTCATTTAGGGACACTTTTACATCTAAAAATTCTAGGGACTGATCACCAAAATGTGCTGTAAATCTCATGTTGTATTTAATAGTGCTGTTTAAATAGTCCACAAACGACTTGAAACAGTCCTGTCCTCCTTCCCAGACTATGAAGATGTCATCTACATAACGTGTGTACATCCTCATATTCCTGAGGAAGGGGTTCGAGGTGTTGTAAATTACACGATCTTCGAAATGTGCCAAAAAGAGATTCGCCAACGTACAGGATATGGGTGTCCCCATCGTGGTTCCCTCTATCTGATTGTACCAAGTATCATCAAAGGAGAAGGCGTTATGGGACAAAATGAATGTTAGTGATTCTGTTACAAAGTCTATGACCCCCATATCCTGTCCGTCAACTCTCAAAATCTGACCTATGATGTCTACTGCTAGGGACTGCGGAATACGCGTATAGAGGCTTTCTACATCGATGGATGTCTGGCATCCATTCGAATTCATCTAATACCTTCACAAAGTCATTTGAATCCTTGATGTAGGAGGGGACTTTGTGTAGCAAGGGTCTCAAAAGCCAATCAATAAATTTAGACAGAGGTTCGGTAAGTGATCCCACACCCGACACTATGGGTCAGCCAGGGGGGTCCTTTAAGGACTTATGGACTTTGGAAAGATGGTTACATATTGTGCCCATTTTAAGGAAGTGGATCTTCTGTAGTATTGCCCTAGGCAGGGCAGTCAAAAATTGGGAGGCACCCAATGCCCTGGGAAGAGATGTACATGAAGGCCTCTTTAAATATTGCGCCCATTATAAGGAAGTGGGTCTTTTGTAGTATTGCCCTAGGCAGGGCTGCCAAAAGTTGTGTGGCACTCTGATGCCCCTGGAAAGAAACATGGGAAGAGCCTCTAAATATTGTTCCCATTACAAAGGAGCGGGTTTCCTGTACTTGTAATGTCCATTCAGTAAGCATGGACTGAAACATTTACCACTGCGGGGTATACATGAAACTACTGCCAAACGTTTGAACGGTTAGGGTCATCATCATCTTAAATATGTTGTAAAAAAATTATGTTTTTGTGGCATCATGAACCACGGTCGCACTGATCATATGATGGTGGCGGATGAGGAGAAGGAGGAGCAGTACAGCAAGTAGCCAAAGTCATGAAGTGTGTACCTATGTGTGGGTGTGCGGAGGTGCATGGCAATTTACCGGCACAAAATTTAAATTCATTTGGTGGTGGTGTGGTGAAGTCAGGCCCAATCCAACCCTTGTTCATCTTGATCAGAGTCAGCCTGTCAGCATTTACAGTTGACAGGCGGGTGCTTTTATCAGTAATGATTCCACCTGCGGCACTAAAAACACGCTCTGACAAAACGCTAGCGGCAGGGCAGGCCAGGACTTCCAAGGCATAGAGAGCCAATTCCCGCCACGTGTCTAGCTTGGATACCCAATAATTATAAGGCACAGAGGAGTCTAGGAGCACTTTTGCACGATCGGCAAGGTACTCCCTCAGCATCTTCGCAAACTTTGCAGTCCTTGTGACACTACCCCGCATCTCAGGGCCTGTGGTACGGGAGGTGCTGAGAAAAGTGTCCCAGATCTTTGAGAGTGTTCCCCTAGCTCTGCTGGATTGAACTTGTGCCTCTCTCAGCCGGACACCTTGGTTGTCCACCGAAACGTGACCTCTGCAGCTAGCAGAAGGGAATTTTTTAACTAATTCCGTGACTATGGCCTTCTGGTACTGCAGCATTTTTGTAGACCTCTCCACCTCAGGAATAAGAGAAAGAAAGTTTCCTTGTAGCGTGGGTCTAATAGTGTCACCAACCAGTAATGAGTGTCCGCCAAGATGTTGATAACACGAGGTTCACCAGACAGGTAGCATAACATAAAGTCAGCCATGTGCGCCAGACTGTTAACAGGCAAGACTGCATCACCGACATCATGACTGTCCATACTGGCCTCATCATCCTCCTCCTCTCCCCTGTCCTCTGGCCATCCACGCTGAACCGACGGTCTGACGGTTGTGTATGTATTACCGTCAATTCCGCATGAAAGTAGCTCTATTTCTACATCCTCCTTTTCCTCGTCATAGTCCTCCAATGCACGTTGAGATGAGATGAGGCTGGGCTGTGTGTAATCACCCAGTATGGTTTCTTGCTGCAACTTATCATGCTCCACCTGCAATGCATCGTCTTTGATTTTGAGCAGAGAGCGTTTTAGAAGACAGAGAAGCGGGATGCTGATGCTAATGATGGCGTCATCGCCGCTCACCATCTTGGTGGAGTCCTCAAAGTTTTGTATGGTACATATGTCGGACATCCATGTCCACTCCTGAGGTCTTATGTGTGGAGTTTGAACCGTATACCGACGGCCTAGTTGATGCTGGTACTCAACAACTGCCCTCTTCTGCTCACATATCCTGACTAGTGATGAGCGAGCATGCTCGCCACTACTCGGTACTCGCACGAGTATCACTGTACTCGGGCGACTCGCCGAGCACCGAGTAATCTCGCGATACTCGTGCTGTGCTCGTGGTCGTCATCTCTGCATGTTGGCGCTCTTTTGAGAGCCAGCCCACGTGCAGGGATTGGCTGGCAGACCACTGCAATGCCACAGCCCTGTTAGTTGTGGCATAGCAGTGATTGGCCGCCCTGCACAGCATGACCGAGCCTTTATAACTCCCGGCGCGCTGTGCTCGGCACACAGCCATCCAGACAGTGAGTGTAGGGAGAGTGTCTGCTGCTGCTTAGGGACAGATTTGCGGCCCTCATAGGTAGATCCGGAACAGGGCTGCAAACTGCTGCTGCTGACCACAACAGTCCTTCTCAGGACTAATCTAGGAGGATATAGGCAGGGTGATACAGATTGGAATCCAAGCTTTTCTGTGACCATTAGTCACCACACTCTTGTACTTACTACCTTAATACAGGATAGGGACTAAAATCCTCTCCTGACACCATTACAGTCACCAGACAGGTGTACGTACTACCTTAATACAGGTTAGGGACTAAAATCCTCTCCTGACACCATTACAGTCACCAGACAGGTGTAAGTACTACCTTAATACAAGTTAGGGACTAAAATCCTCTCCT
Organism: Allobates femoralis; assembly: GCA_033576535.1. NCBI lineage: Eukaryota > Metazoa > Chordata > Amphibia > Anura > Aromobatidae > Allobates > Allobates femoralis. Next base: position 139,367,577 of record JARQOC010000010.1, read on the forward strand.
GACACCATTACAGTCACCAGACAGGTGTACGTACTACCTTAATACAGGTTAGGGACTAAAATCCTCTCCTGAAACCATTACAGTCACCAGACAGTGTACGTACTACCTTAATACAGGTTAGGGACTAAAATCCTCTCCTGAAACCATTAAAGTCACCAGACAGGTGTACGTACTACCTTAATACAGGTTAGGGACTAAAATCCTCTCCTGACACCATTAAAGTCACCAGACAGGTGTACGTACTACCTTAATACAGGTTAGGGACTAAAATCCTCTCCTGCCACCATTACAGTCACCAGACAGGTGTACGTACTACCTTAATACAGGTTAGGGACTAAAATCCTGTCGTGAAACCATTACAGTCACCAGACAGTTGTACGTACTACCTTAATACAGGTTAGGGACTAAAATCCTCTCCTGAAACCATTAAAGTCACCAGACAGGTGTACGTACTACCTTAATACAGGTTAGGGACTAAAATCCTCTCCTGACACCATTAAAGTCACCAGACAGGTGTACGTACTACCTTAATACAGGTTAGGGACTAAAATCCTCTCGTGAAACCATTACAGTCACCAGACAGGTGTACGTACTACCTTAATACAGGTTAGGGAACTAAAATCCTAACCTCTTGTGATCTCAACAGTTACCACACTGGTGTACGTCATACCTTGATACAGATTAGGGAACTAAAATCCTAATCTCTTGTGATCTCAACAGTCACCAGACTGGTGTACGTCATACCTTGATACAGGTTAGGGAACTAAAATCCTAACCTCTTGTGATCTCAACAGTCACCACACTGGTGTACGTCATACCTTGATACAGGTTAGGGAACTAAAATCCTAATCTCTTGTGATCTCAACAGTCACCACACTGGTGTACGTCATACCTTGATACAGGTTAGGGACTAAAATCCTCTCCTGAAACCATTAAGTCACCAGACAGGTGTACGTACTACCTTAATACAGGTTAGGGACTAAAATCCTCTCGTGAAACCATTACAGTCACCAGACATGTGTACGTACTACCTTAATACAGGTTAGGGAACTAAAATCCTAACCTCTTGTGAACTCAACAGTCACCACACTGGTGTACGTCATACCTTGATACAGGTTAGGGAACTAAAATCCTAATCTCTTGTGATCTCAACAGTCACCAGACTGGTGTACGTCATATCTTGATACAGGTTAGGGAACTAAAATCCTAACCTCTTGTGATCTCAACAGTCACCACACTGGTGTACGTCATACCTTGATACAGGTTAGGGAACTAAAATCCTAATCTCTTGTGATCTCAACAGTCACCACACTGGTGTACGTCATACCTTGATACAGGTTAGGGACTAAAATCCTCTCCTGAAACCATTAAAGTCACCAGACAGATGTACATACTACCTTAATACAGGTTAGGGACTAAAATCCTCTCCTGAAACCATTAAAGTCACTAGACAGGTGTATGTACTACCTTAATACAGGTTAGGGACTAAAATCCTCTCCTGAAACCATTACAGTCACCAGACAGGTGTACGTACTACCTTAATACAGGTTAGGGACTAAAATCCTCTCGTGAAACCATTACAGTCACCAGACAGGTGTACGTACTACCTTAATACAGGTTAGTGAACTAAAATCCTAACCTCTTGTGATCTCAACAGTCACCAGACTGGTGTACGTCATACCTTGATACAGGTTAGGGAACTAAAATCCTAACCTCTTGTGATCTCAACAGTCACCACACTGGTGTACGTCATACCTTGATACAGGTTAGGGAACTAAAATCCTAACCTCTTGTGATCTCAACAGTCACCACACTGGTGTACGTCATACCTTGATACAGGTTAGGGAACTAAAATCCTAATCTCTTGTGATCTCAACAGTCACCACACTGGTGTACGTCATACCTTGATACAGGTTATGGGACTAAAATCCTCTCCTGAAACCATTAAAGTCACCAGACAGGTGTACGTACTACCTTAGTACAGGTTAGGGACTAAAATCCTCTCCTGAAACCATTACAGTCACCAGACAGGTGTACGTACTACCTTAATACAGGTTATTGACTAAAATCCTCTCGTGAAACCATTACAGTCACCAGACAGGTGTACGTACTACCTTAATACAGGTTAGGGAACTAAAATCCTAACCTCTGGTGATCTCAACAGTCACCAGACTGGTGTACGTCATACCTTGATACAGGTTAGGGAACTAAAATCCTAATCTCTTGTGATCTCAACAGTCACCAGACTGGTGTACGTCATACCTTGATACAGGTTAGGGAACTAAAATCCTAACCTCTTGTGATCTCAACAGTCACCACACTGGTGTACGTCATACCTTGATACAGGTTAGGGAACTAAAATCCTAATCTCTTGTGATCTGAACTGTCACCAGACTGGTGTACGTACTACCTTAATACAGGTTAGGGACTAAAATCCTCTCCTGAAACCATTACAGTCACCAGACTGGTGTACGTCATAAATTGATACAGGTTAGGGACTAAAATCCTCTCCTGAAACCATTACAGTCACCAGACTGGTGTAATTACTACCTTGATACAGGTTAGGGACTAAAATCCTAATCTCCTGTCACCATTGCAGTCACCAGACTGTTGTCGCTGTATACAAGCAAAATGCGCAAGGGCGTTGGCAAGGAAGAATGAAGTGAACGTGATGGTGGTGCAGGCAGAGGCCGAGGTCGTGTGCAAGCACTAATTTCGCAACAACAAAGGGGCACATCTACTCGCTCACACGTCCTGTCCCAAATTCTTGGGGCCCGCTCCAGTACACCGCTCTTGAACCAACACCTGTGTCAACAGGTTGTTACTTGGATTGCGGATAATGCTTCAAGTCAGATTTGGCACCTCCACCAACACCCTGTCATTCCACACAGTCAAGCGTCAGTAGCCGTGATACTGCACGCACATTTCCCAACCTGATCCCCCTTCCTACCACCAGGCCGAGTACACGTCCACGGCATTACTGATCCCACACTTGGACTCTCGGAAGTCGAGAAGTGTGTACCCATGGGTGAGTGGAGGTACATGGCAAATTCCCATAACAAAATTTAAATTCATTTGTCATTTGTTAGTGGTGTGGTGAAGTCTGGCCCAATCCAACCCTTGTTCATCTTGATCAGAGTCAGCCTGTCAGCAATTTCAGTTGACAGGCAGGTGCGTTTATCAGTAATGATTACACCTGAGGCACTGAAAACACGCTCGGACAAAACGCTAGCGGCAGGGCAGGCCAGGACTTCCAAGGCGTAGAGAGCCAATTCATGCCACGTGTCCAGCTTGGAGACCCAATAATTGTAAGGCACAGAGGAATCTCGCAGTACAGTTGTTCGATCTGCAAGGTACTCCTTCAGCATCTGGCCAAACTTAGCATTTCTTGTGGCACTACCCGCACCTCAGGGGCTGTGGTACGTGAGTGGCTGAGAAAACTGTCCCACATCGTAAAGACTGTTCCACTACCTCTGGCGGATTGGACTTGTGCCCCTCTCGGCCGTACGCCTTGGTTCTCCACTGATTCCTGACCTATGCCGCTAGCGTTTTGTGAGGGAAATTATTTGCCTACTTCCTTGACTATGGCCTTCTGAACTGCTGCATTTTGGCTGACATCTCTACTCAGGAATGAGAGACATAAAGTTCTCCTTGTAGCGTGGGTCTAAGAGTGTTGCCAACCAGTACTGATTGTCGGCCAAGATGTTCTGAACGCGAGGGTCACGAGCCAGGCAGCTTACCATAAAGTCAGCCATGTGCGCCAGACTCTTAACAGCCTTCACTTCTGTATCCAGACCAACACGATGACTGAACATGCTGTCCTCCTCCTCCTCCTCATCTCCCCTGTCCTCTGGCCAGCCACGCTGAATCGAGGGTATGACTGGTGTGCATGTCATATCCTCAATTTGGCCAGAGAGTTGCTCCATGTCTTCATCCTCCTCCTCCTCGTCATAGTCCTCCACTGCACGTTGTGATGAGATGAGGCTGGGCTGTGTGTTTTCACCCACACCCACTACTGTTTCTTGCTCCAAGTCATCGCGCTCGGCCTGCAATGCATCCTCTTTGTTTTTCAGCAGAGACCGTTTTAGAAGGCAGAGTAGTGGTATGGTGATGCTAATAATGGCGTCATCGCCGCTCACCATCTTGGTGGAGTCCTCAAAGTTTTGGAGTACGGTACATAGGTCGGACATCCATCTCCACTCCTCAGGTGTTATGTCTGGAGTTTGACCCATTTCCCGACGGCTTAGGTGATGCAGGTAGTCAACAACTGCCCTCTTCTGCTCACATATCCTGACCAACATGTGCAGAGTTGAATTCCAACGCGTGGGGACATCACACACCAGTCTGTGGGCTGGAAGACGCAAACGGCGCAGAAAGCCGGCAAGGCCGGCTGAAGCAGCAGGTGACTTGCGAAAATGTGCAGACAGACGGCGAACTTTTACCAGCAGTTCAGACAGCTCTGGGTATGACTTTAGAAACCTCTGAACCACCAGGTTGAGCACATGGCCCACGCATGGAACATGCGTCAGCTGGCCTCGCCTCAAAGCTGCCACCAGGTTCCGGCCATTGTCACACACGACCTTTCCTGGCTTTAGGTTCAGAGGTGTGAGCCAGTGATCTGCCTGCTGTTTCAGAGCTGTCCACACCTCTTCTGCATTGTGGGGTTTGTCACCTATGCAGACTAGCTTCAGCACAGCCTGTTGCCGCTTCACAGAGGCAGTGCTGCAGTGCTTCCAGCTTGGGACTGGTGTGGAGGGTACAGTGGATGAGGATGCGCAGGAGGAGGAGGAGGAGCTGAAGAGCATGACATTCCGGAGCTGTAGAGTGTCGGAGAAACCCTGACTGAGGTAGGGCCTGCTATCCTTGGTGTGGGAAGGACTGTGTTCCGTCCCTCGCTCAGACTGGGTCCCACCTCCACAATATTAACCCAGTGTTTTGTCAAGGAGATGTAGCGGCCTTGCCCACAAGCACTTGTCCACGTGTCTGTGGTTACGTGGACTTTGGCTGAAACAGCGTTGTTCAGGGCACATGTGATGCTGTTGGACACGTGGTTATGCAATGCGTGGACGGCACATCTGGAGAAATATTGTCGGCTGGGGACCGAGTAACGTGGGACAGCAGCCGCCATCAGGTCGCGGAATGCTTCCGTCTCCACCAGCCGTAAAAGCAACATTTCTAGCGCTAAGAGTCGCGAAATGTGAGAATTCAGGACTGTGGCATGTGTAGCGTTGGCAGCGTATTTGCACCTGCGTTCAAAGGTTTGCTGAATGGATAATTGAACGCTGCGCTGGGACAAGGACGTGCTTGATGGTGGTGTTATTTGTGCGTGGGCAACTTCAGGTGCAGGGCCGGAGGCTTATTCGCGGCCAGCATGTACAGGGGATTGGCTCGCACGCACAACACGCGAAGACGTAGCAGTGACATCAGCAAGCACCGCTCCTCGACTCTGTTGTACTTCCCACAAAGTCGCTGTAAGGTTTTCAGGCTTTTTTGCTATATCTGTTGTTATGTTTGCATTTAGTGTATTATGTCGGCCATCTTGTTTCCTGTCCTGTGCATTGACTTTTGCCCTCAAACAATATGGAGTCCTCAGCTTTGATGTCCCTGCCCTGTTTCTTGCCAATTGCCCTTTTAATCAGTTTCAGATGATTTACCTGTGCTCCTGAATCAGGTCTGCAATCTGTCTGTGACTTGCTCTCTGAAGCCTGGATTCACTCTGCCTGGAATCATTTATGGACACAGAATCCTCCTGTTTGCCAGCAACATCTGACAGGGAAGTAATATACTCTGAATGCTTTCCTTGAGACTTGTACTATGCTTTAATTCTCTGATGTCCTTGGTTGTTTGCCTTGCACTCTGCAACTTACATTTACGTTATCCTGTTGATGCACTAAGTTGTATGAAGCAATACAAGAGCTGCTTAAGAAGCGTATGTCTCATGTGTCTCATTATACCCATGCATTAGACTCTATATAGACTGTATCATATATGACAATCGGGTGCTTGGCTGACATGTGCCTGATCATGCTGGTGGTGGTCAGGCTGCTAGTGTTCGTACCCCTGTTGATGCTGGCATGGCAGGTGTTGCAAATGGCCTTTTTAGAGTCATCTGGAGCCAACTTAAAATACTGCCAGACTCGGGAAGACCTAACATTTGCACAGGCACCTTGTGTCGTGTTGTTGTTTGACCGGTGAACGGTTCCCTGCCTTCTGCCTGCGGACCCGACCCTGCTTCGTACTGCCTGTTGGGATGCTACGCCTCCCTCCCCCTGTGCACTGCTGTCCTCGCTCTGCATATCCACCTGCCAGGTTGGGTCAGCTACTGGATCATCCACCACGTCGTCTTCCTCTTCCTTGGATAATCGCTGAACTGCTCCTCCTTCTCCTCATGTGCCACCATGATGACCGTTACAATACTTAGGCTGTTGTTTCAGGTATACCCCCAGTGGTAAATTTTTACGCCCATTCTTTTTGAATGGCCATTACAACGACAGGATACCCGCTCCTTTTCAATGGGAAAAATGTTTTGAGGCCCTCCTGCACGTCCCTATCCAGGGACAATGTGGAGCCTTCCAATTTTTGGCTGCCGTGGCCAAAGGGCTATACTACAATACACCCACTTGAGGGTTACAGGCCCTACTACATGTCTGTATGCATGGGTCATTGTTGAACCTCCCAATTTGTGGCTGCCCTGACCAAAGGGCTATACTACAATACACCCACTTGAGGGTTACAGGCCCTACTACATGTCTGTATGCATGGGTCATTGTTGAACCTCCCAATTTTTGGCTGCCCTGACCAAAGGGCTATACTACAATACACCCACTTGAGGGTTACAGGCCCTCCTGCACGTCTCTATCCAGGGACAAAGAGGAGCCTCCCAATTTTTGGCTGCCCTGACCAAACGGCTATACTACAATACACCCACTTGAGGGTTACAGGCCCTACTACATGTCTGTATGCATGGGTCATTGTTGAACCTCCCAATTTTTGGCTGCCCTGACCAAAGGGCTATACTACAATACACCCACTTGAGGGTTACAGGCCCTACTACATGTCTGTATACATGGGTCATTGTTGAACCTCCCCATTTGTGGCTGCCCTGACCAAAGGGCTATACTACAATACACCCACTTGAGGGTTACAGGCCCTACTACATGTCTGTATGCATGGGTCATTGTTGAACCTCCCAATTTTTGGCTGCCCTGACCAAAGAGCTATACTACAATACACCCACTTGAGGGTTACAGGCCCTACTACATGTCTGTATGCATGGGTCATTGTTGAACCTCCCAATTTGTGGCTGCCCTGACCAAAGTGCTATACTACAATACACCCACTTGAGGGTTACAGGCCCTACTACATGTCTGTATGCATGGGTCATTGTTGAACCTCCCAATTTTTGGCTGCCCTGACCAAAGGGCTATACTACAATACACCCACTTGAGGGTTACAGGCCCTCCTGCACGTCTCTATCCAGGGACAAAGAGGAGCCTCCCAATTTTTGGCTGCCCTGACCAAAGGGCTATACTACAATACACCCACTTGAGGGTTACAGGCCCTACTACATGTCTGTATGCATGGCTCATTGTTGAACCTCCCAATTTGTGGCTGCCCTGACCAAAGGGCTATACTACAATACACCCACTTGAGGGTTACAGGCCTTACTACATGTCTGTATGCATGGGTCATTGTTGAACCTCCCAATTTTTGGCTGCCCTGACCAAAGGGCTATACTACAATACACCCACTTGAGGGTTACAGGCCCTCCTGCACGTCTCTATCCAGGGACAAAGAGGAGCCTCCCAATTTTTGGCTGCCCTGACCAAAGGGCTATACTACAATACACCCACTTGAGGGTTACAGGCCCTACTACATGTCTGTATGCATGGCTCATTGTTGAACCTCCCAATTTGTGGCTGCCCTGACCAAAGGGCTATACTACAATACACCCACTTGAGGGTTACAGGCCCTACTACATGTCTGTATGCATGGGTCATTGTTGAACCTCCCAATTTTTGGCTGCCCTGATCAAAGGGCTATACTACAATACACCCACTTGAGGGTTACAGGCCCTACTACATGTCTGTATGCATGGGTCATTGTTGAACCTCCCAATTTGTGGCTGCCCTGACCAAAGGGCTATACTACAATACACCCACTTGAGGGTTACAGGCCCTACTACATGTCTGTATGCATGGGTCATTGTTGAACCTCCCAATTTTTGGCTGCCCTGACCAAAGGGCTATACTACAATACACCCACTTGAGGGTTACAGGCCCTCCTGCACGTCTCTATCCAGGGACAAAGAGGAGCCTCCCAATTTTTGGCTGCCCTGACCAAAGGGCTATACTACAATACACCCACTTGAGGGTTACAGGCCCTACTACATGTCTGTATGCATGGGTCATTGTTGAACCTCCCAATTTTTGGCTGCCCTGACCAAAGGGCTATACTACAATACACCCACTTGAGGGTTACAGGCCCTACTACATGTCTGTATGCATGGCTCATTGTTGAACCTCCCAATTTTTGCCTGCCCTGGCCAAAGGCCTATACTACAATACACCCAGTTCTTCTTTACAGGCCCTCCTGCACGTCTCTATCCAGGGACAATGTGGAGCCTCCCAATTTTTGGATGCCCTGGCCAAAAGGCTATACTACAATACACCCAGTTCTTGTTTACAGGCCATCCTGCATGTCTGTATCCAGGGGCATTGGTGAACCTCCCAATTTTGGACTGCCCTTGCAAAGGAAGATACTACAATAGACCCAGTTCCTCAAAATGGGCACTTTATTTCTAGACAGGGCTTCATGTACGTCTCTTGTCAGGGTCATCGGAGTGTCGCACAATGTTTTCACGTAAAATCTTTCATGTAATCACAAAAAGTGACATACACCAGCTGTATCTCACTATTGGGTATGTGCCCTTAACATTTCCACCCTAAATATTCATTTTGGTGTCATTTTGGAAGGTTTTCTGGAGACTCCGTAAAATTGGCGTGAAACTCGGACAACATTGTTCACAGCTGTGACTTTTGAGTGAGAAATGCTTCCAGGGGTCTTCCCCATGGTGTTGCCATGTCATTTGAGCACTCTTCTGAGACTTTTGTGACATTTTTAGGGTTTTTCCATGCTGCCGGCAGTCATTTCATAAAAATACTCGTGTCTCCCATAGGATAACATTGGGCTCGTTACTCGGGCCGAGTACACGAGTATCTCGGGATGCTCGGCCCGAGCTTCGAGCACCCGAGCATTTTAGTACTCGCTCATCACTAATCCTGACCAACATGTTCAGTGTGGAATTCCAACGTGTGGGGACATCACACACCAGTCTGTGAGCCGTAAGCTGTAAACGCCGCTGAAAGCCGGCAAGGGCGGCAGAAGCAGTAGGTGACTTTCTAAAATGGGCACACATGTGGCGTACTTTGACGAGCAGATCTGACAGCTCCGGGTAGGATTTAATATACCGCTGAACCATGAGGTTGAGCACATGTGCCACGCATGGAACATGTGTCAGCTCGCCTCTCCTCAGAGCCGCCACAAGGTTCCGGCCATAGTCATGAAGTGACCAGCAGTAAGGCCGCGGGTGTGTGTCTATGATCTGCTTCAACAAAATCCCCATACTCAGATTTAACGGGAGGAAACATTTTTTTTACTATTAAACATGGTGATAACACTTTCAACTGGTTTGGCTGCACACATAGGGAAGGTTGAATACCCTGATGTTCAGCTCCGGAAGCACGGCAAAAACACGAAAAAAACAATACTGGCAATCGCTTTCCCTAACTTTCCCTCAATGTACGTTACCAGTCTATAACAGAAGGCGTAGCTCCCACGTCGCAGGCCTGGGGTCTAACGATGGCGATTCCAGGGGAAGCGATGAAGGGGGTTTCCTCAAGTCCTCTCCACAGGTACCGGTTTATAGTCTCTCAGTCCGGGGAAAAAAGAAAGGAAAAAAATATATAACTTTCGAAGATGGCTCCCTTGTGTCCGTCACAGTCTCTGAATATGCTCTAGGAGTGTGATGTTCTGCAGTCAGGTTAGGCTCATGGTAACAATGTTCTGCAGCCTGAGGGTTGTCGCAACGGCTTCCACGGCGTGATCTTTCCAGAAAGGAGTCGCAAGGAAGCCCTCTCTCGAGGAACACCTACAGGCAGGTCTGTCCTGGTCGAGCTCTGTCTCCTTCTGTCTTTCCCGCACTTTTTCCTCCTGAGCACACGGCTGTAGTGGGAGGGGATCAGCAGTCGGTGTTTTTTATCTCTGCAGCAATTTCAGCACTTGTCCACAAGGGGTCAGTATCGGACTGTGTAATGTCCACTTCAGTGTCCATTTCACTAATAGTACAGTCAGGGCTACCCACTCCGTTACATAGCCCCGCACTTAAAGGTTGGCAGTCCCTGTCAACAACCGCCGGTTCCAAGGCAGTGATGGCTGTAGATGTCACAGGGGTTGGTTGAGAAGTGGGCCATACATACTGGTCCCTGTAGAACCATCCGGGAGGGACCCCAGCAGTGGTGCGGCCAGTGCGCCGCAAGGGTCGGCTGTTCCCCACCTCGTCACCTTTTGTACGCTCCACTTCAGTCGGTCCCCCGGGGGAAGAACTAGTCTGGGTAGGTGGGTCACCAGCCTTGGAGTCAACTTGGTCGCTATGCTGAATAGTATCTATGACGTCAGTCATGCCAGCAGCGTCACCCCCTCTGGGTACCGTGGTCGGCGAGTCAGTCTGGGACCGGCAGGGGCGCAACATGTTTCGGTGTACGGTGCGGTGTTGCCACTGTCTTCACCCCGCACTCAGTATACATGACCGTTGGGGTAGGGGCGTTCGACTACCCGGTAGGTTTCGGCCTCCCACTTGGCTCGAAGCTATCCTTGAGGCTTCCTAATACGGAGCAGGACTAGCTGTCCCAACTTTAAGGGTTTCTCTGGTACTGGGAGTGGGTCAGCATGTATCTGGTTCCGGATTTGTTGGCCCACTAGCCGGTGTACAGTTTCCATCTTCTGTCAGTGGGCATGTAGCCAGGATGGGTAGGTATTGTAGACCTCTTCTTCAGGGCGGAAAAGGTTCAGGTCATGGACCCCTTTTCCCGGGCGGCCAAAGAGAACGGTGTGTGGGGTGTAGCCAGTCACAGAGTGGACTTGGTTGCTGTAGGCCCATACTAGATCTGGAAGGAATTGGGGCCATTGGTCCTTCTTATCATCGGCTAAGGTGCGGATCAACTGGAGTAGAGTCCGGTTAAAGCGCTCACACGCACCGTTTCCTTGTGGGTGGTAAGGGGTGGTCCTCTAATACTGGATCCCATATATCCGATGCAGCCCCTGGTCAGAGTGTAACCTCTCTGGACACCCATAGACGTGGATGAACTGTCGACAGATGGCCCGTGCAGCTGATTCGGCAGTCTGGTCTTTGGTAGCAACAGCGACGGCGAATTTTGTGAAGTGGTCCACCATGACTAGGCAGTATTGGTAGCCACTACTCGCCATCCCAATCAACAGATAGTCCACCATCAACAGCTCAAGAGGCCTGGATGTTTTAATTGTCTGGACAGGTGCACGCTGCTCAGTGGACTTGTGAAGTTCACAGGTGCGACAGGTTCTGCAGACGTCTTCAACCAGCTTGCGGAGCCCCGGACAGTAGATGGACTGTTGAATCCACCGAAAGGTCTTGTCTATTCCAAAGTGACCGTTCCTTTTGTGTGCTTCGCCCACCATCTCGCGGGCCAATTGGGCAGGCACCACAACTTGTATGCATTCCTCCAACATGTGGGACAGGAGAACCTTCCGATACAGTACCTCTTCTCTCAAAATCAGCCGATCCCACTGGCTGAGCAAGGGCAAGGTCCCGGTGGACAGTCGCGACCGTGCATCGGAGGAGGGCTTCTGCTGTTGCTTCACCCATTGCTTGAGTAGGGCCCATTCAGGGTTCTGGTCCTGGAGTCTGCACCACTCCTGGGGGGACAGCGGGGCCCCCACTTGAGTTCCAGCTTCACCCACAACATACTGGCGGCAATCCATCATCTGTCGGGCAAGCCTTGCGAAGTCAGGCGTCTCGTCTCCTTCTAGTTCTTCATCCCGGTCTCTAGTGAGTAAGGGGAATGTCACTCTAGACAGGCTGTCCGCATTTTGATTCTCAGCCCCAGCTATATATCTGATCTTGTAGTTAAACTTAGAGAGCCGGGCCATCCAACGCTGCTCCATGACCCCGAGTTTTGCATTCTCTAAGTGGGCCAATGGATTGTTATCTGTCAGAACTAGTACTTCTGTCCCTGTGAGATATCCTGCAAATTTTTCCATCATAGCCCACGTTAGGGCCAACAGCTCCAGCCGGAACGAGCTGTAATTGATGGGGTTCTTCTCACCCTCGTGTAGGGACCGACTGGCATAGGCTATGACACGTTCCTTGCCTTCTTGTACCTGGGAGAGTACTGCCCCTAGACCCTGTAGACTGGCATCAGTATGTAGTTGAAAGGGAAGATTGTAGTTCGCATATGCCAAGATGGGGGGGGACGTCACAGCACCCTTTAGGGCTTGGAAGGACTTTTCCTGGCTGGGTCCCCAGCTGATGGGTCGTCCCCTGGGGCTGTTGGTGGTCCCTCAAAGCAGGTCGTGCAGTGGTGCAGCAAGCCGGGCGAAGTTTTTGACGAACCGACGGTAGTAGCCGGCCAGCCCCAGGAAACCCTGACCTCCTTGACATTTGCAGGTTGTGGCCAGTCCCGTACGGCGGCTATTTTCTCTGGAGACGGTTGAACACCTTCGGCCGAGATCCGGTGACCCAGGTAATCGATCTCTGGCTGCAGAAGACGGCACTTGCTGGGTTTCAACTTCAGGCCATGTTCTTTCAACCTAAGGAACACACGGCCCAGCTGCTGTAGGTGTTCTTCAAATGTGGCCGAATAGACTACAATGTCGTCCAGGTAGATGAGGGTGAAGTCGAAATTGAAGTCCCCCAAGCAGCGCTCCATCAGCCTCTGGAAAGTCCCCGGAGCGTTGTTCAGGCCAAAGGGCATCCGGTCGAACTCGTACAGGCCCATGGGTAGGATGAAAGCAGTCTTTTCTCTATCCTTCTCGTGCATGGGTACCTGCCAATAGCCGCTGGCCAGATCCAAGGAAGAAAAGTACTTGGCTTTCTTCAGGGCTGTCAGGGATTCTTCGATCCTTGGCAACGGGTACGAGTCCCTGATGGTGCAAGCAGTCAAGCGGCAGTAGTCCACACAGAACCTCAGGGACCCGTCTTTCTTCTTAACTATCACCACCGGTGCAGCCCAGGGGCTCTGGCTTTCTCTTACCACTCCGGCATGTAACATGGAATTCAGGAGGTTTTTCACTTCTTGGTATTGCTGGGGAGGTATTTGGCGGTTAGGAGCGGCGTCACCCGTGGGGATCTCGTGCTTGATACTGGTGGTGCATCCAAAGTCGGTGTCATGCCGGGCAAAGGACGCCTGGTGTTCTTGTAGTAGTTCCTCTATCTGGGACACCTCCTGTTTGGAGTATTGGGATGTGTCCAACTGACACTTTTCTCGCAGTTCACGCCCCGCTTTGGTGTCGTCTGTGGCAGTGGCCATGGCAGAGACAGTCACTGTCCAATCTCCCTCTGTAGACGGTGCAAACTGGAGGGGGCTCATAGGATTCACCTCTTCGGGTAGGGCATAAACTCGGGCGAGCTGTGTCCCAGCCTCTAGGTCGACGCCCACGTTAGCCGTGTTGCCCAGCCTAACAGGAATCCTTCCCTTTCTCACAACAGCTAGCGTTCGAGCAACTAGTGGATTCAACTTCCCTTCCTTCGGGGTCCGCGGCTCAATCAGCACTTCCACGCCTTCAAGCTGTCTTGTGGTGCTAAGGGGTAGCGAGATAACTGTCTCCTTCTCAGCCGGTAAGGTTATCCTAGTATGGCGGGGTACGGTGATCGTGGCCAGCGGCAGTTGTTCCTCTGCCATTCGCTGGAGGCTGCAGGTCCGGACCACTCGTTGGAAGGCTCGGCGGGTGGTCCTGTCTGCGGTCACCCCTGTGACGAAATGGACCCGTTAATATATAATGTAGGAGGATTTCTTATTCATCCAGACATATCATATTGTATATAGGTTTGTAAACTGGTAATGGCCAAGGAGAATTTCCCACAGTATTTTCATAGATGACTGGTGTAAGTTTAGCTTGGTAATGTAATTATCTAACTTGTTTGTCATAGCAGGCCAGAGAACTTAATTATGCTAATCGTCCATTGTCTATTACCCTGTGAATGTGGATTGAGGCCCCAGCCACTATTGTGTTAATGTCATGGTTTGCAGACTGATTGTCTCATGCTAACTTTCCATTGTATCACTGCTAGCAATTGGATCAGCATTTGGATTGCAATAGGACTAAAATATGTTAAATGAGGATTGGAGTTCAGCCAATGAAGAGACTATGTTATTGCACCAATCATGACGTCCCCAATATCCTACAATGAGGGCTGAGGGTATATAAGGAGGACTGTTCACTTTGACCGGCAGATTGGAGATTGGAGATTGAAGTTTGGAGTTATATTCTGTCTAGTGGCCTCAGTCTAGGGATTTTCGGTCCCGGCTAGAGGTCACTGGATTGGATACAGGCAGCTAATCTAGGGTCTTCGGATCCGGTTAGCGAGCCATAACCCCAGGCCTAGGCATTTCGGTGCCGACCAAGGGGATCAGAACACGGACTAAAGAACCACAAGGACTTCAGTATCGGATTATCGGATTCGACTGTGATAAAGACTGCACAAGATACATAAGGATAAGGAAGCAACCCAGGTTGGGACGATACAGTCACCTGGCTACAGACTTTGCGGTGCTACATTCTATACCCTGGTGAGCCAGCGGAAGGGTGAGACTCTGTTGCCTGTTGTTACATTTATGTGTTGTGCTTGGTTATGCGTTATATGCTGTTAACTGTTTGGGGATCCAATAAAGCCTTGATATTGTGATTCCCTGACCCTGTGTTGTCTGAGTAGTGTTCCGCCCACGGTTAAGGAGCTCGGGCGTTCAGTTGGGGATGAGCCCTGGTCCACGCTGTCTTTGTAAAGGCGGCTGGGCCTGCGGACGAGAGCGCCCACTGACCCCCGGGTCTCCACAACCCCCTGCCAGTATTTAGGTCCCCTCTTGGTAAACAGCACCAGATCCAGATCTTTCAGGATGTTCATCCCAATAATCATGGGCGTTTCTGATCCAAAGCCTTCCTTGACCACGATTATCCCCTCTTCCCGAGGTCCTGCCCACAGATTTCAGTGTTCATCCAGGCCACTCCCGTCACCGGAATGGGTAGATTATTGGCTGCTTTGATCTTGATGGCGGTATCAGGGTCATAGGCAACCCGCGGCTTCAGATATTCTTCATAAAACTGCTCGGAGATGGTGGATACCTGAGACCCAGTGTCCATTAGTCCTTGCACGGCAATCCCTTCCAGAAATACTTCCAGGGTGGGGCTGTTTGATGCAAGTTTGTTCCGTTGCTGGCTCTGTTTCCCTACACCCTTCTCCTTGGCCTCCCCTGCCGAGTGAGCCGCTTTGGCAGGGGCGTCTAGTTTAACGGCGGCCGCTGTTGAGGGGCACGGCTTGCTGGTTCTGGTAAGTCGGACAGCGGGTGGAATTGAAAGTTCTGGGGGCAACGGTTTGCTCTATGGCGGGGGTCGCCGCGTGTCCAGCACCTTCCCATAGGCCGGCTGGGTTGTTGTCTCGCTTGCCTGTCCGCCTGTTGGTCTAGTGTGAGCTGTAGCACCTGTTTCTGTAACTCTGCCACCATCTGTTTCAGTTCTTCCGTGTCACTGTTAGGAATTCTGGTTCCGGACATGGACCTGCAAGCTGTGGTATAAGTCTGTGTCTCCATGACAGGCCCCCTAGAACGTTCTAACGCTTCTTGTTTGACCTCAGCGAAGAGATCTTGCAATGAGCGGTTAAGGTACGGGTCTCTCAGCCCTGTCACAAATTGATCTTTCAGCACCAGGTCACGGGAGTCTGTACTAGCTATCTGTTCTTCTTTTCTACAGGCTTGTTCAAGCAGTACTTGGAGGGCGTTTGCATATTGAGGGATGTCTTCCCACTCAAGCTGAGTACGCTGGAAGAACATATAGCGCAATGTCCTCGCATATGTGGTCGGCTCATAGGTGTTCTCCAGCACCCGCACCAAGTCATCCAATGTACGCCGGCCCCTAACCGTCTCCAGACTGACTGTCGTCCACGCCTCCCCCTCTAATGTTAGCAAGGCCATTTCTGCTAGGGTCTTAGGATCAACGTTATACATTTCCCCCACTATCTTGAGTTGTTCTGTCCATTCAGGTACAGGATAATTCCGTCCGTTAAACTTTCTCACTTGATTGACAATAGACGCTGGGGGAGCTGTCTGGTTATAAGCTACTACTGGGAGAGGATTTTGTTGATCGCAGATCCTGCCGACTACGCCAGATGAAGTGACCGTCAGTAAGGCCGCGGGTGTGTGTCTATGATCTGCTTCAAAAAAATCCCCATACTCAGATTTAACGGGAGGAAACATTTTTTTACTATTAAACATGGTGATAACACATTCAACTGGTTTGGCTGCACACATAGGGAAGGTTGAATACCCTGATGTTCAGCTCCGGAAGCACGGCAAAAACACGAAAAAAACAATAATGACAATCTCTTTCCCTAACTTTCCCTCAATGTACGTTACCAGTCTATAACAGAAGGCGTAGCTCCCACGTCGCAGGCCTGGGGTCTAACGATGGCGATTCCAGGGGAAGCGATGAAGGGGGTTTCCTCAGTCCTCTCCACAGGTACCGGTTTATAGTCTCTCAGTCCGGGGAAAAAAGAAAGGAAAAAAATATATAACTTTCGAAGATGGCTCCCTTGTGTCCGTCACAGTCTCTGAATATGCTCTAGGAGTGTGATGTTCTGCAGTCAGGTTAGGCTCATGGTAACAATGTTCTGCAGCCTGAGGGTTGTCGCAACAGCTTCCACGGCGTGATTTTTCCAGAAAGGAGTCGCAAGGAAGCCCTCTCTCGAGGAACACCCACAGGCAGGTCTGTCCTGGTCGAGCTCTGTCTCCTTCTGTCTTTCCCGCACTTTTTCCTCCTGAGCACACGACTGTAGTGGGAAGGGGATCAGCAGTCGGTGTTTTTTATCTCTGCAGCAATTTCAGCACTTGTCCACAAGGGGGCAGTATCGGACTGTGTAATGTCCACTTCAGTGTCCATTTCAATAATAATACAGTCAGGGCTACCCACTCCGTTACAGTCACACACGACCATGCCTGGCTGTAGGTTTAGCGGTGTGAGCCAGTGATCTGCCTGCTGTTTCAGAGCTGTCTAAAACTCTTCAGCATTGTGGGGTTTGTCACCTACATATATTAGCTTCAGCACAGCCTGTTGCTGCTTAGCCGAGGCAGTGCTGCAGTGCTTCGAGCTTGGGACTAGTGGGGAGGGTGAAGTGGAGGAAGAGGAGGAGGCTGAGGAGCATGACGTGCCAGAGCTGTACACTATGGGTGAAACCCTGACTGAGGTAGGGCCTGCAATCCTTGGTGTCGGAAGGACGTGTTCCGTCCCAAGCTCAGACTGGGTCCCGGCTTCCAGAATATTAACCCAGTGTGCCATCAGCGAGATTTACCGGCCCTGCCCACAAGCACTTGTCACGTGTCCGACTGTCCGTGGTTAGGTGGACTTTGCCTGAAACTGCGTTGTTAAAGGCACATATGATGTTTTGTGACATGTGCTTATGTAATGCGGGGATGGCACACCGGGAAAAATAGTGGCGGCTGGGGACCGAGTAACGTGGACAGCCGCCGCCATCAGGTTGCGGAATGCTTCCGTCTCCACTAGCCTAAAAGGCAACATTTCCAGTGCAAGCAATCGCGAAATGTGTGCATTTAGAACTGTGGCATGTGGGGCATTGGCAGCGTATTTGCGTCTGAGTTCCAAAGATTGGTGTATGGATAACTGAACACTGCGCTGAGACAAGGACGTGGTTGATGATGGTGCTATTTCTGCTTGTGCAACTACAGATGAAGGACAGGAGGCATATTTGCATGCAGTATGGACAGGGGATTGTCTTGCACGCACAACAGTGGAAGACACAGCGGTGTCACCCGCAGACACTGCTACTGGACTCTGCTGTACATCCCACAAAGTCAGGTGCTTTGCTGACCTGTGCCTGATCATGCTGGTGGTGGTCAGGCTGCTAGTTTTGCTACCCCTGCTGATGCTGGCATGGCAGGTGTTGCAAATGGTCTTTTTTGAATTATCTGCAGACACCTTAAACAGCCAGACTCGGGAAGACCTAACAGTTGTACTGGCAACTTCTGTTGTGCTGTTGTTCCGGGGAACAGTTGCCTGCCTTCTGCCTGCGGACACCACCCTGCTTCTTCCAGCCTTTTCTGATGCTACGCCTAACTCCCCCTGAGCACTGTCCTCGCTCTGCATGTCCTCCTGCCAGGTTGGGTCAGTTACTGGATCATCCACCACGTCGTCTTCCACTTCCGCTCCCTGTTCCTCCTCCTGACTTTCTGGCAATTGTGTCTTTATTATCGTCCACCTCTGGTTGAGACACGTTCCCACCGTTGCCTTCGTGAGACCGTGGCTGCTCAAATATTTGGGCATTGGTACATACAATCTCCTCATGACCCACTTCAACTGGAGCTGGCGAGAGGCCAGAATCTACGAATGGATAAGTGAACAGCTCTTCAGAGTGTCCAAGTGTGGGATCAGTTATGTCCGGGGCCGGGCACTCGGCATGGTGGGAGTAAGGAGGATCAGGGTGTGGAATGTGCGGTCCAGTCTCACGGCTACTGACACTTGACCGTGTGGAAGACAGGGTATTTGTGGTGGTGCCAAACAGTTGGATAGCGGATAATGCTTCCAGTCAAACAACCTGTTGACAGTGGTCTTGGTTTAATAGTGGTGTACTGCTGTGGTCCCCTAGAAATTTGGACAGGAAGGTCAAGCGTGATGATGTGGGCATTTGTCGTGGCGCAATTCAAGCTTGCACATGGCCTCGGCCTCTGCCTGCACCACCATTACATCCAGTTCCTTGTCCCTTGCCACCGGCCTTGTGCATTTTCAATGTTGTGCTGCCTGTATACAGCTAAATGAATGTGTCAAAAAGATGGTTTTTAGCTGCACACTGATATTACAGATTACAGCGATTTAATCCCGACAGCTGGAACGGTCAGATACAAATGCTGAAGCGTATACCGTGTTTTGACGTATACCACTTGAAGATACAAGGCACTCCTGCCGCACTAAGATGCTAAATGAATGCAGACATGAGTTGGTTTTTATGATCAATGAAGTGGGCACCACTATGGAGTTTAGGTTACATAAAATTTAACTTTTATTGGTAATATAAAAGCAGACACATGAACGTTATGAAAACGAAGGTACAGGGAAGTTCCAAAACAACTGCAGTAGGGTAGTAACCCCCTAGGTATTAACCGTACACACTGAGGTGCAATTCACAATAGTATTAAGTTACACAAATAAGGCAAGTGTTAACAGACAGATTAAGGAGTAGTACCATTTGCATCAATCACTCACCCATTGTGTACTTGTGGTGATGAACCCGGCGGTTCCCCAGGGGGCCCTGTCCTGCAGCACGCCCCTAAGGGCAAATGGTACTACTCCTTAATCTGTCTGTTAACACTTGCCTTATTTGTGTAACTTAATACTATTGTGAATTGCACCTCAGTGTGTACGGTTAATACCTAGGGGGTTACTACCCTACTGCAGTTGTTTTGGAACTTCCCTGTACCTTCGTTTTCATAACGTTCATGTGTCTGCTTTTATATTACCAATAAAAGTTATATTTTATGTAACCTAAACTCCATAGTGGTGCCCACTTCATTGATCATTCAAAAAGGAGTGTTACCTATTTCCAATTACTGTTACACCTTATTGAAGAGATGTATCCATAATCATGAATATCTTTATAGATATAAGGTGTATAGTGATTTTGTATATTTATATATTTTTATGAGTTGGTTTTTAGCTGGACACTGAGATTAGAGATTAAGGCGCAGCAGGTCGACTGGTCAGACACAAACCCTGACAAGAATACAGAGTGTTTTGGTGTATCTTAATTTACGCTACAACCTATTCCTGTTGCGCTAAGATGCTAAATTAATGCAGGCAAGAGTTGGTTTTTAGCTGGACACTAAGATTAGAGATTAAAGCCCTGCAGGTGGACTGGTCAGACACAAACCCTGACGAGAATACAGAGTGTTTTGGCGTATCTTAATTTACGCTACAACCCACTCCTGGCGCACACAAATGTTAAATGAATGCAGACAAGAGTTAGTTTTTAGCTGGACACTGAGATTAGAGATTAAAGCCCTGCAGGTGGACTGGTCAGACACAAACGCTGACGAGAATACAGATGTTTTTGGCGTATCCTAATTTACGCTACAACCCACTCCTGCTTATAGAGAGCTAAATGAATCCCTAAAAGCACTGTTTTGGGATGGATGAGATTTCCAGCCTGTAAACCAGCCCCAGATTAGATGCAGGCTGGTATACTGGCACAGTGAAGTTTGCTATATACCCTGCCTCCCTGCCTGCCTGTATACAGCTCTATTAGTCCTCAGAAGGACTGTTGTGGTAATTAGATTGTCAGCCCTGCGACTACACTAGCTGAAAGGCCACAAATCTGTCCCTCAATCAGCAGTACCTCTCCCTACACTGACTGTCTGTGGAGCAGAGTGACGAGCACAGTGCGGTCAGGTCTTATAAAGACTTGATCACGCTGTGCGGCCAGCCAATCACTGTAAAGCCACAACAAACAGGGCTGTGGCTTTACAGTGGCTGTTAGCCAATCCCTGCATGCGGGCTGGCTCTGTAAAGAGTGCCAACATGCAGGGAGGTGGACCCCGAGCATAGCAAGAGTATCGCGAGATTACTCAGTACTCGCCGAGTACCCCCAGTACCAAGATATTTGTGCGAGTACCGAGTAGTGACAAGCATACTCGCTTATCCCTAGTAGTATTACATGTAGGTAGTTCTGACTTGTTGAATCAGGATAACCAATTGTTCTAGAAACCTAATGTTGTATTTTCTGTTCCAATTAATAATGAAAACCCTCCTGCATGTTTTATTCATCATGATCAGCTGACCAACCCAGCAGCAACATTGAAACCTTGTTTTGCCAATAGATATCACTGCTATGGTCCAACAAATTTCTGAAATATCATCATCTACATTTATTGCAAAAATGTAGTAAGGGCAAGAAACGAGATGTGTGTTGATTCCCACAGTGATTAGTCTACTCCATGTAGTTAAGGACCTATCAGTTTGCAGTGTGAAGTGGATGACGGTTTAACAATTAGGAAAGGACAAGTTTATTTGACATGAATGATGAAAAAGAGGCGAAAATGTTAGAATAAGGAAAAGGTTAATGTCTTCAGGCCTCTAAATCTCATAGGATGTGGTAATTCTCACAAGAGCACAATGAAATAAAGAGTTGCTCATGGGTGTGAGTAAGCTGGATGAATGGAGGGAGTGTCTTTACTTATTATGTAGCTTTATATACTATATGTTATTTGTGATCACTTAAGAAATGCCTTCGATTATTACATCTATAAATAAAGGAACGCTTCAGAAATTTTCAGAGATTAGCAGAAATCACAGATTGACATAAAATAAATTTGAGAAAATTTTAATTTTGAATTACTGTATGTACATACTGTTTCAAAACTATGCACCCCATTGTCCTTCATATAATATTTAATGCACACCTCATAGGCCGCCATAGAGAGTAACACACATCTCCTAATCATTTGTATAGTATAATGCATCACCATAGTCCTCCAAATAGTATAATGCACACCCCATAGTTCTCCATCTAAAATAATGTACCCACCATAGTCCTCTATATGTTTATAATGCACACTTCATAGGCCTTCATATTTTATAATGCACCCTTATAGGCCTCCATATTGTATAATGCACACCCCATAGTCATGCAGATAATATAATGCACACCCCATAATCATCTATATTGCATTATCTCGGTATAGCAGGCGTGCTGTAGTGACGTCATTGCGCTCCCTGTGCTTTAAACATTGTGGTGCTTTGGTTTTCTTGAATTGCGCTCCCTGTGCTGAGATCTCAGAAGGAGATTGATGACGATGGAGGGAGCGTCAGCAGAGTGCACTCTATTTCTTTTTTGCTTTAAGTTGTTTTGGCATCCATGATGCTGATACAATTGAATGAGTTGATAGGGGAGGGGCATTTTTCCTTTCTTGAGATTTATTGAATTTCAATATTAGATTTATAATGCTACTTTACCCAAATGACGGCCACAGAGATACATAGAGCTATTTCGAAAAGTACATACAGTATAAAAAACAAGCGGTCTATAGCCAGGGCGGTAATTCTCCACGATGTCCAGACTATTTGATGTTTCCTATTGGAACCTATTGAGTTTTGAATGACTATAAGAATTTGCAATAAGTTCTTCAACTGAATCACTTCCTCTGTTTCCTCGGTTTCCTCATTTTCCTCATTTGCGGCTGCTGACTCTATTTCCTCCAGCAGATTCTTGAACTTTTCTTCTCCTGTCTTATCATTGGCATCTGAGTAATAACAAAGTATAAATAAGGATACTGATTTTTACACTGTTCAATAACTCCTTAAAGGGAATCTGTCAGGTCAAAAATCCATATGTAACAGATATCATTTTCTAATTCCTCTGGTGAAGCTCTTTCTGTTCATGTATTTCTTTTATTTATACTCACCTCCTATCCTCTGTAAACTGCAAATAAAGAGAGTCATTCCATCTGTCAATCACAGTGACTGATCACTTAATTCTCTGCTGCACACTCCCCAAGGAATGAATATTCATGTAGTGACATCACTGCACTGCACTGCCTATCTCTGCAAGCACACTTCCAAAGTAAAAATGAAAGCAGGTGTGGGACACAGAGCACAGGGGGAGGGAGGGAATAGCTGCATGAGAAAGAGTGATTAATAAATACGCATTTACCGTATATACTCGCGTATAAGCCGAGTTTTTCAGCCTGCGACAGAGGAGGAAGACGGAAGAAGATGGAGGAGCGCGGTGCAGAGCGGGGACGGCGGCGGCCACAGGTGTAAGTATAATGATTTTACTTTACAGGTTTGGGCTGCAAGGGGGGGCCCTGGATACTGATGGGGGGGGCACATGTATACTAATGGTGGCGGGCGGGCGGCCTGTATACCTGTGGGGCTGCTCCTATATATACCACTGGGGCTGCTGCTATATATATACCTCTGGGGCTGCTGCTATATATACCTCTGGGGCTGCTGCTGTATATACCACTGGGGCTGCTGCTGTATATACCTCTGGGGCTGCTGCTATGTATACCTCTGGGGCTGCTGCTATATATACCACTGGGGCTGCTGCTGTATATACCTCTGGGGCTGCTGCTGTATATACCATTGGGGCTGCTGCTGTATATACCACTGGGGCTGCTGCTGTAACACTGCTGGGGCCTGTATATACCACTGGGGAGGCCTGTATACCACACTGCTGGGGGCTGTATACCTGTGCTGAGGTCCACCCTCGGCTTATACATGAGTCAATAGGTTTTCCCAGGTTTTGGGGGCAAAAGTAGGGGGGTCAGCTTATACACGGGTCGGCTTATACACGAGTATATACGGTACATACTGCAGACTATTCAGCAGTGAAGACAATGAGCCAGACTAGTGAAGCAGTTGCCAGCAGGGTGTAAAGATGCTTATAGCAAGAAAACTATAAAGGGTACAGTAATGAGTTTTACAAACTCTAAAAGGGCTGCCCAGGCACTATTCAAGGTTACTATTACTATCATACTGAAAAATGACCTGACAGAGTCCCTTTAAGGACCCAATAATTGTATACCTCACCCCCTCTGGTCTGCTTAACCGACTTTTTTATTTTTCCATCCACATATCCTAAAGAGGGATTGTTTTATGTCACACAAGTTGCAGTTTTAAATGACACAATTCATTTTACCATATAATGTACTGGGAAATGGCAAAAAAATTCAAGTTTGGAGAAAATGGGTGAAAAACCCACCGTAATTTTGCCATGGATTTTGCAGTTGTGTTTTTACTTTATTTATTCTGCAGTAAAAATGACTTGGGAATGTGATTTTTCAGGTCACTATGATTACTGCAATACCAAACTTGTCCAAGTTTGTTTCATTAATTTACTTGTTAAGAAGAATTGTGAAGGGTGTAATAGATACAGTCATATGAAAAAGTTTGGGCACCCCTCTTAATCTTACTCTTTTTTTTGTTTAAAATTGTTTTTTTGCAACAGCTATTTCAGTGTGATATATGTAATAACTGATGGACACAGTAATATTTCATGATTGAAATGAGGTTTATTGCACTTACCAAAAATGTGAAATATGCATTATTTCAAAAATTTACAGGTGCAAAAGTATGGGCACCTCAACAGAAAAGTGACATTAATATTTAGTAGATCCACCTTTTGCCTCTAGTCGCTTCCTGTAGCTGTAAATGAGTTCCTGGATCATGGATGAAGGTATTTTTGACCATTCCTCTTTACAAAACAATTCCAGTTCAGTTAAGTTTGATGCTCGCCGAGCATGGACAGCCCGCTTAAAAACATCCCACAGATGTTCAATGATATTCAGGTCTGGGGACTGGGATGGCCATTCCAGAACATTGCAATTGTTCCTCTGCATGAATGCCTGAGTAGATTTGGTGAATCTTCAAAACTATATCTATTATATAATTGCGAATGGCTTTTTTGCCCCCGGCGTGGTCATGTGGATATGGCGAAGCATTGGCCGCGAAGCGGCCATTGCGAGCATTTCTAAGTCGACTCGCAATGCGAGCCGGCGTGGTCATGTGGATACGCGCCAAGCATTGGCCGCGAAGCGGCCATTGCGAGCAGTTCTAAGTCGACTCGCAATGCGAGCCGGCGTGGTCATGTGGATACGCGCCAAGCATTGGCCGCGAAGCGGCCATTGCGAGCAGTTCTAAGTCGACTCGCAATGCGAGCCGGCGTGGTCATGTGGATACGCGCGAAGCATTGGCAGTTCTCAGTCGACTCGCGCAGCGACCATTGTGAGTCTGAGACTCGCCCTTCTAGAATCCCGATGCATGTGCATCGGGCTCCCAGCTAGTAAAATATAAGGGGAGACAACAGAGGCGCAATAGTGCCCTATCATTTAGTATAGAATAGGGACTTATAGATGAATTCAGGTTTGCACTAACCTGGTCCAGTTGTGCCTCCCACAACTGGAATAAGAGCGTTGGTTTTTAGTAATGCAGGCTGCTGCTGGACCTCCACCTCCACAGGGCCGTGGATGCTTCAAGAGTTCTGGGGTCAAAGGTGTGTTACAGTCCGCGCTGCCCGATCATCCAAAGGATCACAGGGAAACAGTGTTCCAAGCAAAGTTTTCTTTATTCTTACAAACTGACGCGTTTCTGCGTCCAATCCTGGCACCGTCCCTGAGGACGGTGCCAGGATTGGGCGCCGAAACGCGTCGGTTTGTAAGAATAAAGAAAACTTTGCTTGGAACACTGTTTCCCCTGTGATCCTTTGGATGATCGGGCAGCGCGGACTGTAACACACCTTTGACCCCAGAACTCTTGAGTAGATTTGGAGCGGTGTTTTGGATCATTGTCTTGCTGAAAGATCCATCCCCGTCGTAACTTCAACTTTGACTCTGATTCTTGAACATTATTCTCAAGAATCTGCTGATACTGAGTGGAATCCATGCGACCCTCAACTTTAACAAGATTCCCCGTCATTGGCCACACAGCCCCAAAGCATGATGGAGCCTCCCCCACATTTGACAGTGGGTAGCAAGTGTTTTTCTTGGAATGCTGTGTTTTTGTGGCACCATGCATAATGCCTTGTTGTATGACCAAACAACTCAATCTTTGTTTCATCAGTCCACAGGACCTTCTTCCAAAATGAAACTAGTTTGTCCATATGTGCTTTTGCATACCTCAGGCGACTCTGTTTGTGGCGTACATGCAGAAACGGCTTCTTTTGCATCACTCTCCCATACAGCTTCTCCTTGTGCAGTGTGCGCTGTATTGTTGACCAATGCACAGTGACACCATCTGCAGCCAGATGATGCTGCAGGTCTTTGGAGGTGGTCTGTGGATTGTTCTTGACTGTTCTCACCATTCTTCTATCTGCACCCCTCTGACCATCACCTAATCATCATGTTGTTTCTGTGTTTCTCTACAGGTATGTTTGACTGAATGGATCAGCACCAAACTTCAATGCTTTTTTTTTGTATTCTTTCTGCTGCTAAATATCTGGTTCCAGCATCAATGTAACTGTCCGTCCCCCTGCCCCCCCCCCCCCAATGCCTGTTTATGATCCTTTGTTCAAATCTGCCTATGAGTGACCATTTGGTGCAGCCTTGCTTGGCCATGGCTTAATGGACTCCAGTTCCCTCCCCCTTTCCCACACCTGAAATCAGTATCATTGAGCACATAAGGATCCTTGCTTAGTCTGCTGCAGATGTGGCTGCTGCGAAAGTGCTGTAGCTAAAGTGCACTGAAATGAAATAGACTTGAAATGGACCGGAAATGACTGGGATAGACTGGAAGGTACTGACAGATAGCCATTCAAACAATGTCTATTACTCTATCCTCTACTAATCATTACCATGTCTTTAACTGCACTGTTTGTGTTTCTATGTGCCATCACCACCAACTTGCATCACCCCATCCCCCCTCCAGCACCACTCATCCACATCAACCCCTCTCTCCTGCCCTACCCTATGTACAGCTCCCATGCCATCTTCAGTTTACTGAAGATTCTCAGCCCACCATATTCTAACATTTATCATAATAAACCAAGTCCAAAATCTAAAAACTATCTGCTCTTCCTCTTTTTGCTGCTGCTCCTCTCAGGTGATATCTCCCCCAACCCTGGTCCACCCTCCAACCTCAACCCCTCTCCCACCACACATAGAAACCCCACTAACCTTATTACCATCACTTGCACTCCTTTATCTCCCTCTTTTAATTGCGCTCTCTGGAATCCACGATCTGCATGCAACAAACTTCCTGTCATTCACAATTACTTCCTTACCAACTCTCTTAACCTGCTGGCCCTCACAGAAACCTGGATCCAGGATTCAGACACTGCTTCCCCGGCTGCTATTTCTCACGGCGGCCTACACTTCTCTCACTCCCCTAGACCTGGGAACAGACGTGGCGGTGGAGTTGGCCTCCTCCTGTCCCCACAATGTACTTTCCAGGTCATTCCTCCAGCCCCATCACTCTCATTCCCTTCTTTTGAGGTCCATACCATTAGGCTATTCCATCCCCTCCACCTCAAAGTAGCAGTGGTATACCGTCCCCCAGGGTCACCCACCCAGTTCCTCGACCATTTCTCCGCTTGGCTCCCGCATTTCATGTCCTCATATTTACCAACCCTTATTCTGGGAGACTTTAACATTCCTATAAACAGCCCCATCTCCCCATCTGCATCCCAGCTCCTATGTCTAACTACCTCTCTTGGCCTATCACAGCTCCCAACCTCTGAAACGCACGAAAACGGTAACACCCTTGACCTGGTCTTTAGCCGGCTCTGCTCATCCTCCCCCTTGGATAACTCACCTCTACTCTCTGACCACAACATTCTCTCCTTCTCACTCACTAACCCTCAGCCAACACAGCCCAATCCTACCTATCACACATCCAGAAATCTACAGGCCATTAACCCTCAAGCACTCACAGACTCCCTCATCTCATCTCTGTCCCCAATCTCTTCATTCTCCTGTCCAGATCAGGCAGTAAATCACTACAATGACTCTCTCCGAAGCTCCCTGGATCAAGTAGCGCCCCTCACCCTCAGAACCTCCAAACAGAGAACAAAACAGCCCTGGCTCACACCACAAACTCCATTCCTCCAGCGATGCTCTAGGAGTGCTGAACATCTATGGAGGAAAACTCGCTCACCAGGAGACTTTATCCACTATAAATTCATGCTCAAAACCTACAACTCTGCCCTTCACTTTGCCAAACAAACCTACTTCACCACCCTGGTCTCCTCACTATCCAACAATCCAAAAAAACTCTTTGACACCTTTCACTCTCTCCTCAGTCCGAAAGTGCAGGCCCCCATCACTGACCTCTGTGCTGATGACCTGGATTCCTACTTCATGGAGAAAATAGACAACACCCGCCAGGAAATCAGCTCTCAGCCTCCAAGCGCTGCCACCCCCATTCTTCCCCCCATCTCCTCTGGTTCACTCTCCACATTTGACCCAGTTACAGAAGAAGTCTCCAGGCTCCTTTCTTCCTCTCGTCCCACCACATGCATTACTGACCCCATTCCCTCACACCTGCTCCAGTCCCTCTCTCCAGTCGTCACCACTCATCTAACCAAAATCTTCAATCTCTCCTCTCTCTTCTGGCATCTTCCCCTCCTCCTTCAAACACTCGATCATTACTCCATTATTAAAGAAAACCACTCTCGACCCAACCTGCACAAATAACTACAGAACAGTCTCCAATCTCCCCTTCATCTCTAAACTCCTGGAGCGCCTGGTCTATTCCCGCCTCACCCGTTACCTCTCCGCTCACTCTCTTCTAGATCCATTACAGTCTGGTTTCCGCCCCCTTCACTCTACAGAAACCACCCTCATCAAAGTGACCAATGACCTTCTGACAGCAAAACGTAATGGTGACCACTCTCAACTTATTCTCCTTGATCTCTCTGCAGCTTTTGACACTGACGACCATCAGCTTCTACTCTCTATGCTGCACTCCATTGGCATAAAGGACACTGCTCTCTCCTGGCTCTCCTCCTATCTCTCTGACCGCTCTTTCAGTGTATCTTTTGCTGGCTCCACTTCTTCCCCTCTTCCTCTCACTATTGGGGTCCCTCAGGGTTCCGTCCTTGGCCCTCTCCTCTTCCCTCTCTACACGGCCCCGATTGGACAGACCATCAGCAGGTTTGGCTTTCAGTACTATCTTTATGCTGATGACACACAACTATACACTTCAGCCCCTGACCTTACCCCTGCGGTATTAAAGAACACCAATGACTGTCTAGCTGCAGTTTCCAATATCATGTCCACTCTCTATCTGAAACTAAACCTTTCCAAAACTGAGCTTCTTCTGCTCCCCCATCCACTAACCTCCCTAAATCGGACATCTCTCTCTCAGTTTGTGGCACCACGATAACGCCCTAGGCAGCAGGCTCGTTGTCTGGGTGTTATGTTTGACACCGATCTCTCCTTCTCCTCCCACACACAATGTCTCGTCCGCTCCTGTCGCTTACACCTGAAGAATATCTCTAGAGTCCGCCCCTTTCTCACCCTGGAAACAACAAAAACCCTCACCGTGGCCCTAATCCATTCCCGCCTTGACTATTGCAATTCTCTATTAAGCGGCCTCCCCCTCACCAGACTTTCTCCTCTCCAGTCCATCCTTAATGCAGCAGCCAGGATCACCCATCTGGCCAATCGTTACTCAGACGCCCCTGCTCCAGTCATTGCACTGGCTGCCCGTATACTACAGGATCAAATTCAAATTGCTTGTTCTCACCCACAAAGCTCTTCACAGTGCAGCACCCCCCTACCTCTCCTCCCTCATCTCTGTCTATCACCCCACCCGCTCTCTACGTTCCTCAAATGACCTTCGACTAAAATCTGTACTAATCCGATCCTCCCACTCCCGGCTCCAAGACTTCTCCAGAGCTGCACCAAACCTCTGGAATGCATTACTCCAAGAAATCAGGAATATCCACAACTTGCATGGCTTCAGACGATCCCTAAAAACCCATCTTTTCAAGGCGGCCTATCATACTCCCTAATAGAAGTCCATTGCACTGTAGACAGTGAATGGGCTATCCCTCTGGACATTACTCTTCTACAAACTCCACCAAACCAAAAAGGTCTACACAGACTGTATAATGACCATCCATGTAAGCTTAGTCCTATGCCCCACTTCCTCAAGATGCCTGGACCATCAGTGCAATAAGCCCCTGTACCTTGTGCAACCCCTATCCCGTTGTAGATTGTAAGCTCTTTTGAGCAGGGTCACCTTCATTTATTGCTTTATTTATTATATTATTTTTGTTTTACATTGATTCTTTGCCTATTGTTTTGTATCCGATTATTGTACTTTACTTGTTCTCTACTATAATTACTTACTGTATATTTTCTGTACTCTAACCCCTACATTGTAAAGCGCTGCGGAATATGTTGGCGCTATAAAAATAAAGCTTTATTATTATTATTATTATTATTATTATTATTATTCTCTGTCTTTCTGATATTTTTGTTGGCCTGCCACTTCTGGCCTTTACAAGAACTGTCCCTGTGGTCTTCCATTTCCTTACTATGTTCCTCACAGTGGAAACTGACAGGTTAAATCTCAGAGACAACTTTTTGTATCCTTCCCCTGAACAAATATGTTGAACAATCTTTTTTTTCAGATCATTTGAGAGCTGTTTTGAGGAGCCCATGATGCCACTCCTCAGAGAAGATTCAACTAGGAGAACAACTTGCAATTGGACACCTGAAATAGCTTTTCTCATGATTGGATACACCGGGCTATGAAGTACAAAGCTCAATGAGGTTACCAAACCAATTTAATGCTTCAGTAAGTCAGTAAAAAGTAGTTAGGAGTATTCAAATCATGAAAATCAGAAGGGTGCCCATACTTTGGCACTTGTCAAATTTTGAAATAATGCATTTTTCACTTTTTTGGTTGCTACAATAAACCTCATTTCAAACCTGAAATATTACTGTGTCCATCAGTTATTACATATATCACACTGAAATAGCTGTTGCAAAAAAACTATTTTAAACAAAAAAAAAAGAGTAAGATTAAGAGGGGAGCCCAAACCTTTTCATATGACTGTATATTAACTGCCAAATTTTCTGTTTACTTTGAGATAAGTCACTGGGAGAAATGTCTGACAGTAGCTCTCTCATAATGAATACAGGAGCGCTTGGCAGAGTGTATGGAAAAGCTGTTTGAGATGGGGACCGGCAGAATGATCTTAAGAATACTTTAGCTGACAGTCATCAAAGGTGTATGGGAATCCACATCTGCATTGATGACTCTATTAGGAGGCCCTGTCACAGATTGCAAAATTTTTACCAGACATCATGATAGAAACTTAAAGAGTAACCACCATTTAATGTTTTATCTAATAATAATGTAGAGCAAGTGATTATAATAAACTATCAAATATACTTTATAAATTAAATCTGGAAGAAAACCTTTCAAAAACCTGCTAGAAGATGTCCCCCTAAACTGTTTCTGAACCAGACATATGCTCATTGTCATATAAATCCGTATTCAGCTCCACAAACTGATTGCGGCCTTTTAAGGATGGGGGGCAGGGCCTTCACAACATTCACACTCCTGACTATAGCTGATGTGGTGTCAGGTTACCTCAGGCTAAGGGATAGTGCTGAGCTCATCATAATGTCCGCAATGCACACAGCTCCTGTGATCTTGTCTCCTGTGCAGTCACATCGGCTGTGCTCTGTTCCATTAGCTGATAACATGGAGCAGTGCCGCTATGAATGCAGAGGAGATAAGATCACAGGAGCTGTGTGCTGACAGCCTGATGAACTCAGCACTGTCCCTAAGGCTGAAGTAACCTGAGATAGTCTGATCACCTGTAGCCCTTCTACTCAGGCACGCTGTGTGGGCCCTGCCCCCCCTTATAAGGCTGTATTCAGTGTGTGGAGCTGAATACGGATTTCCATGACAATGAGAATATGGCTGGTTTAGAAACAGTCTGGGGTGGACGTCTTATGGAAGATTTTTGAAGAGTTTTCTTCCAGATTTCATTATAAGTTAATTAAGATACAAATTATATTAAACAGTAGTTAAACTTTAATGGACTCCATTATAAGTCAGTAGGTCTTTTTGAAAAGCTGGTATCTGTCATGTGATTGATCAATTCTTAGCATGAATACAATGGCCAATGAGGCAAATAAACATCAAAAATATCATAAAAAGAAAACAACAATGTCATGTATGAAATGTCAGTAGGACCTGTCACCAGGTACAAAATGTCCAGATTTTGCTCTTATATTATTTCTATACGTCCCTAAGATATTCAGATATTTTGTGTCTACTATGTGATTCCAGGGATATGGGTCTTTTAATTTAGTGCCTATTTTATGTCCTTTACGGTGAGAGCTCCACTCACAGGGTAATAACACATGGTTCTTTGTTAGGAACATACAAATTGGCATAAGACAAAAAGGAGAATATAATGAGAGCCAACATTGTTTGTTTTTTACCCAATAACAGGTCCTCTTTAAATCCCTTTTAACTTGGTACGTTGAGGTCTTCTCTAATATTTACAATGTCTATTCAAAGAAGGGAACCACCAGACGTATGTGCAAGGAGCCTCTGCAAACCTGAATACAGCTGAAGTAACTATAACCTGTAGTTGTTTCTAATTTGTGGTTCTCAAGATACTTTGTGATGAAAACCGCAAAATACTTCAACAGTCTCAAAGTGTCTTGGTATGGTGGGACTGGTCTATAAGGCTACACTCACAGTGTCTGTTTTCATGTCTGCACAAAATCCATCCATTTTCAAGAGAGCCTCATGAGTGTGTGTTGGAAGAACAGACTGTAATAGAACATGTACTATTTTTTTTACAATTCATTAACATGTAGGTGTATATGGTCCCGTATGTCTGTACTTTTAAAACAGCACATGAACAAGAAAAAATGTGGAATAAAGCATTCTTGGAGCAGAGGATGAGGTGGGAGCATACATGTTCTAAATACCTGGTCACTGCCGACTGTTCATTTTTCCACATGAAGTCCTCACTTCACAAGCTAACAAATGCCTTTCATTAAACTCACCTGGATCTGGCGCTGATTCCGTGTCTGAGACCTTCAGTCTATTGAAACATAGGATTCTTGATAGATACTTTACAAACACAATCTCTACCCAACGGGGGACCTCTGCTTCAATGTCTGACAACATCAGGATGTGGGCCATGAATATGGACTCAATAATACTGACCACCATGGCCGCCATACATAAAATACAAAAAATACCTGTTAACGACACATCAAAGTTTTATTAACTGAACTGCTCAATGGAAAGTATCCAAAAACAAATTGAAGACACATGAAAAGGAAAATATTTTCTTTTTCTATTTAGAAATGCTTAAACATCAATTCACTTTGATTCGTCAGATGAAGTGAGGAGATTTCGGAGCAAAGCTGCATTATCTACCAGACTGTCTCCAGTGTTTTTGACATCTCAGTCTGTTGAGACTCCAGCAGGGTAGCACATCCGCTTCTCCACATCTCTCCATAAACATCAATTTAAACACTTTTGTACAAACCAACTAACTGGATCCAGCACTGGTTCTTCATCCGGACATGAATCTTGTGAATAGATTGGTGTTGGTGCCAACATATTTACAGTTTGGAGCAATTTGGGCACTGTACTTTATTAATCTGGCTTTATTAATCTGGCATATCGTGTAAAAAAAAATGCTTAATTATGTATCTTGTGCATAAAGTCATCTATGCAATTTATGTGCTTTTACCTAGGCTCTGAAGTAAAATGGCCAAGATTTGGGCCCCTGTCAAGTGCTATAACCATCAAGATAAGTGTTATGCCCTCAGCTGCGGGTCTGGTCTCCGCTGTGCAGGGAGATTAGCGCCTATAACACAGCTCTAATGGTACTGCTCACCCTGTCCGTGGCTCCGTAAGACCTGCAGCTCCTTTATCTGCTAGGAACCTGCACTCCCTTGTCAGGTCACCTGTTCTCTATTTGGACTGTCTCTGCTGGAAAGCTCTGTGTATAAAAGGCACCCTCCCCTTTAGGGAGGTGCCTGGACAACATCTTCATTCTGTATGATCTTGCCTCCTGCTCAGGCCATATTCTGCTGTGCTGTGCAATTGGAAGTCAGTTGCTTTGCTTTATACTAACACCTCTGTCTCCACAGAATCCTCTGTTGGCTGTTCTCTATTCTGGATCCCTCTGGCACTTCGGATCCCACTCCAGGCTGTCCAAGCCTTTCCAAGACAAGTACATGCTGGTTCAGACTTTCCAGGATTACACAGAGGCTCTAAGATCCTCTCCACCGACAGAGCCAATATTCCACAGTCTCTCCTGTCCGGTCTGTCAAGGTCGCCCCTCTGTTCCAGGATTCGCAGCATTCAGGCCACCTTGGTGTTGTGCCAGGATAAATCCCTGCACAGGGGTTAACCTTGCCCGGTGCACCGCTACGTGGTACAGTGTCGTGATCCAAAGGGTCCTCCTGTCTGATACCTTTCTCCTTTTGTTTAACTTTCCTTAATAAATATCTTTGGTTTTATGAAGCTCATTCTCCTGTCTCTTGAGTACATTGTATACAGCTACCACTGCACCATCAGTGGTCTAGTGAGTCCACTACTCTTCATCACGCCCTGTGGGCATAATAATAAGAGACTGTTCTTATTATTGAGCAACTCCCAAGTTGATTACCTCAACTCTGTATTGAAGAGAATCTATTAAGATTTGTACCAACGTTGTTGTGTAGTAAACTTTGAAACAGTTGTATTTGGCTTTCTCACTTTGAGTAACCTAGGTAAACTTTTAAACTAGTCAGCTGTTCATTTGAAAATCCAGACGGGAAGGTCAAAAATAGACCTGCTGTCAGCAGTGGCTGGCACTATTGTGCGGGGGAAGTCGATTCACTCACCGTCCTCCACGGCCGCCGTCTTCTTCTGTGTCCTTGCTGCTTTGCGACAGCAGCCGCACAGAACGGCGGCGGCCGCAAAGCACGGCCGCTATCTCAGCATTAAGTAAAAACTGGATTCTCCCGGATTGCCCTGGTCCGGGGCAATCCGGGACCATAGAGCCCCATATTATGGGGCGCCGTATTGCACAGGACCGGTACAATCCGGGAGAATCCGGTTTTGAAAACCGGATTCTCCCGGATTGTACCCGGCAGGTGCAATCCGGTGCCCCATAACATGGGGCTCTATGGTCCCTGATAGCACCAGACCGGGGCAATCTGGGAGTATCCGGTTTTTACCTAATGCTGAGATAGCGGCCGTGCTTTGCGGCCGTCGCCGTTCTGTGCGGCGGTAGTGAAGCTGTCAGTGGCTGACAGCATTGTTTAAAAGCCGGCGACTTTTTACCGCTGGCTTTTAAACAATGAAATGGGAAATTTCAGGTTTTTCCTCTGCTGCCAGACCTTAGGGTCCAGCAGCAGAGGAATTACATTTCCCTTAATTTACATTGTACTCGTTACTGTGCGGGTAATCGCTAGGATACTCGCAGAGTAACGAGTAGAGAGAGTAACGTACTATTCGCCGAGTAATGAATAGTAATGAGTTTACTCGCTCATCCCTAATAGAGAATTGCAGTAATCCAGGCGAGAATGAATAAGGGCAACAGTTAGAGTTTTTGCAGAGTCAACAGTAAGAAAAGGTAAAATTCTAGAGATATTTTTGAGGTGTAGGTGACATGAGCGAGCGAGAGACTTGATTTGTTGAGAGGAGAGATCCGAGTCAAATATAACCCTAAGACAGCGGGCGTGCTGTTGAGGAGTAACGGTAGAACCACATACAGAAATGGCAATATTAGGTTTCGGAAGATTAGGAGAGGGAGGAAAAACGAGAAGTTCAGCTTTTGACAGTTTCAATTTAAGGTAGAGAGAAGACATGATGTTAGAGACAGCAGACAGACAATCACTGGTATTTTGTAGTAATGTGGGGGTAATGTCAGGAGAAGAGGTGTATAACTGGGTGTCGTCAGCATACTGAAAACCAAATCTACTGATGGTTTGTCCAATGGCAGCAGTGTATAGAGAGAAGAGAAGGGAACCTAGGACTGAACCCTGAGGAACCCCAATCATGAGGGGAAGTGGAGAGGAAAAGGAGGCGGCGAAAGATACAGAGAAGGAGCGGTCAGAGAGGTAGGAGGAGAACCTGGAGAGAGCCGTGTCCTTAACCCAATAGAGCAGAGCATAGAGAGAAGGAGCTGGTGATCCACAGTATCGAATGAAGCGGAGAGATCCAGGAGGATCAACAGGGAGTAGTGACCATTAGATTTAGCTGTTAGTAGATCATTAGAGACTTTAGTGAGTGCAGTGTCAGTAGAATGTAAGGAGCGGAAGCCGGATTGTAGAGGGTCAAGAAGACAATTGTCAGAGAGATAGCAGATCATACGGGAGTGGACTAAGCGTTCCAGGAGTTTAGAGATGAAGGGGAGATTAGAGACCAGTCTGTAGTTAGCAGCAGAGTTCTGGTCGAGGGATATATATATATATATTTTTTTAATAATGGATGTATGCTGACATGTTTGAAGGAGGAGGGGAAAACACCAGATGGGAGGGAGAGATTAAATATTTTAGTTAGGTGAGATGTGACAGCAGGAGAAAGGGATGGAAGGAGATGTGAGGGAATAGGGTTCAGGTAGTAGGGCGAGAAGATGCCTCTTCTTCCTCTGTGACCGGATCAAAGACCGAAAGTGAGTTGGATGAAGTGCAGGAGGGAAGAGAAAGCATGATGTTCTGAGTCTGTAAGGAAATTTCCTGTCGTATGTTGTCAATTTTGTCCTTAAAATATTTGGCAAGATCGTCAGCGCTGAGGCTGGTGGTTGGGTCCTGTGCTCTTGGACTGAGGAGAGAATGGAAAGTGTCAAAGAGTCGTTTAGGATTGTTGGCTAGTGAAGTGATAAGGGTGTTGTAGTAAGCTTGTTTGGAGAGGTGAACGGCGGTGTTGTATGTTTTTAGCATAAACTTATTATGGATGAAATCTTCGGCCAGGTTGCATTTTCTCCACAGGCGTTCTGCACACCTGGAGACCCACTGAAAAAAACGTGTTTGCAATGTGCGCCAGGGTTGCCACTGTTGGTGTCGAGTTGTTTTATGGGTAGGAGGTGCAGCGTCATCCAGGAGCACTTTGCAGTATTTCATTATAGAGTTTTAGAGCAGTGTCAGGACAAGAGAGGGAGGAGATTGGGGCGAGTGAAGACTGTAAATTCTTTTTAAGTTTCTGAGTGTCTGAGTCTCTGAGTGTCAATATTCCTATAGGTGAACGCGTTCCACCTACGGGGAGCGAAACCATCCAAGCTGCCGGTCATCGTCCCCAGAGGTTCTGAAGCAGCGGAGGCCGTACATGGCCGCGTGCTACAGGTGGCGTCACAAATACCCCTTTTACCTGTCCTCCCCGTAAATCCCCCTCTATTAAATGACATCGCCCGGGTCACGGGACCGGGTCTCGGCCCCTGTGAGTCCCCGTGAAAAAATCCGAGAAGAACAACAAGCTGCCCGGTTTCCGAGTACTCCCGGCCCTAGAGTGGGCATGTCATAAACTTTTTTATACTCTTATTAAAGGAGTGAGACACAGACTGGTAAAGCCAAT
Organism: Allobates femoralis; assembly: GCA_033576535.1. Classification (NCBI taxonomy): domain Eukaryota; kingdom Metazoa; phylum Chordata; class Amphibia; order Anura; family Aromobatidae; genus Allobates; species Allobates femoralis. Next base: position 139,404,876 of record JARQOC010000010.1, read on the forward strand.
TCATTTTATGCATGGGCTGACAAAAATTTGAAAGAGGCACATCAATACACCCTGGAAGACATGTAAGTGGTATGCTGTTCCACAATGTGCAAGGTTGGACGAAAACGTTTGGAGGCTCTCTGGTACACTCTGGAAGAGATAGTGAGCAGAGCCTCATAAAACATTTGTGTTACCATTAATAATGACTTGTTACTCCTAGAGTGGTTGAGCCAATGCACTATGTGCAAGGGCAGACACATAGTGTAATCCTGGGGGTTATACGTACAGTGACTTGTGAAAGTATTTGGCCCCCTTGAACTTTTCAACCTTGTGCCACATTTCAGGCTTCAAACATAAAGATATAAATTCTAATTTTTTTGTGAAGAATCAACAAGTGGGACACAATCGTGAAGTGGAACGGAATTTATTGGATATTTTGAACTTTCTTAACAAATAAAAAACTGAAAAGTGGGGCGTGCAATATTATTCGGCCCCCTTGAGTTAATACTTTGTAGCGCCACCTTTTGCTGCGATTACAGCTGCAAGTCGCTTGGGGTATGTCTCTATCAGTTTTGCACATCGAGAGACTGAAATTCTTGCTCATTCTTCCTTGCAAAACAGCTGGAGCTCAGTGAGGTTGGATGGAGAGCGTTTGTGAACAGCAGAAAAGCTCTTTGATTGGATTCAGGTCTGGAGTTTGACTTGACCATTCTAAAACCTAAATATGTTTATTTTTGAACCATTCCATTGTAGATTTTGCTTTATGTTTGGGATCATTGTCTTGTTGGAAGATAAATCTCCGTCCCAGTCTCAGGTCTTTTGTAGACTCCAACAGGTTTTCTTCCAGAATGGTCCTGTATTTGGCTCCGTCCATCTTCCCATCAATTATAACCATCTTCCCTGTCCCTGCTGAAGAAGAGCAGGCCCAAACCATGATCCAGCCACCACCATGTGTGACAGTGGGGATGGTGTTTTAAGGGTGATGAGCTGTTTTGCGTTTACGCCAAACATATCGTTTTGCATTGTGGCCAAAAAGTTCGATTTTGGTTTCAGGTGGCTTGTGGCAAACTTCAAATGAGACTTTTTATTGGATATATTTGAGAAATGGCTTGCCACTCTTCCATAAAGGCCAGATTTGTGCAGTGTACGACTGATTGCTGTCCTATGGACAGACTCTCCCACCTCAGCTGTAGATCGGTGCAGTTGATCCAGAGTGATCATGGGCCTTTTGGCTGCATCTTTGATCAGTCTTCTCCTTGTTGGAGATGAAAGTTTAGAGGGATGGTCGGGTCTTGGTAGATTTGCAGTGGTCTGATACTCCTTCTATTTCAATATGATTGTTTGCACAGTGCTCCTTGAGATGTTTAAAACTTGGGAAATCTTTTTGTATCCAAATCCGGCTTTAAACTTCACCACAACAGTATCTCGGACCTGAATGGTGTGTTCCTTGGTCTTCATGATGCTGAGCAGGTGCATTTATACGGAGACTTGATTACCCACAGGTGGATTCTATTTATCATTACCAGCCATTTAGGACAACATTGGATCATTCAGAGAGCCTCACTGAACTTCTGGAGTGAGTTTGCTGCACTGAAAGTAAAGGGGCTAAATAATATTGCACGCCCCACTTTTCAATTTTTAATTTGTTAAAAAAGTTTAAAATATGCAATAAATTTCGTTCCACTTCACGATTGTGTCCCACTTGTTGCTGATTCTTCACAAAAATGTTAGAATTTATATGTTTAAAGCCTGAAATGTGGCAAAAGGTTGAAAAGTTCAAGGGGCCAAATACTTTCACAACGCACTGTATATCATGACAATCAAGATATGGTGGAGAAGAAGGAGTAGAAACAAAAAAAAAAAACATATACCCTTGCCTGAATTGGAAGGGGTGCACATTCATACAACCTAAAAAAATAAACATTTTGGATGAGTTTTGGTTTTGTTGGTGTTATCCAGTGGAGTTGCAAAGTTTAGGGAAATCCAGCCCTTGTTCACTTTTATGAGTCAACCTGTCATCATATTCCATTGACAGGTGAATGTGTGGCGCCCCACATGGTCAGGCGTCACGCTGGGGTATTACACTCATAAAAGCAGTGTAATTTTCCCCAACTTCAATTGGATGTTAGGCTGGTGGGAGGGACCTAATTCCTGCACTCCCACACTAGAGTAGTGGTGGGAGGTTACTCCTGGGAGGGATATAGTCGCCTCTAGAAGGAGTAGTAGAGAGAGTTGGAGTCGAGGAGTGTGGAGTGAGTCGGAAGGTGGAACAGGGCAGCTCCAGGCTGATCCTGAGGGAAGATGAAAGGGGATCCTGAGGGGATCCTGAGAGAAGGTGCCTGATGCGTGAGTCTGGGCCCGAGAGAGAGAGGGGCAACCCCAGAGTGGGGTGACCATACTCCAGGGAGCTTCCCCAGTCCACCACGGGAACGCTAGAACCGAGGACACGGCCCGAGTCCAGCTCTAAGGTCGTCAACCGGCTGCTGTAGTATGTTTATCGCCACAGCACCCTGCCACCTGAAGCAGTGCACCTGCTTCTTCATAGTGAGGGAGAGGAGCCCCTAAAGTACCTTCAAAGAGTAAATGGGTCTGGACTAATCCTAGGTGGGGAAGAAAGGACATGGGTTCGTTAACTAAGGCATACTGCGGGTACCTCCATACCACCTGAGATCCACTTGCAGCCACCCGTATGGCTACCTGTTTGCTTAACATGTTCCTGCTGAACTGTGGACTTGTATGCTGATAATAACGGTTTGCAGTAAAGTACCCGGGAGAGAGTGACTTTGCCTCCGTGTCTTTGTGCTACCAAAGATTAACCTTTTGCTTACAGCAACACTGCCCCGGAGGATCAGCTCCACCTGTAGGGAGCTTTACTACACTTGCCGCAATACCATCGCCCTCCGGAGGACTGTGGCGGCGCTGGTGACCCATCACCAGATACTACAGGTGGCGTCACGTGACAACTTCATTCCCTTGTACATAACTCCTCTTTGAAGTGTCACCCAGGCCACGGGATAAGGCACGGCCACCAGTGACATCCCCATGAACCCCTCTGAGCCTGACACCTGAGTACCTCCCGGCCTGGGGCTCGACATAAATGCACCTCTGGTTATGATGGCCTAGGCATTAATAATAATAATAATAATAATAATATAATCTTTATTTATATAGCGTCAACTTATTCCATAGCGCTTAACAATTCAGAGGTTCATGTTCAAACAATCATAAGAAAGTCATCAGAAAATACAATACAAAATACAATACAAATCATAATACAATAATTAAAGCAAAATAATGACAGTCCTGCTCTTAAGAGCTTACAATCTAACAATGAGGTTGGGTTGACACAAAGTACAAGGGCTTATTCACCCTTATTCACCCAGATTTGGCTTTCAGTACCATCTTTATGCTGATGACACACAAATATACACTTCTTCCCCTGACCTTACTCCCACTCTAATAACACTAATGACGGTCTAACCGCAGTCTCCAATATCATGTCCACTCTGTATCTAAAACTGAACTTTTCCAAAACTAAAATTCTTCTGCTCCCGCCCTCCACTAACCTACCTAAATCTGACATCTCTCTCAGTGTGCAGTGCCACGATAAAGACTGCAGGCTTGCTGTCTGGGTGTTATGTTTGTCTCTGATCTTTTTTTCACCCCATATATACAATCTCTCGCCCGGTCTTGCTGCTTGCACCTTAAGAATATCTCTAGAATTCGCCCCTTTCTCACCTTGGAAGCTACAAAAACCCTCACTGCGGCCCTGATTCACTTCCGCCTTGACTATTGTAATTCTCTTTTAATTGGCCTCCCCCGCACTAGACTCTACCCTTGCCAGTCCATCCTTAATGCAGCAGCCAGGATCGAGCTAACTGCTACTCAGACGCTTCTGCTCTATGCCAGTCATTGCACTGGCTGCCTATACACTTTAGGATCCAATTCAAACTGCTTGTTCTCACCCACAAAGCTCTTCACAGTGCAGCACCTCCCTACCCTCTGTCTATCACCCCACCCATTCTCTTCGCTCTGGAAGTGACTTTAGACTCACTTCTGCATTAATCCAAACCTCCCACTCCCGGCTCCAAGACTTCTCCCGAGCTGCACCAATTCTCTGGAATGCTTTAACCCCAGAAAATTAGGTCTACCCACAACTTACATAGTTTCAGGCGATCCCTAAAAACACATTTTTTTAGGGCAGCCTATCATGATCCCTAGTCAAAGTCACTTAGACATAACCTATCTGCCCCACATGCATCACAAATAATGGTTGGTGGCCACTTATGCTGCTCCTATCTGTTTCCCATCTACTCAAGTGGACTATACCATTAGGGTGAACGAACATATATATATCGAGCCCCATTGCGTTTAAGTTTGGGTATACAGGGGGATTTTGCTTGTCCCCCACCCTCGGTCAATTTATGTTCAGCGTGCATGTGTCCATTTTTGGCACGTGATTTTGGCGTTTAGTCGTGGATAGATTATTTTCTAAAACGATAAGAAGTTTTTTGCAATGGGGCTCGGTATATATGTGTTCGTTCTTGTTGATCATTGTTGATGCATGTATTTTTGGATATAATTTGATGGTAGTGGTGATTTATTGTTGTTGTTTCTTCTTCCTCTTCAATTGTTCTTGATAATAATGACACCTATAGAAAGACATATATAAATAGAATACAGATGATTATTAAAACCCTTATCACTTTTTATCCATATGATTCCGACACTGACAGTTTAGCACATATCGTTTGACATACACATTCCACTTATACATTTTCATTATGAGTTCAATCCCAATTATTTTCTTTTTCTCCTATACCACAAATATTTAACACATAATTAGTAATTCTTTTAATATTTAATCACTTTTATTATTTTCTTGAACACATTCCTCAATTGTTTTTTAGGATAATTCATTCACCTCCTATTTTATTTTTATTTTTAAATGTATCCCCTATTGCTCCACAAGGATATAAGTGTGCACACTTAGCACAATAGATAGAGCACACTTGGATCTATGAGGGATATCACTGTTTTTTCGTTTCATTTTCATAGGTTCTAACCCACTCTGGATATAAAACTGATTTCTTTTCTTTTTAAACCTTTTTTAAAATAAATGTTTTTATTTTTGAATGTGTTTAGCATTATATGTATATATCTTTCGCCCTATGGAATAAAGCTTTTGCTTAAAATTTATACTTATATGCAACTAATAGATATACATTGTGACGTAATGTATAGATCCACCCTGTTTGCTGAGGTCACAACAATCATGTCCGCATCATCTTTTGGCGCCTTTTTGTTGTTAAATACGATTGTATTTAGTGTATTCTTGATGTTCCCTGAGGAAGGACCTCGGTATGTGGCTCTGAAACGCGTCGGAAAATAAAGCAAGTCATCACTTTGATCCAGACATCCCAGTGTCTCTGGTGTCCTTTATATCCATCTGACAGCAGCGCGGACCTAGGGTACTTTGTCCAGAAGATTAATTATGACTTTGAGGATTGCTACCTTTATTAGGTAACACTAGATTTCGTCCACTTCCTCTCTGAAGTGACAATTTGCATTTTTAGTAGGAACTTAGTTAAGTAATAAACATAGAATTGCTCAAGCATTTATATTGATTTCATTATCTAGCATCAATTTACCTGCAATGCATTAGTTACACCTTTTCTAATAATAAAAGGATCACATCAGAGACCTTACACCCAACCATTGCCTTGTTTATCTTGCTGAGTAATCATGCAATCCAGTGCAGGCAAGATAATTTATATAAGATTATAAACCCTGCCGGACGGACTTCCACTGTCAAGTGCACCATTACATTTCAGTACTTCTCTTTGTTAGTTTCTATCCAGGAGCCACCGATTATTGCCATAATAAGAATTCTGTGCAACATGAATATCACATTTGTCCAGTTGAGGTAAGTCAGTTTTTACAAAATATCTTCTGGAGAGTAGAAGCACGGTAGTTTCTCCAATTGGTTTTCCTTTTTTGACAGGTCTTTACACCATGCCTACCTCCCGCATCCTCACCCATCCCTTGTAGACTGTGAGCCCTTGCGGGCAGGGTCCTTTCACCTTCTGTACCTTGTGTGCCTTATATTGTTCATGTATTTGTACTTGTCTGTGTATGCCCTTTGTACATGTAAAGCCCCATGGAATAAATGGCGCTATTATAATAAATAATAATAATAATAATAATAATAATAATATCTGGTGCTCTATTTCTGATTATTTTCTTAATTCTTAAAATTGAATTTTTTAGAGGAGCACTAGTGGTCTTTTCTGCTTTTCATTCCCCCCTAAAAGGTGACTAACCTGGGGCTCATAGAGTCACAAGTAGTTTTAAAATGTTTCAATAGCATGGCAACCCTGAAGTGCATCCCTCTATGGCTGGGCAATTTGGGACAGGTTTAGCAACACAGTCTAAAGGTACCATCATAGGCGGCGATATTTCCAGCCTTTTAGTTGGCAATTCCAGAATTCAGCGCTGTGGAAACCACATCGCCTATGCGCAGCGGTGTGTGAATGGGCCATTCTACGGCGAGAAATTGCCGGTGGAGCATCGCCTGATCGCACTGCACTGCTCTGAAATGAGGCGATAACCACCAGGCGATCTTCGTGGAGTGTGACAGGGCGATAGCAAAGTACCCAGCAATCTGGAAATAAATCCCGTAGGCGTGCTTAGATGTGTTTTTTTTCACGCCGCATCTGCGGCGATTGGTGGGTGGTGCTGCATTCCGATTGGCTGGCTGTGTCTGAGACGCCTTATTGGATGACGCGTGCCTTCACGCAAGGCTGACCAATGGGAACGCAGTTCCGTCCACCAATCGCAGTGATAGGGGTGCGGTGAAACACACTCTAGCACACCCCTATCGAAACAGTATGCCCACATCGCTGCTACGATGGTGGCGTGTGATGCGGCAATGTGTGAAGGGAAGATCGCTTCCGGTCTTCTGCAGGTAATTTCCAGAACCCAGGATGGCAGAACATTGTGCCCGAGATGTTTATGTGTGACAGGGCGACGACGATGTGAAAAAAGTGCCTGGAACGTGCGTGCTCACGTCAAATCGCCAGCAATATGGAAGCCATATCGCTGCGTGTGACGGTACCTTAATTCGTACACAATGCAAACTTATGTGCCAGATTTATTCTTTTGCTTCATGCTGGTGGTAAAATCTGTCCAATTTTAAGACGGTTTAAGCTCATTTTATGCCTCTCTTTATTTAGTTTCCTTTGTTCCAGATGTGCACGGTATCATAATTTAAACCTTTTCCTATACACTAATACATAATCTAATCTCTTTTCTTATACAATATGTCCTATTTCTGTAAATCCGCTTGCCCCTATTGGCCAGTGTGCAAAAATTTCTAAAACATATAATAAATTTATTAAAAACCATGAACAACAGTTTCTTTGTGCAAACTATGCCAGAATGCTGGTGCATTTAGCTTGATAAATCTCCCACATTGTTTACAAATGGAGAATATTTAGGAGTGGAATTGGAGTCTCCATGCAGAGTATGATTCTCCCCCTACCTGGACCCTATAATCAATATGAAGGTTCCCACAATTTTTCCACACATTTTGAGTTCCCTCACAGGATTATGAACACCACGGCCCCTCACATATTATGTTGACCCCTACAAATTTCTCACACAGAATGATGCTCTCACAGCACAATATGAAGCCCCCCACAGCCCTCCTTTACAGTATGATCACCCCTACATCGCTCATGCAGAATTATGGACATTCACTACCCCCACAAACTTTGATGGGCAAAACAGCCTCCCATGCAGAATGATGCCCTCTACTTCCCCACCCTCTATGATGGCCTCCACAGTTTCCCAAAAAGTATGATTATCCCTAAAGCCCCACTACACACTCTGATGGCCCCACAGCCTTTCACACACTATGATTGCTGCCCACCCACCGGCACAGTATGATGACCTGACAGCCCCCCATGCAGTGGTTGTCAGTAAGGGGTAAATTTGAGGGCTTGCTTAGTACTACTAGTTGTACTGTAAATATTTACTGATTTTGCTCAATTAAACACATGGACAGTACAACTCCATGGTTTTTAACCTTTAACCCCTTTATAGAGATTTTGACTTCAAAGTAGTCTGCATTGGTTACAGCTGATGTATAAAAGACTCCAACTATGGTACCAAAACACAGTTATATCTTACCTAATAATGGTGGGGTGTCTGATAGAGGCAGGATGTCATTCAGGACCAGAAGAAGCATTGAGAATCCAAGCACAATGCTGACCTTAAAACACAGACGGTCATTTTTCTGCATTTCAATGAACATACTCGCAAGATCCAGCAACACGAAGAAGCATATCGGTAAGATGAAGCAAATAATGTAATTTTGTGGAATTCTTTTTATTTTCATCTAGGGTATGGAATAATTGAGAGATTAGTAAAATACAGTATATATTAATAAAACTTTCAAAGTTTGTTTGAGTGCTGAACACCTATGGAGGACAACTGGCACACCAGAAAACTTTATTCACTAAAAATTTATGCTAAGAACCTATAACTGTGCCCTTCACTTCGCCAAACAGACCTACTTCACCACCCTGATCTTCTCACTATCCAACAATCCAAAAAAACTCTTTGACACCTTTCACTCTCTCCTCAGTCCTAAACTGCAGGCCCCCATAATTGACCTCTATGCTGATGATCTGGTTTCCTGTTTCACAGAGAAAATAGAAAACATCCCTCAGGAAATCAGCTCCTGGCCTGTGCTGTTACTCCCATCCCGCCTACATTTCCTCTGGCACACGCTCCACATTTGACTTAGTCACAGAAGAAGAAGTTTCCAGGCTCCTCTCTTCCTCTTGTCCTACTACCTGCACCACTGACCCCATTCCCTCACACCTACTCCAATCTCTCTCTCCAGTGGTCTAACCAAAATCTTCAATCTCTCACTCTCTTGTGGCATCTTCCCGTCCTCCTTCAAACACTCTGTCATTACTCCATTATTAAAGAAATCTTCTCTTGACCCATCCTGCACAAATAACTACAGAGCAGTATCCAACCTCCCCTTCATCTCTAAACTCTTGGAGCGCCTGGTCTACTCCCGCCTCACCCGTTACCTGTCCACTCACTCTCTTCTAGATCCATTACAGTCTTGTTTGCGCCCCCTGCACTCTACAGAAACTGCCTTCATCAAAGTGACCAATGACCTTCTGATGGCAAAACATAATGGTGACCACTCTCTGCTTATTCTTCTTGACCTCTCTGCAGATTTTGACACTGTTGAGCACCATGATAATGCCTAGCCAGCAGGTTCGTTGTCTGGGTGTTATGTTTGACACTGATCTTTCCTTCACCTCCTATATACAATCTTTAGCCTGCTCCTGTCGCTTGCCCATGAAGAACACCTCTAGAGTCCACCCCTTTCTCACCATGGAAACAACAAAAACCCTCACTATGGCAGGAGGTCTGACTGTGTCTCTTTGGCCGAATCCAGATTGCGTCACCTACATCAGGGGAATCGGTCAGCAGAGACTTACTGTTCTGAGTTTTGTAGGTGGGCTACGGACACTAAGTGGAACAATCCGGCCCTCAGAAGTTATTTTTGCCAGGGACTCTCAGGTTGAAGGATGCTCTAGCGGTTTATGAGACCCCGTAATCTCTGGAGGCTGCCATGTCTTTGGATATTTGTATGGATACATGCCTTCAGGATAGAAGGGGTAAACCTTTTTCTCCTGAGAACCTTTCTCAAGGTAGTACCCTATTGCCAGGTGGGCAATCAGATGGTGAGTCGTTTCTCCAGAGCGTGGATGAACCCATGCAACTAGGAGGAGCGCGACTGCCTCCAAAATTTCTTCTGCCATTTACCAAGAAAAAAAAAAAGGGGTCTGTTTTTTCTGTGGTAAAAGAGACCATTTTATTGGAGCCTGTCCCTCTGTTCCTAAATGGAGTGGAATACCTGGGTCTTGGGTTACCATGAGTGGTGTGGAGATAAATGAGCAGGAGGTGTGTATCTTCCACATTTAAATCCTGTTTTCTCTTGAGAGCCGAGGTGGCACTAGAGAGCAAAACCAAAAAAAATTCTGTTTTTATGGATAGTGGAGCTGGGGTCAGCATGGAGGATGCTCGTTTTGTAAAGACTCAATGGCTTACCTGCAGTTTGTTGTCTAAACCCATTCATATCTATGCCATCGACTCAGCACCACTAGCTCAGGGAAGTCTTACGCAAATTGTGCATAATATTAAGTTGAAGGTTGAACCTCAACATCAGGAGACAATTTCTTGCTATGCTCTGGAGGGTCTCCCGCTCCCATTGTTCTGGACCTGCCATGGTTGGTTAAACATAATCCCTTGGTGGATTGGCAGTCCGGAGACATTGTGGAGTGGAGTGATTTCTGTGTGGAGAATTGATTGAATACATCTTTTGCTACAGTCTCTGCTGTGACATTGCCTGCATATCAATCAGAGTATGAGGATATGTTCTCAGAAAGGGGTTGTCAGGATTTGCCTCCTCACCGTGCATACGACTTGTCCTATTAACCTCATTCCTGGAGCTAAATTACCCAAATCCAGGTTGTATAATATATCTGGTCCTGAGAGACAAGCCATGAAGGATTTTATTGCCAAGAGTCCGGAGAAGGGACATATCAGACCCTCATGTTCGCCAGTCGCGGCAGGATTCCTTTTTGTTAATAAAAAAAGATGGGGGCCTCCGTCCTTGTTTATATTTCCAGGAATTAAATCAGATAAATGTCCGTGATCCATATCCCTTCCCTCTGATTCCTGATTTGTTCAGTCAGATTGTGGGAGCTAAATGGTTCTCCAAGTTGGATTTGAGGGGGGCATACTATCTGGTTAAAATCAGAGAGGGGGATGAATGGAAGACTGCTTATAATACCCCTGAGGGCCATTTTGAGAGTCTCGGGATGCCGTTCGGGCTCACTAACGCTCCTGCAGTTTTCCTACACTTTGTGAATGATATTTTTCATCATTTGGTGGGTAGGTTTGCGATAGTTTACTTGGATGATATTTTGATCTACTCACCCGATATGGTGACACATCAGTCTCATGTTAAACAGGTGAAATGTGTTTCTGCTGTTCAGGAGTAGTGATGGGCGAATCCTAAATTACTCGGAATCGCTTGACTCTAGCGAGTCCGAGCCCAGGACTCGCTACCGTTGCGAGTCTAGCGAGTCCAATGTTAATGAATGGGGAAGCGAGTAATAGCGAGTAGTGTGAGATTTACAAATCGCAGATGTGTCTCGGAAGCTTCAGCCTGAAGCAATCCGAGTTTTGTCATTTATTTGCATTGGACTCGTTTACTTTGTATGTAATCGCTGGGAAACTCGCACAGATAAGAGAAGAGTCCTGTCTGCTCTGTGCAGCTCCAGGGTCCTAGAGCCCGCCTGCTGCCTGATGTAGCAGTGCTGAGATTGTTCTCAGTCTGCTCATTCCCTGTGCATAGACATCTATATCTATACACAGGGGATGTAGCAGAGAGGACATCCCGTTTTGGACTGCGTCGGACGGAAGAGGATTTTTTTAATTAAAGATGGAGTCCCTAATGGCTTTTTTTTTTATTTCTAATAAAAAAATTTCTCTGTGTTGTGTTTTTTTTAAAACAATTTAATAGAAATTCATGGCGGTCATGTCTAATATTGGCGTGACCGCCATAAATTTCGGGCTTAGGGCCAGCTGATAATACAAAGCTGGCCCTAACCTCTATTACCCAGCGTGCCACCGCCACCAGGGCCGCTGGAAGAGCGGGGTTCAGCGCCAGAGGATGGCGCTTCAATGAACGCGCCATCTTCTGGGGCGGCTGCGGGCTGCAATTTGCAGCGGGGGGTGCCCAGAAAGCTTGGGCATCCCTGCGCTGCGGATTCCAGCCCCCAGCTGCTTAGCTGTACCTGGCTAGACATAGAAATTGCGCGGAGCCCCACGCATTTTTTTGACTCCGACTCCGAGACGACTCCGACTCCGACTCTGAGACGACTCCGACTCCGAGACGACTCCGACTCCGAGACGACTCCGACTCCGAGACGACTCCGACTCCAAGACGACTCCGACTCCGACTCCGAGACGACTCCTGACTCCGAGACGACTCTGACTCCGAGACGATCCGACTCCGAGACGACTCCGACTCCGAGACGACTCCGAGACGAGCTCCGACTCCGAGACGACTCCGACTCCGAGACGACTCCGACTCCGAGACGACTCCGACTCAGACGACTCCGAGACGACTCCGACTCCGAGACGACCTCCAGACTCCGAGACGACTCCGACTCCGACTCGACTCCGAGACTGACTCCGACTCCGAGACGACTCCGACTCCGAGCGACTCCAGACGACGGACTCCGACTCGACTCCGAGCGACTCCGACTCCGACTCGACTCCGAGACGACTCCGACTCGAGGCGACTCCGACTCTGAGGCGACTCCGACTCTGAGACTCGACTCTGAGACTCGACTCGAGGGACTCCGACTCTGAGGAGACTCGACTCCGAGACTCTGACTCTGAGCCTTGACTCTGAAATTCATTAAATAATAAAAAAAAAAAATGCGTGGGGCTCCGCGCAATTTCTATGTCTAGCCAGGTACAGCTAAGCAGCTGGGGGCTGGAATCCGCAGCGCAGGGATGCCCAAGCTTTCTGGGCACCCCCCGTTGCAAATTGCAGCCCGCAGCCGCCCTAGAAGATGGCGCGTTCATTGAAGCGCCATCCTCTGGCGCTGAACCCCACTCTTCCAGCGGCCCTGGTGGCGGTGGCACGCTGGGTAATAAAGGGGTTAATACCAGCTTTGTTATGCAAGCTGGTATTAAGCCCGAGATTCTTAATGTCAGGCCACGTTTGACCCAGCCACTAGGAATCTCCAATAAAGAGTTAAAAAAACACAACACAGAGAAAATTTTTTATTTGAAATTAAAAAAAAAAGCCATTAGGGACTCCATCTTTAATTAAAAAAATCCTCTTCCGTCCGACGCAGTCCAAAACGCGATGTCCTCTCTGCTACATCCCCTGTGCATAAATATAGATGTCTATGCACAGGGAATGAGCAGACTGAGAACAATCTCAGCACTGCTACATCATCTCTGTGAGCAGGCGGGCTCTAGGACCCTGGAGAAGACAGCTGGACTCGGCTCGCAAAGAAACAGCAGCTACTTTGCGAGTTTCCCTGCTATCACTGGCACAGTAGCCAGTGATTACTCGCACGAGCCTAATGCAAACAATGACAATCCTAGTTTTGTCAGCGTTTCTGACAAAACTAGGATTGATATTGATTTGCATTGGACTCGTGCGAGTAATCACTGGGAAACTCGCAGAGTACCGAGTCCTGCGAGTCCCTTACTACTCGCCGAGTAACGAGTCCTAGCGAGTAGATTCGCCCATCCCTATTCAGGAGGTCCAATTTCTACAGTACCTGTTGTCACCTTCGGGTTTTAGGATGGATCTAGAAAAGTATGGGCGGTCCTTGAATTGGATCATCCAGAAAACCTGAGGGCATTGCAACGTTTTTTGGGGTTCACCAATTTCTACCATAAATTTATTAAGAATTACTCTGTAATTGTGAAACCCCTCATGCACATGACTAAGAAGGGTTCAGATTTTTCTAAGTGGTTAGACTCCGCTCAGCAGGCTTTCTCCTCCCAGGAGAGATGCTTTGCTACCGCACCTATCCTCTGTCAAGCCGATCTTTCTCAGCCCTTTATTATTGAGGTGTATGCATCCAAGGTAGGGGTGGAAGCAGTGCTGTCACAAGGGCTGTCTCCCTGTATATGGTTGCCATGCACCTTTTTCTCCAAAAAATTATTGTCGACTGAAAGAAATTATGATGTCGGTAATAGAGAACTTTTGGCTATTAAGTTGGCTTTTGAGGAATGGCATCACTGGTTGGAGAGGGCAATCCCTCCCATCACTGTTATCACTGACCATAAGAACGTATCTTACCTTGAATCAGCCAAGCATCTCAACCCCAGGCAAGCTATATAGCACTTGTTTTTATAAGATTTAATTTCACCGTGACTAGGGATGAGCGAGTACTGAAATACTCGGACTCAGTATACTCGTTACGAGTAGGTCCCGATACTCGGTACTCATTACGAGTATAGCAAGTACAATGTAAGTCAATGGGGAAGCGAGTAATACGAGTAATTCCTCTGCTGCCAGACCCTATAAAGAGGTCTGGCAGCAGAGGAAAAGGGTGCAATGGCCACATGATTGTGGTAAAAAGCCTGACCTGAGGTGAACCCTGACTGTTGTAGTCATTTCTCAGCCTACTCTGCTCTGCATAGACATGTGTGTCTATGCAGAGTGATATAGCAGTGCTGAGAATGCGTTTATGGACTACATCGGACGGAAGAAGATTTTTTTTAATAACGATGGAGTCACTAAATGTCTTTTTTGTTTTATTTCTAATTAAAAAATGTTTTCTCTAGGTTGTGTTTTATTTTACAGAATATACTAGAAATTCATGGCAGTCATGTCTACTATTGGCGTGACTGCCATGACTTTCGGGCTTAGGGCCAGCTGATAATAGAAAGCTGGCCCTAACCCCTTTATTACCCAGTGAGCACCAGGCCCTGGAAGAATTGGGTTCAGCGCCTGAAGATGGCGCTTTAATGAACACGCTATCTTCTGGTGCGGCTGTTGGCTACCATTTGCAGCGGGGGGTGCCCAGAAAGCTTGGGCCTCCCTGCGCTGCGGATTCTAGCCCCCAGCTGCCTAGCTGTACCTGGCTGGGCATAGAAATAGCATGGATCCCCACGCATTTTTTTTTTATTTCATGAAATTCATGAAATAATTAAAAAAAAAGGGGCTCCCCTATATTGTTGTGTCCGGCCAGGTACAAATAGGCACCTGGGGGTTGGTGGCAGCCCATCGCTGCCTGCTGTATCTGGCTGGATACAAAAATACAGGGAAGCCCACGTCAAATTTTTTTCTGAAAAATCCAGAAAGCAATATAGATGAAAGAGACTGTATCTTTATTAACCCCTCTACCATGCTCGATGGGTTAATAAAGATGCAGTCCCTTTTTATAGGATTATTTAATGGATTTTTTCAGAAAAATTTTGACGTGGGCTTCGCTGTCTTTTTGTATGCCATCCGGATACAGCAGGCAGCAACGGTCTGCCCCCAACCCCCAGCTGACTATTTGCACCTGCCTGGACACAGAAATATTGGGAAGCCCTTATTTTTTATTATTTCATGAATTTCATGAAATAATAAAAAAAATGCGTGGGGCTCCGCGCTATTTCTATGTCCAGCCAGGTATAGCTGGGCAGCTGGGGGCTGGAATCCACAGCGCAGGGAGGCCCAAGCCTTCTGGGCACCCCCGCTACGAATGGCAGCCCGCAGCCACCCAGAAAATGGCGCGTTCATTGAAGTGCCATGTTCTGGTACTGAACCCTACTCTTCCAGGGCCCTGGTGCGGTGGCTCACTGGGTAATAAAGAGGTTAGGGCCAGCTTTTTGTTATCAGCTATATCAGTTATAAGCCCGAAATTCATGGCGGTCACGCCAATATTAGACATGACCGCCATGAATTTCTAGTGAATTTTTTACAAAAAAACACAACACAGAGAAAAAATATTTTATTAGAAATAAAACAAAAAAGACACTTAGAGACTCCATCTTTATTATAAATCCTCTACCGTCCGACATAGTCCAATCCAGGGTTCTTCATTAGCTCTGCTACATCTCTGGTAGAGAGCCTCTACCAGAGATGTAGCAGAGCTGTGTACCCGTGGGAAAGTTCATGTGAGTTCATGCAGGCAAGCATGAACTCACATGAACCCTGCCTGCACTGCGCTACTTCAAATGAACAGCTGACCAGAATCAGCTGTTCATTTGAAACTATCGGCGGGAAAGCCGGCAGTGAGACTTCACCGCCGGCTCTCCTGGTCTGTGCTGCGCTCCCCGCTCACTGATGCCCCCTCCCTGCTCACTGATCCCCCCTACCCGCCTGATCCTAAGTTAAGACTGGGTGTGGAGCAAAGCACCAGGCAGCGGGGAGGGGGCATCAGTGAGTGGGGAGCGCAGCACAGACCGGGAAAGCCGGTGGTGAAGTCTTCTCACCTCCAGCTTCCCCGCCCGGCTCCTGCGCTCCCCGCTCACTGGTGCTGCACTCCCCGCCCAGTCCTAACTTAGGATCGGGTGGGGAGGCGGCGGGGTGAGCAGAGGATCCCGCTGTCAGGCTGCGGGGAAGCGAGTAGGGGGCTTAAAGATTGTTTAAAACCCTGCCGGCTTTTAAACAATCATGTGGCCATTGCAGCCTTTTCCTCTGCTGCCAGACCTCTTTATAGGGTCCAGCATCTGAGGAATTACTCACATTTCCCATTGACTTACATTGTACTCGTTACTTTGCGAGTAATCGCAAGGATACTCACAGAGTAACGAGTAGCCCGAGTACCGTACTATTCGGCGAGTACCGAATAGTAACGAGTATACTCCCTCATCCCTAACCGTGACCTACCATCCGGGGGGTTGAAAATGTGAAGGCTGGTGCATTATCACATAGTTTCCCAGGTGGTAGTAATCAAGAGAGTCCCGTTCCCATTTTACAGGAGGGGGCAGGGCCGGCGCCAGCACCCGGTGCACCCGGGCAAGTGCCGGGACCCTCCAGAGCTCAGGGGGCCCATTCGCCATCAGGGACAGGCAGTCCTGATGGGAAGGGGACCATTAGTAACAGAAAGCCCTGATGGCGGGGGCCCCGCAGTTGATTGCGGCTCGCGCTGTAGCGATATGCGTCCACATGGCTAATTTGCATGCGATGCAAATTAGCCATGTGGAGGCACAAACAGGGCAGCGGTGCAGGTGGCAGTGTCCAATGATCCTCTGTGCGCACTGCCTGTCATTTCCGGGTTCAGTAGAGCTCAGCTGACAGAGCGTCTGAGCTCCCCCTGACCCGTAAGTGCTGACTCTGCAGAGGTGCCGGGTGCAGTGTGAGAAGTTTCTCTCATCACATTGCCGACATCTGCAGAGTGCACAGCACTGCTGAGGAGAGCGAGGGATCCTGGAGCAGGTAAGCGCCAGAGGGCTGAAAAGAGCAGACAGCCTGGGGGGCACATGGAGGGGGTGGGAGAGCAGTATGAATCGGAGGGGGGCCACATGAGGGGAGAGCATCATCAAAAAAAGGTGCTACAGAGGGGGGAGAAGCAGTATTAATAAGGGGGCCTGCATGAGGGAAGAGCATCACAGAAAAGTGCCACAAAGGGGGGAGAAGCAGTATTAATGGGGGGCCACATGAGGGGAGAGCATCACCAAAAAAAAAAGTGCTACACAGAAGGGAGAAGCAGTATTAATGTGGGGGGGCACTTGGTGGGAGAGCATTACAAAAAAAAAGCCACAAAGGGAGGGAAGCAGTATGAATTGGGGGGGGACATTGGGGGGAGAAGTATAAATCAGGAGGGTCATATGGGGGGGAGAAGCAGTATGAATCATGGGGGCACATGGGGGAGAAGCAGTATGGAAAAGGGGGAACACATATGGGGGAAAGCAGTATGAAATGTGGGGGCACATGGAGGGCTAAATATATTACATGAAGGATGTGCTGGGCTGTATATATTATTGGGAGGATATGCCGGGCTATATATATATATTACTCAGAGGTTGTGCCTGGCTATATATTTTATTTGGAGGTTGTGCCTGGCTATATATATTATTTGGAGGCAATGCCTGGCTATATATATTATTTGGAGGCTGTGCCTGGCTATATATATTATTTGGAGGCTGTGCCTGGCTATATATATTATTTGGAGGCTGTGCCTGGCTATATATACTTTTTGGAGGCTGTGCTGGGCTATATATATTTTATTTGGAAGCTACAACTGGACTGGCACAGCCTTCAAATAATATATACAGCCCAGCAGCAGCCTCAAGATAATATATATAGCCCTGCACAGCCTCAATATTATATATACAACCCACCCTGGAGCATCTATATTATATATACATAGCCCACGGCTTCCATTTTAATATTCATGAATCGTGGTGTTTTAAAGGGGCCCGCTGAGACTGTTTCACCCGGGGCCCACAAAAACCTGGAGCCGGCCCTGGGAGGGGTGTTTTTTTCAGCTCTTTTCCTGGATTTGGAGGGGGGTGTTGAAGGCTCCTGCCCTTTAGGGAGACACTTTGTACTACTTAATTTGCACTTCAAGGTAATTAATGAACATCATGACTCTGTACTGGCAGGTCATCCGGGTAGTAGGGCCAGCTTGGATCTTTTGTCTCGTCGTTTTTGGTGGCCAGGGTTGCAGAATGACGTGTCTAACTTCGTATCTGCTTGTAGTGTTTCTGCATGTGCTAGGGTTCTGCATACCCGTCCTTCTGGATCTCTCATGCCATTATCTATTCCTGATAGACCATGGACACATCTGTGGCACCCCAGGGGTTAAGGGGTTAATGTGCCACAGTAACACCACAAAGGGTTAACTCCCCACACAACCCACAACACTACACTAGGGCCTCCAGGCTAGAAGGGGGAGCTAAAGCTGCTTCCCTATATATTCTGGTGTGGAGAGGAAGTGGGGAAGAGCAGAGTGGTGGGAGGAGCTAATGTTGTTTACCTCAGGGTGGCAGTGACAGTTAGTCAGTTGGAGTTAGTTCAGTTCCTGGGAGGACTGAGGAAGAAAGACTAGTGGTGTAAAGGGGCTGCCTTGGGCCTCTACACAGCCTGTTACCCACTTCCAAGCCTAGCCCGGGTCTGAGGGAAGGAGTAAGAGAAACAGGAGAACACATCTGGGAGACTGAGTTACCTCAAAACTCGCAACGGAAGAGCGCACAGACCGTATACTGGATCCGAAACTGTGACTGACACACGCAGCACAGTAAACACTGGACTAGTGGAGGTTATATATCTACGCTGTACCTCAGCGAAGCAACACGGCGGGGTCAGAAATACAGAGGAAAGACTCAAGTTGCCTAGCAAAAGGGGTACCTGTGAGGAGAGACAGGCCAGCAGCCTAGCTGAAGCAGCAGCAGGGCCACACACACAGCGCAGGAGAGGGAAGTTGAGGACCCGGTCAGGGTGGGAGCAACCTGACCTTGGTACAGACTCTGCTAACAACCTTATCTGCAGTAAAGACTTGGAAAACTTCAAAACCGTGAGTTTGGGTGATCCTTGTGCTCAAATCCTGCGTTCCCTCACAAGCAGCTATCATCTCTACTACTACCCCTATCCTGCAATATCCATAGCACCATCTATAGACTGTTACTATCTCTGCCCCGGGGAACCAAGCTCTACCTGCGGAGAGCCATTACATCCCCAGCTGCCAAACATCATCGCCGAAGGTTCTGCAGCAGTGGTGGTCACACGTGGGTAGCGTCACGACAAACTCCCCTGTCAATATTCCCTCATTTACTTGCGGTCCGGACCAAGGACCGCCGTGACACCCCCTGTGATACCCCAGTCCGGTTCCGAGTACCCTGTCCCAGTGGGTTCCACATATCTATAAATGGATTTTATCATGCATCTCCCTGTGTCTGCAGGCAAGACAGTGGTTTTGGCAGTGGTTGATAGGTTCAGCAAGATGGTACACTTTGTGGCACTACCAGCACTTCCTAATGCCAAGACACTGGCACAGGTGTTTGTCAGTGAGATCGTGGCACTCCATGGGGTTCCCTCCGGTGTGGTCTCAGATTGCGGTACACAGTTTGTTTCCAAGTGTTGGAAAGCCTTTTGTACTCGATTAGGAGTAAAGTTGTCCTATTCTTCTGCCTTCCATCCTCAGTATAATGGGCAGACTGAGAGCACAAATGAAACTTTGGAGATTTATCTTAGGTGTTTTGTCTCCAAAAATCAGGAGGATTGGGCATATTATTTACCTCTAGACAAATTTGCCATAAATAATCGTCACCTAGAGTCCACCGGCAAGTCACCATTTTTTGGTGCTTATAGGTTTCATCTTCAGTTTGGTACCTTTAGTGGTAAATGTTCTTTGGGAGTTCCTGAGAAGGAACAATTTGCCTCTTTACTCTCCTCTGTATGGCAGGGGGTGCAGAGTAACTTGAGACTCCTGGGTGCTCACAAGAAGCACTTGCCAGGTCCGGACCTATGTCTGAATAACTATGTGTGGTTGTCTACCAGAAATATTAAGCTGAAGGTACCTTCATGGAAGCTGGGACCTAGGTTTATTTGTCCTTATTAGATTACCACCGTCATTAACCCTGTAGTGTTTCGTCATGAGTTGCCCCAAGCGCTCAGGATTCACAATGTGTTTCATAGATCTCTTCTCAAACCATATGTGCCTTCCTCTGAGCCATCTCCTTTGCCGCCAGAGCTGATCTTTGTGAATGGGGATTTAGAATTTCAAATTTCTAAGGTTGTGGATTCTTGCATGTTGCACCGTTCCCTTCAGTATTTGATGCACTGGAGGGGTTACAGTCCAGAGGAGAGGATGTGGGTGCCAGCATCAGAGGTGAACGTCGCACTGCTGGTCTGCGCCTTTCACGTCTCCCATCCTGACAAGCCTGGTCCTGAGCATCCGGAGATCACTCAGAAGGGGGGGTACTGTCACGGGTGTCTGAGGAGGCACGGATGAGACTGTAGAGGCCACTCGCAGAAGGTCCCAGTGTTTGGCCAAACAGTCAAAATCCTAAAAAAGTCTATGTTGCTTTAAGAGGCATTTTTCTTTTTAGTGAAAGCTGCAGGTCACTAGGACCCAGCTGATGCCTTACGTTGAGCTGTGTATATATTCCCCTTGACTCCCAGGGTGCATTGCTGGTGATAGCTTGTCAGGTGTTTGGAGGAAGCTTCTCAGCTCTTGCAGTGAATCCTGGAGTTCTGTTGAATTGCTGTGTGGATCTTCTCAAACTAAGTGTTTCTTCCCTTCCCTCCTTGTTTGTTTCCCTTCTGTGTATCTTTAGTTGGTAGCCGGGCTGACTAGTGTTCACTCGCTCTGATCCTTATTCAGTTGTAGTTCAGTGTCAGTCAGAGAATAGGTATCCTGCCGTCGACAGTTGCTGAAACTGTATAGGGATGTTAGGGGAGCCAGGTGTCAGCACTACTTTATCTAGGGGCCACAATCTCCTCTTTTGCCCTTAGCATCAGGCACTCCTCTTCCCACCTGTCATCGTCTAGCACAGGGTGTCTTCCTACACCCAGCGTGACAATATCCCAACCATCCTTGGAATGCAGCAACAAATGGAAGATGTAAAGGTGTGAATGGTTTAGTTGTAAAAGACTGGCATGCCCAGATATGTGGTTTGAGGGGTTGAAAAGTACAAAATGAAAAGTGAAAAATCAGTATTACAGAAGCAGAAAAAGGGTATGAGACGTTAAAAAATCTCATTTAAATGGATGGTGCATAAGAAGTCTGAGTGTATGTTACCGTATGCTCATTAGGGTGAATTTGAGAGAACGGAGACAATCCAGACTTTTTCTATATGAAACAAAGTGGAGAACTGATGAGTAGACCCACCCTTGTTCTGGAGGACTCAGTGAGACCATGCATTAGATGACTGATTCGGAGTCGTCTTTGAATTTCTCAGTGTATGGTATTTGCATAGATTTCTAAGAAGGGAATTACTATCAAGTATTATGAATAAGAAACATGTCATTGTCCAGATATTTATGTGCAAAGATACAGTATGTCCTGATCTTATTGTTTGCTCGATTGCTTTGATGGGTGACTTTTTAGATGACCTTGATGATATTGAACAGTTGTTTGATTCCTAATAATTATTTTATTCCTTACTTACAATTAAAACAACTCTGCTGTAGATTGCTTCTCCGTCTGTAAAGTTATCTTGGACCACAGTGACATTTCGTAGTTTCCAGGCTTCTATACTTTTAACAAATTTATTTGATATTTTAATGATGTCTGATCCATCATATTTGTTAAATGTGATTTCATAAGCTGGAGAGAAACAAAAATAGTGGATTTAGATAAAATGATCAAACTGCTTTGACAACTCTCATTCCTGACTCAGCTGAGCATGCGCACTTATATCAATGGCACAAGTAGGTAATTGTGCTGCCAGACACAGCTGACAATGCTCATCTCCAAGGAAATGAAGGGCAGGATTATTACCCAAATTATCATACCCTTCTTGCCCTCAGAAGACATTGAGACCAATCAGGAATCTACCATAAATGTCATCATAGCTGAATTTCATCAATAAAAATTGCAATTCTTTCACTAACTTTTAGATTAAACTGCAGCATGCATAAGATCATTAAAGCCACTTTCCAGCCTGAGGCAGAAGTGTATATTCACATATAGTCATCCTGTAAAGATACAGCTGAAACCAGAAGTTTCCATTTACTATATAAGGCTACGTTCACACATAGCGCTTTTTTGCGTTTTTTTTTTTGTGTGGGCGCTTTTACCCCCGAGCAAAAAAATGCAAAAAAAGTAGGAGTGCTGTTCAGACAGCACACTTTTTTACTGGCCGGGGGAGGAGTGATGTCACAGAGGGGAGGAGGAAGCAGGATTCTTCCTCCCCTCTGTGACATCAGAGGCAGAAAATGCAGGAGCACCTGCTTAAAGAATTGACAAGTCAATTCGTTTTGCGCCGGCGCTTTCTCCCAGAAAGGCGCGGCGCGAAAATATGCGCTGTCTGAACAGCGAAGTGAATTTTACATTCACTTTGCTGACAGACAATACGCACCTGTGCATTTTTGAAAAGCGCTTGTAAAAAAGCGCTCAAACATGTGCAGTGTGTGAACGTAGCCTAAAAGACACATCTGCATGTTTTTCTCACTGTCTGACATGAAATCAGAATAAACCTTTCCTGTTTTAGGTCAATAAGGATTACCATAATTATTAATATTTGCCAAATTCCAGAATAATGGAGAATGTTTTAAGGCATTTTTATAACTTTCTGTAAAGTCACAAATTTACATACACTAAGATTACTATGCCTTTAAACAGCCACATGATGATGTCATGTGTTTGGAAGCTTCTGATTGGTTTATTGTCAATATGTGAGTTAGAGATACACCTGTGGAAGTATTTTAATGCACACATGAAACACATTGCTTTGTTGTTTAGCATCATAGAAAAGTCTGAAGACATCAGCCAAAATATCAGGAAGAGGATTGTGGACTTGCACAAGTCTGGTTCATCCTTGAGTGCAATTTCCAGAAACCTGAAAGTGCCTCGTTCATCTGGACAAACATTATACAGAAGTACAAACAAGATGGGAATGTTCAGCCATCATACCACTCAGGAAGGAGATGGGTTCTGTGATGAGCGTGCTTTGGTCCAAAATGTGCATATCAACCCAAGAACAAAAGCAAAAGACCTTGTGATGATGGTGGAAGCTGGTAAGATTGTGTCATTATCCACAGTGAAACGAGGACTGTATCAACATG
Source organism: Allobates femoralis (assembly GCA_033576535.1). Lineage (NCBI taxonomy): Eukaryota > Metazoa > Chordata > Amphibia > Anura > Aromobatidae > Allobates > Allobates femoralis. The sequence goes on from JARQOC010000010.1 coordinate 139,428,151, forward strand.
GACTGAAAAGCCACTAAACTAGGAATATGCCATTACTCCAAAAGAAATATAAAAAAAGCCAGATTAATTTTGCAATGGACACAGGAACAAAGACTAACGTTTATAATTGTGAAGCCCTTGTAATGATGATGGGTGGATCTTCCTGCTTTAACTATCACACAGCGTCTAGGTCAAATCGCTCACCATACACCACTTCCACACTGAGCTGTCAGAAGATCACCTCGATCATCACTAGTTCCTATGTCACTTTTGACAGCTCAGTGCATATGGATACTATATACAGTTGTGGCCAAAAGTATTGACACCCCTGCAATTCTGTCAGATAATACTCCGTTTCTTCCTGAAAATGATTGCAATCACAAATTCTTTGGTATTATTATCTTCATTTAATTTGTCTTCAATGAAAAAACACAAAAGAGAATGAAGAAAAAAGCAAAACATTGATCATTTCACACAAAACTCCAAAAATGGGCCAGACAAAAGTATTGGCACCCTCAGCCTAATACTTGGTTGCACAACCTTTAGCCAAAATAACTGCGATCAACCGCTTCCAGTAACCATCAATGAGTTTCTTACAATGCTCTGCTGGAATTTTAGACCATTCTTCTTTGGCAAACTGCTCCAGGTCCCTGATATTTGAAGGGTGCCTTCTCCAAACTGCCATTTGTAGATCTCTCCACAGGTGTTCTATGGGATTCAGGTCTGGACTCATTGCTGGCCTCCTTAGACGTCTCCAGTGCTTTGTCTCAAACAATTTTCTAGTGGTTTTTGAAGTGTGTTTTGGGTCATTGTCCTGCTGGAAGACCCATGACCTCTGAGGGAGACCCAGCTTTCTCACACTGGGCCCTACATTATGCTGCAAAATTTGTTGGTAGTCTTCAGACTTCATAATGCCATGCACACGGTCAAGCAGTCCAGTGCCAGAGGCAGCAAAGCAACCCCAAAATATCAGGGAACCTCCGCCATGTTTGACTGTAGGGACCGTGTTCTTTTCTTTGAATGTCTCTTTTTCTCCTGTAAACTCTATGTTGATGCCTTTGCCCAAAAAGCTCTACTTTTTTCTCATCTGACCAGAGAACATTCTTCCAAAACGTTTTAGGCTTTCTCAGGTATGTTTTGGCAAACTCCAGCCTTCCAGCCTGGCTTTTTCATGTCTCGGGGTAAGAAGTGGGGTCTTCCTGGGTATCCTACCATACAGTCCCTTTTCATTCAGACACCAACGGATAGTACGGGTTGACACTGTTGTACCCTCGGACTGCAGGGCAGCTTGAACTTGTTTGGATGTTAGTCGAGGTTCTTTATCCACCATCCGCACAATCTTGTGTTGAAATCTCTCGTCAAGTTTTCTCTTCCGTCCACATCTAGGGAGGTTATCCACAGTGCCATGGGCTTTAAACTTCTTGATGACACTGCGCACGGTAGACACAGGAACATTCAGGTCTTTGGAGATGGACTTGTAGCCTTGAGATTGCTCATGCTTCCTCACAATTTGGTTTCTCAAGTCCTCAGACAGTTCTTTGGTCTTCTTTATTTTCTCCATGCTCAATGTGGTACACACAAGGACACAGGACAGAGGTTTAGTCAACTTTAATCCATGTAAACTGGCTGCAAGTGTGATTTAGTTATTGCCAACACCTGTTAGGTGCCACAGGTAAGTTACAGGTGCTGTTAATAACACAAATTAGAGAAGCATCACATGATTTTTCTAACAGTGCCAATACTTTTGTCCACCCCCTTTTTTATGTTTGGTGTGGAATTAGATCCAATTTGGCTTTAGGACAATTCTGTTTTGTGTTTTTTTATTGAAGACAAATTAAATGAAGATAATAATACCAAAGAATTTGTGATTGCAATCATTTTCTGGAAGAAACTGAGTATTATCTGACAGAATTGCAGGGGTGTCAATACTTTTGGCCACAACTGTATGAAGTAGAAGGGGTGGCATCACCTAATGTTTAAGTGCAAGCAAAAAAAATCTGTATATATTAAAGGAGAAATGCTGCAACACTAAACATAACTTGCATGTGAATAAACTAATGGCTAATGTAAACAGTGAAAAGCAGGGCAGTGTGTACAGCTAATAAGTGTATGTGGAAGAGGAAAACAGCAAATGCTGTATTGGAAAAAAGAAATGAGAGACTTCGCGTCAACACTGGCACCACTGCGAAAAGCCCGGTAATCGCGACAAGCTGCTCTCATCTTACCGGGTCCTATTCTAAAGGCCACTTTACACACACAGATATCTGTGTCCAACTTCTGAACAGATCTCTGGTTGCAGTGAAATCATGGACACATTGTTCCATTTTGTGGCTGTGTACAACATGGAGCAATGTATCCATGATTTCACTGCAACCAGAGATCTGTTCAGAAGTTGGACACAAATATCTGTGTGTGTAAAGTTGCCTTAACACGCTATGCTGTGTACTATTGCTTAAATGGGTATGTGTGCCTGGGAAAGCTATTTAAAACCAGCTGGTATGGTGTGTCTCAGGACCAGGGCTAAAATAAGATGGAGGAATAGGCAACGTTACAGGGCGGGGGAAGGGTGCACAGTCCAAAATAAGTAAGGATACTTAAGGACCCGGTAGGACGAGAGCACTTTGACGTAGTTACCGGGTTCTTCGCACTGGCGCCAGTGTTGACACTAAGCCTCTCATTTCTTTTTTCCAATACAGCATTTACTGTTTTCCCCTTCCACATACACTTATTAGCTGTACACACTGCCCTGCTTTTCACTGTTTCCATTAGCCATTAGCTTATTCACATGCATGTTATATTTAGTGTTGCAGCATTTCTTTCTCCTATAATATAGCTCAGTGCGTATGTGGCATAGGAGTCCCGCTCTGCCGGCAAAAAATGACAGGACTTCAAACAGTGTTTGTAAATTGTAGTAAAGCAGTGGGGCAAAACCACTCGTGCAGCCCCTGACCAGGTGCCCCCCTGTTATATACATCTACACCATACATTTTGTTTAACATTTACACATTAACATAGGGGATGAACAGCCTTCCCAGACCTCTTGGTTGGGTCCAGATGAAAATTACTCATGTTTCCTATTGACTTGAATTGTACTCGCTACTCATAACGAATACGTGAGTATTAGAATTTACTCATTACCATTCCAGCAAATCCGAATATTTCACCACTCGCTCAACCCTAATTTTGAAGAGGGTGCAGGCTGACACAGGCTGTGTCTCATGCACACATGCCTGCGATAGATATCAATGGCATTTGGAAGGTTCAGCGAACTGTTTATTGAACAACTCAGCAAACCCCCCACATTTGGTGAACGCAGTGAATTCGAATCCTGAGGTGTTAGCTCATCTCTAGTCAAGAGGAATAGGCCCAAATTCCTAACACCTATTGAGAGAAGCTTGGGAAAGAATATGCAAAACATTTGACTCAAGTTCTAAAGTATAAGGGTAATGGTACCAAATGCTAATGAAATGTATGTAAACCTGTGACGTTGCAGAAAGTAATAAAAATGCCTTAAAATGTTCTCTACCTCATTTGACTGGCCTTTGGCAAATATTAACATTTTCGTTAATGCTAATTGACATGAAGAATAAAGCTTTCTCGTTTTAGGTCAAATAGTGAGAAAAACAAGCAGATGTGTCTTTTTATAGAGTGTGTGGAAACTTCTGGCTTCACCTGTATCTACAGATTCTTGGACCCTCATCATCTGAAGAAGTTTATCCCATTATGAGGAACCTTTTCTATAAAATTTCATAGAGAGATGGTTGGGCATAATCATAATTTACCTAACATGGAAAAATAGGATCAGCATTTTTATGGCATTTTTGGCTTATAATATGGACATGTAACAAAGGTTTGCGATGGAAATACCCCTTTAAGTGTTTGAAGTTAAATGTTACTAAATTTCTTCCATTTAATTTCATTGTTCATCCACAATCTCCAAAAAATTGGTATGGTGTGTAAAATGTAAGGAAAACAATAATGGTTCACAATACAACATGATACAGATCAGAAGGTGACCGTCAGACAATTTTCCATATTATTTGAAAAAATGAACTAATTATGAAATTGATGGCAGCAAAACATCAAAAAATGTTGTGCCCTGGCCATGTCTACCATTGTGCAGCATTACCTCTTCTTTTTACAGCATTCCATAACCTTCGAGAAAGGATTAGACCAATTGCTTGACTTTTGAGTGACATTGATCCATTTTTGACTGATATAGGATTCTAGCTGCCCAACATTCTTAAGTCTTCAGTCAGAAAATGGAGCGGCACTCACCGGATTGCAGGCATATGGGTAATTTATTCAGTCCATATCTGGGTTATACATGCAGGGAGGGAGGGTGTGCAGAGCTGGACACAGTCAACACTGACAGTGTTTTTCACATATCACTTCCGCTGCCAAAGGAAAAAATATAAGCTGGGAATTTATAGGCCAGTAAATTTAACCTCTACTATGGGTAGAGGGTTTCCTAAGAAATGCTATCTTGGAGTGTCTCAATAATAATAGGCTCATCATCCATTATCAACATGGTTTATGAGGGATCGGTCCTGTCAAACTACTGATCTATGAGGTGATAATTTCCAGACAGGACAAAGGAAATGCAGTTGATGTGTTTATATCAACTTTTCAAAGGCATTTGACACAGTGCGACACACAAGGTTGGTACAGAAAGTAATACTAATGACTTAATTAGTAATACCAATGAGATTGGGGTAAAATATGTGTAACTGAGTTACGAACTGGTTCAGTGATAGGAAACAAGGAATAATTATTAATGGAACACACTCAGACTGGTTCAGTTAATAATGGGGAAATACAGGGGTCAGCATTGGGCCTTCTTTTTAACATATTTATTAATCACCTCATAAGAGACACAGAATATAATTTCAATATTTGCACATGTTTGTAACCCTGCAGAGTTTAGTAACAAAGAGAAGTATAATTAACTATTATAGATGGATTTATGTACGCTAGAGTCTTAAAGCGAACCTGTCACCCCCTCCAGGCATCTAAAGATAACATAGCCACCTTCTGCAGCACTAAGGCTGCATTCTGACAAGGTGTCTATAGCATTTATGCTCCCTTGATTCACTGAAATAAAGACTTATATAAAATCTGTTTCAAACCAGACCCAAGACCGGGAGGCGGGTTTTCATGTGTCTATCTCCCTCCTCTGTGGTCTCAGTCATCCCTCTCTGCTCTCTGTGCGCCGCCTCCAGGGCCACCTCCCTGCACTACAGAGCTTTGTCAGCTCTGCTACAACATAGAGCTGCTGTTATAGGAGACCCCACAGTAGTAAATCTTGCAGGAGGACCCTGAGCAGAGAAAGCACTGACTGCTACATAGCAGCCTTGAGCTGAGCTGTCAGCAGTGCAGCAGAGTTGAGTTTGTGCTTTAGATCAGAGGCTGAGGAGCAATGCTGCTGGGTACAAGAAACTGAAAGTGAAAACTGCTCAGCTCAAGGGCTGCTACGTAGCAGGCAGTATCCTCCTGCTAGATTTACTACTGTGGGGTCTCCTATAACAGCAGCTCTATGTTGTAGCAGAGCTGACAAAGCTCTGTAATGCAGGGAGGTGGCCCTGGAGGAGGTTCACAGAGAGCAGAGAGGGATGACTGACACCACAGAGGAGGGAGATAGAGGCTTGAAAACCCGCCTCCCGGTCTTGGATCAGGTTTGAAACAGATCTTATAAAAGTCTTTATTTCAGTGAATCCAGGGAGCATAAATGCTATAGACACCTTGTCAGAATGCAGCCTTAGTGCTGCAGGAGGTGGCTATGCTATCTTTAGATGCCTGGAGGGGGTGACAGGTTCGCTTTAAGTTGAGAAATAGCAATTCAAATTTAATGTCGATAAATGTAAGATCATGCACATGGGCAGAGGAAATAATATGTATAATTAAGTACTAAATTGTTTGTAAAACAATGGTTAACTGTCACTATAATACACTATGGTGTATGGGTAAATGCTAGTAATGAGCGAGTATATTTGTAACTATTCACACAGAGAGTACTATATTTGGGTTACTCGTTATATTGCCAGTATTTGTGTACTCACCTTGCTACATTCGGATGTCCCGCCCTGCAGTTTTGGTGCCTCCTTTGCAGCCACTAAGCATGCTGGGCTTCCTAACCAATCACAGTAATGCAACAGACATCTTGGTTATGGCATTACTGTGATTGGCTGGCCGCATAGATTCATAGGGTTTACTTAAGCCCTGCCGCCACCATCTTGCACACATTGCCGCACAGAGCCTGCATTCTAGAAGCTTAGGGAGAGATTACTCAGCTGCTAGGGAGAGTGTTTAGGCCTCTTGATAACACAAAAGCCATTTTCAGAGATATCTGCAGTGTATACTAGGTCAGTGTAGAGTATGGAGGGAGAAATACACATTTAGGGATAGTTTAACGAAGGCGGTCACTAGCTCCATAATACCACCACAAAATAGTATAGCTCTTTTCAGAGCTGAAAACACACAACAAAGTCAGAGTACAGGGAGGGAGAGATTGTGTATTAAGTAGGAGAGGTTAAAGTGTTCTTCCAGTGTCCATCTTAACACAGCTCTTGTTAGAGGCAAAGCTCTATTTTTTCAGCACACAGAGTACTAACATTTTGTGCTGCCTTTTTTAACCCCTTCAGCACCCAGCCTATTTTGACCCTACTGACCTTGCCATTTTTTGAAATTCTGACAAGTGTCCTTTTTGAGGTAATAACTCTGTAACAGATGCTTGCGATTCTGAGATTGTGTTTTCGTGACATATTGGGCTTCATGTTAGTGATAAATTTAAGTTGATAAATTTTGCGTTTATTTGTGAAAAAATCAAAAAATTGGCAAAAAGTTTGAACATTTAGAAATTTTTTAATTTTGAATTTTTATTCTGCTAAACCAGAGAGTTATGTGCCACAAAATAGTTAATAAATAACATTTCCCACATGTCTACTTTACATCAGCACAATTTTGGGAAAAAAAAATTGTTAGGAAGTTATAAGGGTTCAAAGTTCATCAGCAATTTCTCATTTTTCCTGCAAAATTTACAAAACCATTTTTTTGTTATGGACCTCATCACATTTGAAGTCCCTTTGAAGGGTGTATTTGACAGAAAACACCCAAAGGGGACACCATTCCAAAACCTGCACCCCTCAAGCTACTCAAAACCACATTCAAGAAGATTATTAACCCTTCAGGTTCTTCACAGGAACTAAAACAATGTGTAAGAGAAAAAGAAACATTTTTATTTTTCCAACAAAAATGTTCTTTTAGCCTCATTTTTTCAATTTCACCTGGGCAACAGGATAAAATGGATCCTATAATTTGTTGGGCAATGTCTCATGAGTACACAGATACTTCATATGTGGTCATAAACCTGTTTGGGCGCATTGCAGGGCTCGAAAGGGAAGGAGCGCAATTTGACTTTTTGAATGGAAAATTAGCTGCAATTGTTAGTGGACACAATGTCGTGTATGGAGAGCCCCTGTGTGCCTAAACATTGGAGCTACCCCACAAGTGACCCCATTTTGGAAACTATGAAAGAAAGAATGCGCATATAGGGTCTTATCTCAATTAAAAACTCTCACTTGTCGATGTGGAATTGCTCACCTTAGTCAGTTGTGAAACCCACAACTGGTAGAATAGCGTACAGGCAGCTGCTGCAGGGACCGCACTCTCAACGGTGACCGTGGTCGTAATACAGAATCCTGGACAAAGTGCTTCGGTGTCCGCGCTGCTGCTCCAAAGCCAAAGAAACACAGACACGGGAATGAGGAAGGAGCTCGGGAGGAGGCTCCGAAACGCGTAGGAAGAAAATAAAGGCTGTAGCTGTACCAGACATTCCCGTGTCTGTGTTTCTTTGGCTTTGGAGCAGCAGCGCAGACACCGAAGCACTTTGTCCAGGATTCTGCATTTTGGAAACTAGACCCTCCAAGGAACTTATCTTGATGCATAGGGACCACCATTAGTTTTGTGGAGTACTACATGAATTCACAGAGAGGTAGGTCAGAGACCTGTTTAGGCCTAAAAGAACTTGAATTGAGAGCCACAACTGCTACAGTAGTCCATCATAGATAATGTTTGTCAAGGGAGGCCCTTGTCATGGTATCTTTCTGCACCTATGACACATTTTTGGAAATACGATGAAAAAATATTAGAATCTGAGAGTCGTCAGTGGTTGATACCTTTTAATGGTGAACTGAAAAGATGGTTAGAAAAAACAAAGCAAGCTTTCGAGACACTAAGGTCTCTTCATCAGGCTAGTAATGACACAAATTCTGAACGTACACACATATAAACACACAAATAGGAGGCTGGATATGCAGTAAATAAATTAGGTGTGGTGAAGAATGACATATAATGGTCAGAGATTGGAGGTGGGAGACAACATCTATGGCAGCATCGTCCATAGGTAAGAAGCAGATAGTTTCATGTCCCTTCATTAATTGTTTGTCCAAGATTTTAAGAGTGGTCTGTGATGGGAGGGGTAGAGTAAAAGCATCTGGGCAATAAATACCAGAGTTCAGCCTTTGACTAGTGCTCCAAGATTTGAAATTTCCTTAATTAATGTAAAAAGACATAAATCCATGTGAGACATTCATTCCCGCTGGAAATATGATGCACATTCTGCACTGGACCAAGTAGTACAGAATCAAGAAGTCTTCTCTTCCTATATAATCTCGAGAATATTGTCAATTCAAATCTCTGAGTCATTTGGAAAAGCATCTCTAACCTATCCTGGAGGGAGAGACACCATATATCCTTTGTCCATTGACTTGCACAAGTGGAGCTCGTCATCCAGTTGACTAGTGCAGCTTTATTTTTCTTTCTTACAGCGTGCAGTGAAACCTGAGGATCTCAGGTCACACTCACTGCTATCTTTTAGTACTTCATGTCTCTTGCCTTTTTCACATTTAGTCTCTGCCCTTACATGAGGTAAATAATAGAGTGAGGGCCCATAAATATGAATAACTGAGGGCCCTCTGAAATGAACAGAAGAGGGACCTCCAAAAGTTATACAGGAGGGCACTTCCAAACGTATCTTACAGGGCCACATGAGAGCTCTCACTAAACGCAGACCTCCTGCCTACTTCAGGCGCTCTAAACATTTGAATGTGGGGCCGCAGAATCACATGGCGGTGCAGGAGGAGTTGGAGGATAAAGCCCAATGCTACAAGGCACACATTGTAAATTGCTATGGAATACGAGGGAGGAACCACCCAAATGTCTAAGTAAAGGTACCGTTACACCTTAGAACATCGGCTGCGATATCAGAAGTGATGCCACGGGTGCGCGCTCGCTTCCGACATTGCAGCTTAGCTTTCACACGGCAAGATGTTGCCGGTGACGGCGCTGCGATGTTGCCGCAGCGATCGCTCGCTGGGCTGGGATCAACCCAGAAAGCGATCCACTGCAATGCAGCGAATAGGCTGGATCGGTCATGTCACACGAACGAATGTGGCAGGTTGCAGTTGACAGGTTTTCCTGCATGCAGAAGAACCTGTCAACTCCAACTTGAACAACTATCATTGTTGAATTGTGAGTTTACACGCAACGATGCTACAGCGATGTCATTTCAACATCGACACGGATGGTGCAAATAAACTTCTGGTCTTAATTCCAGGGTCATAACAGGTGACGTTACGATCACCAGCGTGATCTTTATCACGCTGGTGATCGTAACGTCGCCTGTTATGACCCTGGAATAAGACCAGAAGTTTATTTGCACCATCAGTGTCTGTGGCGCTGTCCTTTCTCGTGTGAGTAAGTGTGCATTACCTGGATTGGACTCTCTGGGTTGGACTTGCGTCCAGGTGGGTGAATGGAGGAATAGTCGGTTCAGCTTTTACCCACTGGGTGCTGTGATCATTTGACTTATATGTCGTTTCAACATCTTTCCTGACGTCACTTTTGAACGATGTCGGAAACTATGTTGAAAGGTATAACAGGGGCCTTTAGAGCGGGCCCTCCAAAATATACGTTACAGGGCCATCACTGGGCCCTCACTAAACTCAGGTTTCCTGTATACTGCAGTCCCTCTGAACATTTGAATGTAGGGCCACAAAATCACATGGCAGTGAAGGAGGTGGGGGTGGAGGAGGGTCAAACTCAATGCTACAATGGGCACATTGTAAACTGCTATGGAATATGTATTCCACTATCTGAGGGTCAATGAGGGCAGTCTCTCCATAACACATGTTACAGGGCCACCTGAGGCCTCTGAGGTCAAACATCACCATACCTACTGGTTCGTTGTAGCTGACCTTGTAAAGTGCTGGGGAATAGCTACCGTAATTAAAAATGGTATATGACAGAGGGACCTACAAAATGTATAAGCAGGGCCCTCCCAATTGTAAAAGACGAAAAACTACAACAGTGCATGTGAACAAATGCTAAAAGCGATATATTTTTTTATTCTCTCTTTTATTTAGCCTTATATAGAAGAGATTATGCATGAAAAACTGTTTGTTAACCTTTTTGGCCTGTTAAATGTGATTTAGGTTAGGTTTGGTAGTTGTTCTTGTGTATCTGTAACAGTGGTGTCATCCTGCGACAAAGCTATTCCCACAAACCATATGTGAGTCAGAAATGCATGCAGGCATATTCTCCAGGCTCTTCCCATTCTGTTTCATCAAATTCCCATCCATTTTGGCTTTTTCCTCAGACCCCAAGACCCTTTGTAGGGTCCACAGAAAATTACTCGCATTTCCCCCATTGACTTGCATTGTTCTCGCTATTCAGAACAAATACACGATTATTACAAAGTACTCATTACGAGTATAGCGATTACCAATATTATGATACTCACCCATCACTACTGAATGCTAAACTCAATTATAGTGATGCGTACCAAAGCTAATAAAATAATGGGATGCTATAAAAGAGGCATAGATGCTAGTGATGGGCGAATCCTAAATTACTCGGAATCGCTTGACTCTAGCGAGTCCGAGCACAGGACTCGCTACTCGTTGCGAGTCTAGCGAGTCCAATGTTAATGAATCGGGAAGCGAGTAATAGCGAGTAGTGTGAGATTTACAAATCGCAGATGTGTCTCGGAAGCTTCAGCCTGAAGCAATCCTAGTTTTGTCATTTATTTGCATTGGACTCGTTTACTTTGTAAGTAATCGCTGGGAAACTCGCACAGATAAGAGTCCTGTCTGCTCAGTGTGCTGGCTGCCAGCTCCAGGGTCCTAGAGCCCGCCTGCTGCCTGATGTAGCAGAGCTGAGATTGTTCTCAGTCTGCTCATTCCCTGTGCTTAGACATCTATATCTATGCACAGGGGATGTAGCAGAGAGGACATCGCGTTTTGGACTGCGACGGACGGAAGAGGATTTTTTTAATTAAAGATGGAGTCCCTAATGGCTTTTTTTTTTTATTTCTAATGAAAAATTTTCTTTGTGTTGTGTTTTTTTTAAAACAATTTAATAGAAATTCATGGCGGTCATGTCTAATATTGGCGTGACCGCCATAAATTTCGGGCTTAGGGCCAGCTGATAATACAAAGCTGGCCCTAACCTCTTTATTACCCAGCGTGCCACCGCTACCAGGGCCGCTGGAAGAGCGGGGTTCAGCGCCAGAGGATGGCGCTTCAATGAACGCGCCATCTTCTGGGGCGGCTGCGGGCTGCAATTTGCAGCGGGGGGTGCCCAGAAAGCTTGGGCATCCCTGCGCTGCGGATTCCAGCCCCCAGCTGCTTAGCTGTACCTGGCTAGACATAGAAATTGGGCGGAGCCCCACGCATTTTTTTAAAATTATTTCATGAAATTCTGAGATTCTGACTCTGACTCTGAGACTCTGACTCTGAGACTCTGACTCTGAAATTCATGAAATAATAAAAAAAAAATGTGTGGGGCTCCGCACAATTTCTATGTCTAGCCAGGTACAGTTAAGCAGCTGGGGGCTGGAATCCGCAGCGCAGGGATGCCTGGGCACCCTCCGCTGCAAATTGCAGCCCGCAGCCGCCCCAGAAGATGGCTCGTTCATTGAAGCGCCATCCTCTGGCGCTGAACCCCGCTCTTCCAGCGGCCCTGGTGGCGGTAGCACGCTGGGTAATAAAGGGGTTAATACCAGCTTTGTTATACAAGCTGGTATTAAGCCCGAGATTCTTAATGTCAGGCCACGTTTGACCCAGCCACTAAGAATCTCCAATAAAGGGTTAAAAAAACACAACACAGAGAAAAAATTTTATTTGAAATAAAAAAAAAAGCCATTAGGGACTCCATCTTTAATTAAAAAAATCCTCTTCCGTCCGACGTAGTCCAAAACGCGATGTCCTCTCTGCTACATCCCCTGTGCATAGATAGATGTCTATGCACAGGGAATGAGCAGACTGAGAACAATCTCAGCACTGCTACATCATGTCTGTGAGCAGGCGGGCTCTAGGACCCTGGAGCTGGCAGCCTGCACACAGAGAAGACAGCTGGACTCGGCTCGCAATGTAACAGCAGTTACTTTGCGAGTTTCCCTGCTATCACTGGCACAGTAGAGTCTAATGCAAACAATGGCAATCCTAGTTTTGTCAGCGTTTCTGACAAAACTAGGATTGATATTGATTTGCATTGGACTCGTGCGAGTAATCACTGGGAAACTCGCAGAGTACCGAGTCCTGCGAGTCCCTTACTACTCGCCGAGTAACGAGTCCTAGCGAGTAGATTCGCCCATCCCTAATAGATGCTCATGAGGAGAACATAATTTTACCTCTATACAAGTCACTAGTGCGACCACACTTAGAATGCTGTGTACAGTTCTGGTCTCTGGTACATAAGAAAGACATAGTTGAGATTGAGCGGGTGCAGTGAAATGGAACCCAGGTTTTAAATGGAATGAGTGGACTGCAATAACAAGATTGGTTTAACCACGTGTATACCAGTTAAAGGGTGAATATAGGTCCGCGCTGCCGAGCCAGTTGAAATATCCAGAAACGATCCACTTCTTTTAATAAGATTTAATTAGCATCAAAGCGTTTTGTGCACCAACTGTACACTTCCTCAGGAGATAAAATTGGTTGGTTTAAGAAACTCAAGGTTATTCAGTTTGTGAAAACAAATGTTTAGGGATGATTGGATTACAATGTACAAATATATGAAGTGACAATATAGAGATCTGTCAAAAGACCTTCTTACACCTAGGCCTGCGACGGGGCCAAACTCTACATATAGAGGAAAGAAAATGTAATAACATAGTAACATAGTAACATAGTTTTTAAGGTTGAAGGAAGACTTTAAGTCCATCTAGTTCAACCCATAGCCTAACATGTTGATCCAGAGGAAGGCAAAAAAAACCCCATGTGGCAACACTAAGCTCCACATTGGGGAAAAATTCCTTCCTGACTCCAGGTACGGCAATCAGACTAGATCCCTGGATCAACGCCCTATCAAAGAATCTAGTATGTATAACTGATAATATTATAGTTTTCAAGAAAGGCATCCAGGCCCTTCTTAAATGTTAGTAGTGACTCCCTCATTACACCATCATGTGGAGAGAGCTCCATAGTCTCACTGCTCTTACAGTAAAGAATCCACGTCTGTGATTATGATTAAACCTTCTTTCCTCCAGACGTAGAGGATGCCCCCTTGTCCCAGTCTCAGGCCTAAGAGTAAAGAGATCATTAGAAAGGTCTCTGTACTGTCCCCTCATATATTTATACATTTACTGGCCTATAATTTCCAAGTTCAGTTTTTGTCCCCTTTTTGAATATTGGCACCACATTTGCTATACGCCAGTCCTGTGGTACAGGCCCTGTTATTATGGAATCTTTAAATATTAAAAATAATGGTCTATCTATGACAGTACTTAATTCCTGCAGCACTCTGGGGTGTATCCCATCCAGGCCCGGGGATTTGTCAATTTTAGTGATTTTTAGACGATGCCGTACTTCCTCTTGGGTTAAGCAGGTGACATTTAATTGATAATTTTTGTTATCACTGATCATATTGTCTGTCATGGGATTTTCTTGTGTAAATACTGTTGAAAAAAAGTCATTTAGCATATTGGCTTTTTCCTCATCCTCATCCACCATTTCACCCAGACTATTTTTAAAGGGGCCAACACCATCATTTTTTAGTTTCTTAATATTTATGTAGTTAAAAAATATTTTGGGATTCTTTTTACTTTCTCTGGCAATGAGTCTCTCTGTCTCAATCTTTGCTGCCTTGATTTGCTTTTTACAAATGTTATTTAATTTTCTGTATTTATTTAATGCCTCATCACTACCTACTTGCTTTAATTCCCTAAATGCTTTCTTTTTGTCATATATTGTACTTCTTACCGCTTTATTTAGCCATAGTGGTTTCCTCCTATTTCTAGCATGCTTATTCCCATAGGGTATATATTGTGCACAGGTCCTATTCAGGATGCTAATAAACATCTCCCATTTGTGTTGTGTACTTTTATGTCTCAGGACATCGTCCCAGTTTATTGCACTAAGATCATCTCTCAACCGTTGGAAATTTGCCTTCCTGAAGTTTAGTGTCCTTGTAGCCCCTCTACTACACATCTTAGTAAAGGATACTTGAAAGCTTATTAAGTTATGATCACTATTACCCAAGTGACCTCCAACCTGTATATTTGATATGCGCTCCGGCCTGTTGGTTAATATTAGGTCCAGCAGTGCCCCCCTTCTTGTTGGGTCCTGAACCAGTTGTGAAAGGTAATTGTCTCTCATAGTTTTCAAAAACTTATTACCTTTGCTGGAACTGCAGGTTTCTGATCCCCAATGTATTTCAGGGTAGTTGAAGTCCCCCATAATAATGACTTCTCCCTGAGTCGCTGCTTCATCTATTTGCTTTATGAGGATATTCTCCTCCACTTCCATTATTGTTGGGGACTTATAACAAACCCCTATCAGTAATTTATTATTTTTTCCCCCTCCTCTTATCTCCACCCACAGGGACTCTACATTTCCATTAGATTCACGCAGGATGGGTTTTAAGGATGATTTTACGTATAAACATACACCTCCTCCTCGCCTATTTGTACGGTCATTTCTGAACAGACAATAGCCCTGTAAATTAACAGACCAGTCATGGCTCTCGTCCAGCCAAGTCTCCGAAATCCCCACCATGTCATAATTATTTTCCAACAAAATCAATTCTAATTCCTCCATTTTGTTGGTGAGGCTTCTGGCATTAGTGTACATGTACTTTATGCATCTCTCTTTACCTCTATTCCTTTCTACTAGATTGACTGTTCTAACCCCACCCCCCATGCCACCCCCAATTTTATTTGCAAATTCTTTACTGTAAAAGAATTCAGACTACAGCACATTCTACAATATGATGTTGTAATGGATAATTCACTAATAAAAGTCAATACGGGCCTGGATGCCTTTCTGTAAAAATATAATTATACTAGCTGTAGTACCCGGCTACGCCCGAGTTAATAAATAACTGCTGTTAGCTATAACAAAATAGAATTTGAATATGTCATATTAATAACCTGTAGGAAAATAGGAGCTGAGCTGTAATTGGTTGCTAAAGGCAGCATGATAAATCTCCAGGCAACAGTAAACCCTCCCCCTGGCCGGTCAGTATATGTTACCTCACACATACACATAAAAGGCAGCTCATGTGACTGACATCTGCTTAATTCCCTATATGGCACATGTGTTGCACATTGGCTGTTTTTAATCAGATGTTTATTTTTGGAAATGAAAGATACCAGATGTACGAGGCGAGTTGTGTGAGGCGATTTGTGCACATCTATGTCTGTCTGTGTGGTGTGTGTCCCTGGGGTGTGTGTGCCCCAGTGGTGTGTGTGTGTGTCCCTGTGGGGCATCCCTGTGGTGTGTGTCCTTGTGGGGGGAGGGGTGTCTCTGTGGTGTGTGTCCATCCCTATGGGGTCTGTGTGTTCCTGTGGGGTGTGTGTGTCTGTGTCACTCTGGGGTGTGTATGTATGTCCCTGTGGTACGTGTGTCCCTGTGGGGTGAGTGCATGTGTCCCTATAGGGTGTGTATGTGTGTGCATCCCTGTGGGGGGTGTCTGTGTGGTGTGTCTCTGTGTTGTGTGTGTCTCTGTGTTGTGTGTCTCTGTGTTGTGTGTGTGTCTCTTTGTGGTGTGTGTGTTTGTGTTCGGGTGCGTATTGAGTATCCAATGTTGGGGCTCCACCTTAGCTGTTACTCTTTGTGTGCATGTGGTGTGTATACATGTCCCCGTGCATGGTGAATATTCCATGTCAGGGCCCCACCTTAGTGACTATATGCTGGTATATGCTGTTAGTCTTTGGTGCTGTCATTAAGTCCCTCTCATTCACAACTGTCAACTAGTAACTGTCACTTTCTCTCCAGTATGTAGATAGGGCCAAAATTATTTGGTGAATTGGAACACGCAGGGTTAAAATTTCGCCTCACAACATAGCCTATGATGCTGTCGGGGTTCAGACGTGTGACTGTGCAAAAATTTGTGGCTGTAGCTGGCAGCTGTCGCTTTTTCATCCGACACTTTTCCTTTCACTTTTTCCCTATTATGTAGATAAGGTCAAAATTGGTGAACTGCAATGCGCAGGGTTAAAATTTTGCCTCACAACATAGCCTATGATGCTCTGGGGGTCCAGACGTGTGACTGTGCAAAATTTTGTGGCTGTAGTTGCGACTGTGTAGATGCCAATCCCCGACATACACATACACACATTCAGCTTTATATATTAGATTATGGGAACTAAATTCTGTAATCAGGTATTGAACCAGGGAATTTTTCTGTATGTGCAGCCATGAAGGAAGTTCTTTTCCCTAATACGGAGCCTTTAGTGTCTTACCCATGGTGTTTTTGCTTTCCTCTGGATCAACAAGTTAAGCTATTGGTTGAACTTGAAAGACTTAAGTCTACTTTCAACCTTAAAAACTGTGAAACTACAAAACTAATCCAGCCTCACCATCAGACTGTTAAACTGCGCGCTGATAACAAACTGGATAGTTCCAACCCTCCTGAGAGCACATGACATGACATCCGTGGTTTCCAGAAAAATGTTCACATTTTGATTCATTTGATCACAGAACTGTTGTCCATTTTGTCTTAGTCCATTTTTAATGAGCTTTAGTACTGAGAAAACGGCAGCGTTTGTAGATTGTGTTGACACATGCCCTTCTCTTGTGGATTTTAATATGAATTGTGTGTACTGACAATGATTTTTGGACTTTTTTCTGAGCCTTTGGTGTGATTTGCACATCCAAGTCAAGCCTGTTTCTAATATAATGCCTCGTGAGGGGAATAGATCACAAGCATCCAGTGTAGACTGTTACACACGCCAAGGGGCGGCTCGTGTCTGGGAGTGGACCCACTGGATCGTGACACCTTCACTGACTGGAGGAACGAGCAAGGGACGGTATCAAAGGCTTCTGCTACAATCACAGGAGGTAAAACATTGGGGTAATAGCTTAAAGTGCAGAAAGCATTGGTTGAGGAATCCTCTGCAAATTTTGGGTTGCTATTAAATAGTGGAGGAGCCGCCAGATGAGACCTGCATAGGGGCTGGGTTCCTCAGGGTATATATGAGGGCGTCCACAGAGGTCCTAAAGTCTAACAAGTGGGTTTATGCCTCACATTGGCTGGCAAGCTACTGCTGCATCTCATTAAGCTGTGTCGGATCAGAGGAGCTGGAGGTTTGCATTACCATCAGGTGGGAGTCCAGGGACTACATAAAATTCATCATTCAGTCTTTGTTGTCCGATTAACTGGCTAGCTCTTGTTGCACTTCTACCATGTGGGTAGTCTTGGAGCCAGCGAGATCCATGGCCAGAGCAAGATTTTACATACGCAAGAGGGCAGAACTGGACCTACTGGGTCATGACACCTTTGCCAACTGGAGGAGCGAGAAAGGGGGATCACCGAGATTTTTGCTACAATCACAAGTGGTGGTGATCGACTTCGCTGATAGGGGGTCACCTGGTGGCGCTGCAGCTGGGTATAGATGCCAAAACTAGTGATGAGCACGAGCAAACCTTTAGAAGACCTAGTTACGTTCATCAAATGGGCATATGCTCAATTAACTTTGTGTCGAACTTCCAAATTCTATTGTAATCAATGGAAATCAATGGTGTAGAAAACACTTTAGACACCAGAAAAAGTGCCATCATAACATTTTTATCATTGTGCATTATGGATGCATAGGACAAGGTCTGGCCCTGTTGTTGTGGGAATCGCTATCATGTAGATAACCAAAGATATTTCTTTATCAAATAATAAGACTTCAGGGCACTAAGTGGCAAAATCAACCGTCATGCTCCGGGCGAATTGCCCTGTAGGCAGATTCTTCCCTGGTGGTGCTAATCCACAGCACAAGCAGTAACAGATATATAAAGAAAGAGGCAGCACTCACCAGTATTTTGCAGCAGTGGTCTCTTTAATACAGCATGTTTATGGATTCATGACAGGGTGCAGGGAGGTGACCACGGAGGGTGGACGACGACGCCGTTTCGCTAAAAATTGCTTCTACGGGTCCTGACACCGGTGTGTGTGTGTGTCCGCCCACTGCTGACCACTCTGCCAGCCACTGACCACTCTGCCCACCGCGCCGCTGCACTGACCACTCTGCCCACCGCGCCGCTGCACTGACCACTCTGCCCACTGCGCAGCTGCACTGACCACTCTGCCCACCGCGCCACTGCACTGACCACTCTGTCCACCACGTGGCTGCGCTGACCACTCTGTCCACCGCACTCACTGCTAACCACTGAGCCACCGCGCAGTGCTAACCACTGAGCCACCGCACTCACTGCTAACCACTGAGCCACCGCACAGTGCTAACCACTGAGCCACCGCGCAGTGCTAACCACTGAGCCACCGCGCAGTGCTAACCACTGAGCCACCGCGCAGTGCTAACCACTGAGCCACCGCGCAGTGCTAACCACTGAGCCACCGCGCAGTGCTAACCACTGAGCCACCGTATACTTTGCTAACCACTGAGCTGCCGTACAGTGCTCCATCCTCCCTCACCCCGCCGTTTTGTCCTCCATCCTCCCCCTGCCTGTGCCGTTCCATCCTCCTCCAATGCTTCCTCCTTCCTTTGTCCCTCTCCCCTCTGCCACTCCATCCTCCATCCTCCCCCTGCCTGTGCTGCTCCGTCCACCACCACCCCACCACTTTGTCCTCCGTCCTCCTCCCCCCCAGCCGCTCTGTGTTCCATCCTCCCCCTGCCGCTCTGTCCTCCCCCACCCCACTGCTTCCTCTTCCTTTTTTTTGTCCGCCTCCCCTCCGACACTCCATCCTCCGTCCTCCCGCTGCCTCTGCTGCTCCAGCCTCCCCCACCCCACCGTTTTGTCCTCCATCCTCCTCTCCCCTACCGCTTTGTGCTCCATCCTCCCCCTGCCGCTCCATCCTCCCCTTGCCTGTGCTGCTCCATCCTCCCCCACCCCGCCGCTTTGTCCTCCGTCCTCCTCCTCCCACCGCTGTGCTCCGTCCTCCCCCTGCCTATGCTGTTCCATCCTCCACCACTTCCTCCTCCTTCCTTTGTCCTTCTCTTCTCCGCCACTCCATCCTCCCCCTGCCTGTGCTGCTCCATCCTCTTCCACCCCACCGCTTCATCCTCTGTTCTCCTCCCGTCACCACTCTGTCCTCCCCCTTCCTGTGCCAATCCATCCTCCCCCACCCCTCCACTTCCTCCTCCTTCCTCCTCCTCCTTCCTTTATCCTCCTCCCCCCCACCACTCCATCCTCCATCCTCCCCTCGCCTGTGCTGCTTTGGTCTCCCCCACCCCACCGCTTCGTCCACCGACCTCCTCCCGCCCGCCGCTCTGTGCTCCATCCTCCCCCTGTCTGTGCCACTCCATCCTCCCCCACCCCACCACTTCCTCCTCCTGCCTTTGTCCTCCTCCCCTCCGCCACTCCATCCTTCGTCCTCCACCTGCCTGTGCTGCTCCATCCTCCCCCACCCCGCCGCTTCATCCTACATCCTCCTCCCCCCCGCCGCTCTGTTCTTCGTCCTCCCCCTGCCACTCCATCCTCCCCCTGCCTGTGCCACTCCATCCTCCCCCACCCCATGGCTTCCTCCTCCTTCCTTTGTCCTCCTCCCCTCTTCCACTCCATCCTCCATCCTACCCCTGCCTGTGCTCCTGCGTTCTCCCCCACCCTGCTGCTTCATCCTCCGTCCTCACCCCCGCCGCTCTGTGCTCCATCCTCCCCCTGCTGCTCCTTCCTCCCCCTGCCTGTGTTGCTACATCCTCCCACACCCCGCTGCTACCTCCTCTGTCCTCCATCCTCCTCCCCCCTGCTGCTCTGTCCTCCCTCTTCCCCCCTGACATGTCGTCTTTTCTCCGCCTCTCCTTCTTCAAAGTTCCTCCCAATTCAGCCCTCACCGCCTTCCCCATGCAATCTCTATTTTTATATTCTAGAATACCCAATGCGTTAGAATCAGGCCACCATCTAGTCAATAATAAGAACCCACATTCTGCATAACCAGGAGAACGTACCAATGTGGATTGCAAAAAAAAATGTTCCACAGTCTAATAAAGTCTGTAACACTACAGACAAGAAATGAGTCACTGGAGCGCAGTCTGTATGTCAAAGTGAAGATAATCCTGGGAACCACTTCACAGGCCCCTGATTTACCTAACAAACCATTCATGTCATGTGACTCAGCGGTCTGTGAAGCGATTCCCATTATTTCACAGCATTATTTTCAATTTGACTCTCAGACTGCACCCTAGTGGTACATCCAGCCAGATAGGCAACATTTGGATTCATATTAATGATATGCCTGCCCTCTGATGAGAGCAGGCACATTGATAATTTTCTAACTAAACTATTATATTACTGGCTTTATTCAAAGTCACTAATCAAAACCGCAAGGAAAACAGCACTTTCTTATTGGTCATCGGTTAATCATTTCCTGTTTGGATACATGTTTAGTGATCACCATTATGTCCCTATATATTTCCCTATCTGCATAGTTGTACTTCATGCCCTTGGAAAGGGCCATGACTTATACATTTTCTAGGTCCCTCTACCACACATAATTTTAAGTTAGCTATTCTCCAGCACCTTACAAGGCCAGCTAGAATGCGTCAGATGGTACAGTGGATAAGGAAAGTATTCAGACCCCTTTAAATTTTTTACTCTTTGTTTCATTGCAGACATTTGGTAAATTCAAAATATGTCATTTTTTTCTCATTAAATGTACACTCTGCACCTGATCTTGACCTAAAAAAAACAGAAATATAGAAATTTTTGCAAACGTATTAAAAAAGAAAAACTTAAATCTCACATGGTTATAACTATTCAGACCCTTTGCTCAGTATTGAGTATTTGCACCTTTTGAGCTAATACATCTATGAGTCTTCTTGTGAATAATGCAACAAGTTTTTCTCACCTGGATTTGGGCATCCTCGGCCATTCTTCCTTGCAGATCCTCTCTAGTTCCATCAGGTTGGATGGTCAACGTTGGTGGACAGCCATTTTCAGGTCTCTCCAGAGATGCTCAATTGGGTTGAGGTCTGGGCTCTGGCTGGGCCAGCCCAGAATGGTTACAGAGTTGTTCTGAAGCCACTTGTTTGTTATTTTAGCTGTGTGCTTAGGGTCATTGTCTTGTTGGAAGGAGAGCCTTTAGCCAACACTGAGATCCAGGGGACTCTAGGAAAGGTTTTCATCTAATATATCTCTGTACTTGGCTGCATTCATGTTTCTTTCAATTGCGGACCGGTAGCCACAGTATGGTACTGCAGCTGAGACAGGTAAGCTAAGCACCCCACATCAACACTCAACACATCCCCAATCCCTAAACCCAGTACTCCATGTCAGGCAGGGGATAGTGGGGGGAGCTGAGTGGTGGGTGGAGGGTAGGAAAGGAAACCCGGGAAAGGGGTGGAGGAACTAAAATAAACCCTAGGAAAATTAAGTTGGGGAAGGCTTTTGGAGGGTGGTGAAGTAGAAAGAGCACCCAAGCCGAGACACCCATGCAGCCCAGGCACTGACATACTTGCCAGGAAAAACACGGACTCGGTGGCCCGAGCCACTGTAGGGCCAGTCCGGGACCAAGGCCACTGACCGAGGAAGAAGCTGAAGGGGTCTAAGGTGGACCTGGGAAGACAGGCACACCGAGGAACCGGATCAACACCAGGGGGCCGGCCCTGTAGATATGGCTGCGGAAGCTACAAGCCCCTAACTATGAATTAACCGGCTGGGTGTGGAGTCTTAATGTCCCATACCCCACCCCCAGCACAACGAAAGAAAGGCAGTCACATAGGGCTAGGAGTCCAGAGCGGGACATCCACCAGAAAGTCCGCAACAGCTGGCCCAAAGTATGTTCACGGGATTGAAAAGGCCCGAAAGGTACAAGAAGGGGGTGCCTCTAGCAAGCCGACCCAGCTGCAGACCAGCAACCGGGATCGAGAGCACACTGCTGTAAACCGTTCTGTGTAAAATAAGAACGACGCAGTGAGTAAAATACCAGTCAAACTCAGGACTCTGTGAGAGACTTATTCTTGTGGTAATTAGCCGGAGCTCGCCTGCACCCGCGGAGCCACCGACTGCATTTGCTGAGCAGGCAGTAACAGCCAGCAGGAAAGGAAAAGACAGTGTCCGGATGGGAGCCATGGGAGCTCCAGATATGCCAGTAAGTGTCACCAGTGTAATTCCACACATACTGTACCATCACACATAGACTATATTCCGGCCCAGGGGATAACCAGCCCTGCCTGTGGAGGGTTTAACACCTTGCTGCCCATCACCATCATCCCCGGGACCGTGACAAGCAGTGGTGGCTCATATTGTCCACAAACCAGGGGGGCGTCACATCCATGACAAACTCTTTCCCTTTTCCATTTTTTATTTTTCTCCCTTTTATTGAAGTCGCCCAGGGCCACGAAACTTGTCCGCGTCCACCACCGTGACAAACCCAGGCAAGAGTGACTGAAGGGGACCAGTCCTGAGTACCCCACAGCCCTGGCGGGTGACTCACAACCAGTTGTCCTGTGCCTGCAGCTCAAAAACACCCCTATAGCATGATCCTGCCACCACCATGTTTCAGTGTTGGGGTTGTATTGGACAGGTAATGAGCAGTGCCTGGTTTTCTCCACACATATCCCTTACAATTATCACCAAAAAGATATATCTTCATCTCATCAGACTACAGAATCTTATTTCATACAGTCTGGGAGTCCTTTAGGCCACTCTGCCATAAAGGCCGGACAGGTGGAGGGCTGTAATGATAATTCACTTAGTGAAACTTTCTCCCATCTCCCTATTGCATCTCTGGAGCTCACAGTGATCTTGGGGTTCTTCTTTACATCTCTCACCAAAGCTCTTCTCCCACAATTGCTCGGTTTGACTGGACAGCCAGGTCTAGGAAAACTTCTGGTTGTCCCAAACGTCTTCCATGTAATGATTATGGAGGCCACTGTGCCCTTAGGAACCTTGAGTACTGAAGACATTCTTTTGCAACCTTGGCCAGATCTGTGCCTTTCAACAATTCTGTCTCTGAGCTCCTTTGGCAGTTCCTTTGACCTCATGATTCTCATTTGGCCTGACATGCAGTATGAGCTGTGAGGTCTTACATAGACAGGTGCGTGCCTTTCCAATTCAAGTCTTATCAATTTAATTAAACACAGCTGGACTCCATTGAAGGATTATAAACATCTCAATGAGGATCACAAGGAAATGGACATTATGTGACTTAAATATGAGTGCCTGAGCAAATGATCTGAATACCTATGACCATGTGATATTTCAGTTTTCTTTTTTTAATAAATTTGCAAAAATGTCTACATTTCTGTTTTCAGTCAACATGGGGTGCAGTGTGTACATTAGTGAGAAACAAAATGAACTTTTTTGAATTTACCAAATGGCTGCAATGATTCAAAAAGTGAACAATTTAAAGGGATCTGCATATTTTCCGTGCCCAATGTATGTTGATTTTTGACCTGAGGGGCTTCAGGTGGCCCTATAACATATGTTTGGAAGGGTCTGCTCTTATATATTTGGGAGGTCCCTCCCTCATTTAGACTTAGATGGTGGAATACATATTCCATAGCAGTTTACAATGCGCCCATTGTGGTGTTGGGCCTTACCCTTCTCCTCTTCCTACTTCTACACCTACATGTCATTCTGCAGGCATCTATTCAAGTTTTCAGAGGGCCTGAAGGTGTCAGGAAACCTGAGTTTGATTAGAGCCCTCAGGTGGCCCTGTAACACACATTTGTAACGGTCCTCCTCTATAATTTTGGGAGAGCCATCTTCTGTACATTTTAGTGTGCCCTCCATGACTTATTCATATTGTAGGGTCCTCATTCTCTCATTTAACTCATTTAAGGTCAGAAAAACCAATGCAAAAACCGTATAAGTGTCACACAAAAGGCGCTCTGCTGTAAAAATTATAAATAGCAAGTGCCGTGACAAAAAACAGGGCCTTTTGGTTTATACGTTTTTGCAAAAAACGTACAGTAAGCTGCCTCACCAACTTCACGGTGGGCCCTGGTAGAGACTCTGTCCCTAGATGCTACGTTAAAAACCTGCCTGTGTGTACATACCTCTGGGCAGGGCGCGGGAGAGCACAGGAAAATCTCACCTTGTAAGGGTGTGTGGCAGGCAGCTCTGTGTGCAGACTTCATAGGGAGGGGCAGGTGCCTCCAATTTCTGCTGTTACCAGCAGGGGTAAACATGAAGCAAAAGAATATGAGTCTGCACACATTGGAAGCAGCAGTGTGAACTGCGACCAATCCCCACCAAAAACATGAAAATCCAATGCAAAAACCGTATAAGTGTCACACAAAAGGCGCTCTGCTGTAAAAATTATAAATAGCAAGTGCCGTGACAAAAAACAGGGCCTTTTGGTTTATACGTTTTTGCAAAAAACGTACAGTAAGCTGCCTCACCAACTTCACGGTGGGCCCTGGTAGCATCTAGGGACAGAGTTAGGACTGTCTCTACCAGGGCCCACCGTGAAGTTGGTGAGGCAGCTTACTGTACGTTTTTTGCAAAAACGTATAAACCAAAAGGTCCTGTTTTTTGTCACAGCACTTGCTATTTATAATTTTTACAGCAGAGCGCCTTTTGTGTGACACTTATACGGTTTTTGCATTGGTTTTTCATGTTTTTGGTGGGGATTGGTCGCAGTTCACACTGCTGCTTCCAATGTGTGCAGACTCATATTCTTTGGCTTCATTTAAGGTCAGAGACTACAGAGAAGAAGGGCAAGAGGCATGAATTACAAGAATGGAGCAGTGACTGCGGCTAGGGATGGGCGAATCTACTCGCTAGGACTCGTTACTCGGCGAGTAGTAAGGGACTCGCAGGACTCGGTAGTCTGCGAGTTTCCCAGTGATTACTCGCACGAGTCCAATGCAAATCAATATCAATCCTAGTTTTGTCAGAAACGCTGACAACACTAGGATTGCCATTGTTTGCATTAGACTCGTGCGAGTAATCACTGGCTACTGTGCCAGTGATAGCAGGGAAACTCGCAGATAACTGCTGTTACATTGCGAGCCGAGTCCAGCTGTCTTCTCTGTGCAGCTCCAGGGTCCTAGAACCTGCCTGCTCACAGACATGATGTAGCAGAGCTGAGATTGTTCTCAGTCTGCTCATTCCCTGTGCATAGACATCTATATTTATGCACAGGGGATGTAGCAGAGAGGACATCACGTTTTGGACTACGTCGGACAGAAGAGGATTTTTTTAATTAAAGATGAAGTCCCTAATGGCTTTTTTTTTTATTTCAAATAAAAAATTTTCTCTGTGTTGTGTTTTTTTAACCCTTTATTGGAGATTCTTAGTGGCTGGGTCAAACGTGGCCTGACATTAAGAATCTCGGGCTTAATACCAGCTTGTATAACAAAGCTGGTATTAACCCCTTTATTACCCAGCGTGCCACTGCCACCAGGGCCGCTGGAAGAGCGGGGTTCAGCGCCAGAGGATGGCGCTTCAATGAACGCGCCATCTTCTGGGGCGGCTGCGGGCTGCAATTTGCAGCGGGGGGTGCCCAGAAAGCTTGGGCATCCCTGCGCTGTGGATTCCAGCCCCCAGCTGCTTAGCTGTACCTGGCTAGACATAGAAATTGCGCGGAGCCCCACGCATTTTTTTTATTATTTAATGAATTTCAGAGTCAGAGTCTCAGAGTCAGAGTCTCAGAGTCAGAGTCAGAGTCTCAGAGTCGGAGTCTCAGAGTCAGAGTCAGAGTCTCAGAGTCAGAGTCGGAGTCTCAGAGTCGGAGTCGCCTCGGAGTCGGAGTCGCCTCGGAGTCGGAGTCGCCTCGGAGTCGGAGTCTCAGAGTCGGAGTCTCAGAGTCGGAGTCGCCTCGGAGTCGGAGTCTCAGAGTCGGAGTCTCAGAGTCGGAGTCGCCTCGGAGTCGGAGTCGCCTTGGAGTCGGAGTCGCCTCGGAGTCGGAGTCTCAGAGTCGGAGTCTCAGAGTCGGAGTCTCAGAGTCGGAGTCGCCTCGGAGTCGGAGTCTCAGAGTCGGAGTCTCAGAGTCGGAGTCTCAGAGTCGGAGTCGCCTCGGAGTCGGAGTCGCCTCGGAGTCGGAGTCGCCTCGGAGTCGCCTCGGAGTCGGAGTCGTCTCGGAGTCGGAGTCGCCTCGGAGTCGGAGTCGCCTCGGAGTCGCCTCGGAGTCGCCTCGTAGTCGCCTCGGAGTCGCCTCGGAGTCGTCTCGGAGTCGGAGTCGTCTCGGAGTCGGAGTCGTCTCGGAGTCGGAGTCGTCTCGGAGTCGTCTCGGAGTCGTCTCGGAGTCGGAGTCGTCTCGGAGTTGGAGTCGTCTCGGAGTCGGAGTCGTCTCAGAGTCGGAGTCGTCTCGGAGTCGAGTCGGAGTCGTCTCGGAGTCGGAGTCAAAAAAATGCGTGGGGCTCCGCGCAATTTCTATGTCTAGCCAGGTACAGCTAAGCAGCTGGGGGCTGGAATCCGCAGCGCAGGGATGCCCAAGCTTTCTGGGCACCCCCCGCTGCAAATTGCAGCCCGCAGCCGCCCCAGAAGATGGCGCGTTCATTGAAGCGCCATCCTCTGGCGCTGAACCCCGCTCTTCCAGCGGCCCTGGTGGCGGTGGCACGCTGGGTAATAGAGGTTAGGGCCAGCTTTGTATTATCAGCTGGCCCTAAGCCCGAAATTTATGGCGGTCACGCCAATATTAGACATGACCGCCATGAATTTCTATTAAATTGTTTTAAAAAAAACACAACACAGAGAAATTTTTTTATTAGAAATAAAAAAAAAAGCCATTAGAGACTCCATCTTTAATTAAAAAAAATCCTCTTCCGTCCGACGCAGTCCAAAACGCGATGTCCTCTCTGCTCATCCCTGTGCATAGATATAGATGTATATGCACAGGGAATGAGCAGACTGAGAACAATCTCAGCTCTGCTACATCATCTCTGTGCACAGACATTCATGTCTGTACACAGGGAATGAGCAGACTGAGAACAATCTCAGCTCTGCTACATCAGGCAGCAGGCAGGCTCTAGGACCCTGGAGCCAGCACACAAAGAAGACAGGACTCTTATCTGTGCGAGTTTCCCAGCCAGCGATTACAGTTGCAAAGTAAACTAGTCCAATGCAAATAAATGACAAAACTAGGATTGCTTCAGGCTGAAGCTTCCGAGACACATCTGCGATTTGTAAATCTCACACTACTCGCTATTACTCGCTTCCCCATTCATTAACATTGGACTCGCTAGACTCGCAACGAGTAGCGAGACCTGTGCTCGGACTCGCTAGAGTCAAGCGATTCCGAGTAATTTAGGATTCGCCCATCACTAACTGCAGCCTGCGAGCCTCAGATTTGGCTTCAGTCTGTGAACTGAAAAAATAAAGCTGTGGTACTCAACTGAATGATGAGCTCACTTGTGCAAGTGTATGGACAAAGGACATATGATGTCCCCC
Source organism: Allobates femoralis (assembly GCA_033576535.1). Taxonomy (NCBI): domain Eukaryota; kingdom Metazoa; phylum Chordata; class Amphibia; order Anura; family Aromobatidae; genus Allobates; species Allobates femoralis. Next base: position 139,455,909 of record JARQOC010000010.1, read on the forward strand.
CTCTAGGATGGGTTGGAGAAGCTCCTCCACATGTCTCTAAAATTTTCATTGGCAATATTCCCTACATTACATAGAAAGACAAGACTTGTTGATACTCTAGTACTTGGTACAATTTTTGAGGACCTGTTTTGTACATTTGAGAGTGTCCTCACTTATTCATATTGTAGAGCCCTTGTGGCGCCCTGCTCCCACAAGTAACAACAAGCTTCCCTAGCACATGGCTGAATTTCCACAGTAGGTACCACCTACAATCAACACCTTCCACCCCAGCAGGGGGAGCTCAGCTTGCTGACCTTAGGTGAGATCCCCTATAAATACTGGTGCTGGGGGAGGAGTTGGGCAGAGTGTTCAGGCATTAGGAGAGCTGCGAAGACGTCCTGCTGCTCGGTGCCATGCTAAGCCCGAACCAGTGACCCAGAGTAGCCCTTCTGCCGTCCAGCCAGGCCCGGGAGTGGGATAGGAAGGCGAGAATTACAGTGAACAGTGGACTTCGGGGGTCCGCATCTACAGTAGTGCTTCAAGCCAGCAGTAAACCTCGATACACAATGGAGACTTCAGTCACCTGGTCCCCTGTGTACTCAACATTAAGGGAGACAGACACCGTAGTGAGGATAGGGCAATGGTGATTGAGGCGGTCGATAGGGTATGGGTTACTCGGGATTGGGGGTGATGGCAGCTTTGATGGGGGATCACGGCTGGTCGATCCCCGATCCTGTGCCCTGGACCCTCAATGGCGAGGAACGGTGGAAGATAAGGGGATTGTTAACGTGACGCCACCTATGGTACCTGGTAACGGGTATACCAGCGCTGCAGTCAGCCGCTGAGGTTATGGTGGGTGCAGCAGAGTGTGGTACAGCTCCCCACAGGTGGAGCTTTACCTCAGGGCAGCGGGGATGGATGAGGGGAGTAGTAGTAATTAAGTCTTTGCTCACACAGCAGTGAATTGCGGCAGTTAGACAGGCACACAGACACGCAAGGATTGTTTTTTCGGTACCCTTTACTGATGACAGGGTAACAGGTACAGTTCAGAGTTTTAACCAGGTCCCCGGTGCAACTTGGGACTTCCACCTTAGAAAGTTATGAGGCCTCTTCAGTGTCTGTGCTCTGTGGTGTGGGATGAGTCCTGCCTGAGCCCGAACCCACCGAGTCTTCCCCTCTGGGCTTTGTCCTAAACTGGCAATGGGGTCCTTCTGCGGGGTCCCTGTTTCTCCTATGGCCCCTGGTCCTGTGCTTGGTCAGTTTAGTGTCTTACTCACTTTCCTCAGGGCTGAACACTTCTGGGCTTTTGCTGCAGCTCTGAATGCTGGCAGCATCGGACTCCAGTGTTCGGGTGTACTAAACGGCTGGAGTTAGATTCCCTTTCTTAGTTCCCTGCTTTTCCACTTGCCTCCGACTCTTTCCCTAGGGTGCACACAGCGGTCAGTGATCCCTGGTCCTGGGCCTGAATCTCCCCCAGCAACCAGTTCTTCTGTCTCCTCTCTCTTCCTTCACACACTAGACTGAACTAAAACTAACTCCTCGGACTAACTAACTCCTCCCCTCAGGCCTGGGTGTTCTTAAAGGGGAACTAACTTAAGGCAGCCATAAGAGCTCCCCCTTCAGGTCTGGGGTGGAAGGTGTGCTGTGCTAACCAAGATGTAAGTCCTTCCTTGCACCGGTGGATCCTGTGGCAATCCCCCGCAGGAGTGCCACATGATCAAGGGTAACCTGCAGACCGCGCAGAAGGAGAGAGAGAGAAGTGAGGAGGCCAGCCAGGTTATACATGAGCAGGGCTTCAACAACGGGAGAGAGAACTTAAGGAGTCCTTATACCCACCCTCTGTGGAAGTTCAACTGTGCTTCTAGTCACCCGACAGTGCTCTGGACGTATTACCTGCAGTTTCACCAGTAAAAGGTAAAGAGACACTCAGAGGTGTGTGTGTATTATTCCTCCCTGTTCCTGTGCTCTGTAGAGACTTTCACTATCCATTACCTTGGCCCAAGCCCCTACTCCGAACTGCTCACTCAAAGCTGTCCCGGAGGCTCAGCTTCACCTGTAGGAAGCGATACCACCCTTGCCGCAACTCCAACACCCTCCAAAGGACTGTGGCGGCACTGGTGATCCCTCACCAGATACTACAGGTGGCGTCACAAACCATTCTCACAAAAACTATATTTGAGAAGTCAGAGACCCCTAGAGCCATGGACTCGGGCATCGCCACCCATGATAGCGTCCCCCTGACAGTGTCCGAGCTCTGAGTACCCTGGTCTGGGCGGGTCATACGACTTTCTTTCTGGCGCTCAACAGGATCCCATGCCCAGTGCTACGGGGTACTGTGTGACGTGATTTGAACTGTGTTGTGTGACTGTTGAACTAAGCCGCCATTACCTCACTACAGAGCAGGAAGGAAGAGGGTGTGTCGACCTGTAGAGTGCAAAACCAAAACCCGCCCCTCACTCTGCTGAGTTCATCTGAAGCACTGTGGCCTAGTCTGGAAACATCCGAACTGATTAACTGTTTAACAACTGGCTGTAATTCACTAGGGGGGTCCCAACATGTCCGCCTCATCCAGTGACAACGATAGTACTTTCGCTGACCCAGTGAATTACCCGAAGTGACCATGGCTGCATCCAGTAGCACCGCCAACACACCGGTTGCTGTGGCCCCGATCATGCCGATCTCGCTCCTGTACATCCCGGGCGTCAAGTGGTTGCCCCAGTATGATGGCCGCCCCAATACGTTAGCGGTCTTTAGAAAAAAAATCACTAACTCCTTGGACATGTATGCGATGACTGGTCAGCAGCATGCTGCTGTGGTAATCGGACAGTTAACTGGTGCAGCAGAGAAAGTCCTGGTCCACCGCTGAACGGGGATCAGTGGCTGTAATATTTGATAAGTTGAGAGCTACTTTTAAAGAGTGTAATGAGGCTGAGATAAGGATGCGCTTTCATCATTGCTACCAGAGGCCGGGGGATGATATCAGAACCTATGCCTGGCGCCTGGAAGAAGCGCTACATGCCCTTAAACAATTCAGCCCTGCCAGTGTACCAAGTGATGATAAACTGTTAATTGAGCAATTCACCAGGGGTCTATTATCCCCTGAGGACAATAAAACTGTGCACTGTTGGTCACTAAGTCATCCGGAAGCTGACTTTAGCACTTTAAAGGACATGGCCATAAAGGGGTTGCGGCCAGTGGAGACTCGTGAAGCTGCCATCCGGCGGTGGTGCAGTGGCGAGGGGCAGGGTACCCCAACTTCAGTACCTGTACCCGCAGCAGAGAACAGTGTGCAGTCTACTCATCCTGACAAATATGACTCTTTGCGCGCTGAGATGCGTCAGATGAGTAAGAACTTAAATAGTGTAATGGAAGCCCTGCAGCTGCAACAAGGGCCAAGTCCTGCACCAAAGCAACAGCAAAAACCTCAATCACTGATCCAGCTTGCAGACAGTCCGGAAGATGTCCCGTGGCTGAGAGCAAGACAAGCTACAGCGTACAGAGGAAGGACCACTGACCGCTAAAGCTCCACTGGAGACCCCATCTGACGTCGTTGCAACAGAACCGGCCATTGCTAGAAGCTGTCCTTTAAACGAGCAGTACTGGGGGCCAGGGCCAAACCTCAGGAGTAACTCAACAGGGCAAAGCCGCCTGGTACAAGACCTTCATCAGACAAAGACCGTTCCTGTCCATTGTACTAGACGGTATCCCAACACCTTCTCACCTGGATACCGGGTCACAGGTGACCACCATCCCCTATATCCTTTACAAAAAGTACTGGTCTGATGCAGAACATAAACCAACTGCCTTAGACTTTACCCTCAGCGCATCCAATGGTGAACCACATACTGTGATGGGGGTTAAGGAAGTGTCAATAAAGATGGGAAGGGTAGAATTGCAAGACCAGGGGATTATTGTGGTAGCAGAAACAAGTAATACTCGGGATCCTTATATAATCCTTGGTACTAATGTTGTTAGCAATTGATTGGTGAAGTGTTGTCTTTGCTTCAACAGATTGCAGATACTGCCAAACCTGGTCAGAAGAAGGTTCTTTAGCGTGGGATAAGAACCCTCATGCACCATCAACAGGTAAAACTTACAGGTGGTGAAATTGGTACAGCTCGAGTGACAGATCTGTTTCCTGTTGTAATCCCTCCAATGAGTTAAATGATGATTTGGTGTCAAGCAGCTATAGGTCTAAGAGGGCAGGACTATCAGGCATTAGTAGAGCCCATCAGCACAGAGCATAGACCTACACTCCTGACAGCCAGGGGGGTGGTTGATGTACACAATGGGAGAGTACCAGTTCGCATCCTAAACTATGACAGTGAAGAGGTCAAACTACCAAGGTATACTGTGGCACCCCATAGGTTAATGTGCCACAGTAATATCACACGGGTTCCCTCTCCACAACACACTGACTTAAACTAGCACCTCTGGGCCAGGAGGGGGAGCACAACCTGCTCTCTTAAATACTCCAACTCATGAGGAAGTAGGTAGAAGTTCAGTACATGCAGTACTGTGAAGAGGAGAAAGACTGCAGTGTCAGAGAGGCTGTGCTAAGCTTCTCTGCAGTATGCTCACTGATTCCAGGCCTAGTGAGGGTCTGAGGGAAGGAGAATTACAAGCAGAGGAACACATCTGGGAGCTTGAGTGCCACCACCACTCGCCCCAGAAGAGCGCACAGAACGGACACCGGATCCGGCACTGTGTCTGGCACCCACAGCACAGTGAATCCAGGAGTAGTGGAGTCTCCAGATGACCACAGTACCAGAGCAAAGCAACACGGAGGAGTCAGCACAGCACAGAGGACTCAAGTTGCCTAGCCAAGTGGTACCAGCAGAACACAGAGAGAGAGAGTGAGACAGTCCCAGCAGCTCAGCTAGATGCAGCAGCCAGGACACACACACAGCGCAGCACGAGGAAGCTGATGACCTGGACAGGGTGGGAGGAAAATACGGCCCCTACAGACTCCGTGGACAAACTGCAATAACATCGCAGTAAAGCTTTGGAAACTACAAAACGTGAGTGTGTGTGATCCTTAACCCGTCTCCACTATTCACCTCCATCATAGACTTATCAACACTGCCCCGGGGAACCCAGTTCTGCCCACGGGAACTAATCCATCTACGCTGCCATTACATCATCCCCGGAGGTTCTGCAGCAGCCGCGGCCCCACTACTGGCCGCACACAGTGGGTGGCGTCACGACTGACAATCCCCTGTAAATATCCCCTTTTATTTGCCAGGCCCGGGACACGGTCCGGACCAGGACCCCGTGACATTCCCCTGAAGCAGACACGGTCCAGTACCGAGTACCCTCGTCCCAGTGGGCTTGACAATACCACCGTTGCTAAATTGTACACAGAAAATAACAATGAGATCCAGGCAGTGGGACCCTTACCCCGAGCTAATGGGGCAGAACCTGACAATACAACAGGGCCACTGGAAGACTGGTGCCAGCAACTCCATGTAGGAACTGACACCACTCTTGTGTATGAAAAGCAAGGTGTTTACCAGCTAGTCTGAGAATTTGAGCAAGAGTTTAGTAAGCATCCACTTGATTTTGGTAGGATAAAAGGGGTGCAACATCATATCCCCACAGGACACATCCACCAATCAAGGAGCGATACAGGCCTATTCCACCTGCACACTATCAGAAAGCCAAAGAAATGTTACAGGACATGAAGGATGCAGGGGTTATCCGAGATAGTTGTAGTCCCTGGGCAGCCCCATTGGTCCTAGTCAGAAAGAAAGATGGCAGCATAAGAATGTGTAGATTACAGGCAAATAAATTGCATAACACACAAGGATGCTTACCCGTTACCTTGCATTGAGGAATCCTTAGCTGCATTGAAGTCTGCCAATTACTTCTCTACCTTAGATCTCACTAGTGGGTATTGGCAGGTGTACGTTGCAGAGGAAGACCGTGAGAAGACGGCGTTTACAACACCTATTGTGTGTGTGAATTTAACAGCATGCCATTCGGATTATGTAGTGCACCCAGAACGTTCCAGAGATTGATGGAGAGTTGCCTGGGGCATAAGAACTTTGAGACAGTACTGCTTTACCTGTATGACATGATTGTGTACTCCAAGGCCTAGGAAGCACACATTGCTCAAATGGGGGAGGTATTTGAAGCCTTGTCCAAGTATGGGATGAAGCTGAAGCCATCCAAATGCCACCTGTTAAAGCCGAGAGTTCAGTACCTTTGACACAGTCAGTGCTGAAGGGGTGGCCCCTGATCCAGACAAGGTAACAGTCATTAAGGAATGGCCGAAACCCAAGACCCTGAAGGAAGTACGTCAATTCCTGGGGTTGGTGGGCTACTATTGGAAGTTTATAAAAGAGTACACGAAGAAGTCAGCTCCACTTCAAAACCTCTTAGTAGGCCAACCTAAGAAGGGGAAGTCTAGTGATCCTCCCTTAGAATGGAGCAAGGAACAGGAAGAGTCGTTCCAGATGATGAAAGAGGCCCTAACAGGAGAAGAAATCCTTGCTTACCAAGACTACAACCTTACATTCCTACTATATACTGATGCCAGCAATGTGGGACTAGGAGCTGTGCTCTCTAAAGAGCAAGAAGGCAAAGAAAAAGTGATTGCCTATGTGAGTAGAATGCTTCGCCCCACAGAAAGAAACCGGAAAACTACAGTTCTTTCAAGCTGGTATGGGCCATTACCGAGAGGTTTAAACATTACCTGGCATCTAGCAAGTATACTGCCTATACGGATAACAATCCGCTGACCCACCTGGAGACTGCAAAGTTGGGAGCCATGGAACAGAGATGGATGGCCCGGTTATCCAACTGCCAGTTCACCATAAAGTGTCGAGCTGGGCATAATAACGGCAATGCAGATGACTTCTTCAGAATGCCTCACCTGTCAGACATAAGAGCGGATGAAGAAGAGTTGGAAAAAGTGGAGCTACCCGCATTCCATCAGTTAAGGGTAACACAGTGCCAACAAGCCCATGAAGATCCTCCTGAGTGGGTAGTGAACCCGTTACCACACTTTGGTTGGAAGGAAGTGCAAGACAGTGACCCAGCTATCAGTTTGGTGAAAGGACAGAAAACGCAGGAGTCAGCAAAGCTGCCAGTAAATCCTCCACCAGTAGCTAAACACCTGTGGAACAAGAGAAGTAAGCTGTTCATCTACCAGGAAAAGCTTTGTAGAAGGCACATCAACCCGCAAACCCATGAAATGGTATGGCAGATTGTGGTATCAAAAACAGAAGTTCAGGTAGTACTCAACGCCTATCACAACCAGACCGGTCATTTTGGCTGGAAGAAACTCGAGATGCTACTTAAAGGGAACCTGTCAGGTCGTTCTACCCCCCCCCTATTCTACCACTACCTGTCCCTGCACCTTGCTAGCTGATCCCTATCCATCCCTGTCTCATCTAAAACTGCCCTATAAAGATTGAGAAAAATGAGTTATAAACTTACATAGAGTTTGGATCTGGAGACTGAAAAGGCGGGGTCTCGGGCATGCTGAATGCGAGGATGGGAGAATGGAGCCCCAGACCCCGCCTTTCCAGTCTCCAGATTCATACTCTATGTAAGTTTATAACTCATTTTTCTCAATCTTTATAGGGCACTTTTATCTGAGACAGGGATGGTTAGGGATCAGCTAGCAAGGTGCAGGGACAGGTAGTGGTAGACTAGGGCGGTAAAACAACCTGACAGGTTCCCTTTAAGGACAGGTTCTTTTGGGTCGGCATGTGTGGATCCATAGAGAGGTGGAGTAAAGACTGTGGACCCTGTAATCTACGAAGAAAAGACCTGCAGAGCTAGAGAGCACCACTCCAGTCTACAGTGACAAAACAACCACTTGAAATCGTAGCCTTGGACCACTTGAAACTGACTCCAAGCAGATTAGGCTACACGTATGCATTGACAATTGTGGACCATTACTCCAGATTCCTGATGGTCGCGCCCGTAAAAGACTTAACGGCTGCAACAGCTGCAAGAACATTCCAGAATGTCTACTGCAGGCCACTAGGATATCCAGAGCAACTTCTGACTGACAGAGGTGGTGCTTTTGAAGCAGAGATCTTCCAGGAATTTTGCCATATGTATGGTTGTAAAAGATAAGAACTACACCATATCATCCTCAAACCAATGGGTTATGCGAGAAAATGAATAACATCGTGACAGACAAGCTGAAAATATTACCTTTGGAAGAAAGAAGTCAATGGCCAGAAAAACTACCAGATTTAGTCGACATATACAACCACATTCCAGTGAGTTCTATAAACTGTACACCCGCTTACTAGGGATGGGCGAATCTACTCGCTAGGACTCGTTACTCGGCGAGTAGTAAGGGACTCGCAGGACTCGGTACTCGGCGAGTTTCCCAGTGATGACTCGCACGAGTCCAATGCAAATCAATATCAATCCTAGTTTTGTCAGAAACGCTGACAAAACTAGGATTGCCATTGTTTGCATTAGACTCGTGCGAGTCATCACTGGCTACTGTGCCAGTGATAGCAGGGAAACTCGCAAAGTAACTGCTGTTTCTTTGCGAGCCGAGTCCAGCTGTCTTCTCTGTGCAGCTCCAGGGTCCTAGAACCTGCCTGCTCACAGAGATGATGTAGCAGTGCTGAGATTATTCTCAGTCTGCTCATTCCCTGTGCATGTAGCAGAGAGGACATCGCGTTTTGGACTACGTCGGACGGAAGAGGATTTTTTTAATTAAAGATGGAGTCCCTAATGGCTTTTTTTTTTATTTCAAATAAAAAATTTTCTCTGTGTTTTTTTAACCCTTTATTGGAGATTCTTAGTGGCTGGGTCAAACGTGGCCTGACATTAAGAATCTCGGGCTTAATACCAGCTTGTATAACAAAGCTGGTATTAACCCCTTTATTACCCAGCGTGCTACCGCCACCAGGGCCGCTGGAAGAGCGGGGTTCAGCGCCAGAGAATGGCGCTTCAATGAACGCGCCATCTTCTGGGGCGGCTGCGGGCTGCAATTTGCAGCGGGGGGTGCCCAGAAAGCTTGGGCATCCCTGCGCTGCGGATTCCAGCCCTCAGCTGCTTAGCTGTACCTGGCTAGACATAGAAATTGCGCGGAGCCCCACGCATTTTTTAAAAATTATTTAATGAATTTCAGAGTCAGAGTCTCAGAGTCAGAGTCAGAATCTCAGAATTTCATGAAATAATTTAAAAAAAATGCGTGGGGCTCCGCGCAATTTCTATGTCTAGCCAGGTACAGCTAAGCAGCTGGGGGCTGGAATCCGCAGCGCAGGGATGCCCAAGCTTTCTGGGCACCCCCCGCTGCAAATTGCAGCCCGCAGCCGCCCCAGAAGATGGCGCGTTCATTGAAGCGCCATCCTCTGGCGCTGAACCCCACTCTTCCAGCGGCCCTGGTGGCGGTAGCACGCTGAGTAATAAAGGGGTTAATACCAGCTTTGTATTATCAGCTGGCCCTAAGCCCGAAATTTATGGTGGTCACGCCAATATTAGACATGACCGCCATGAATTTCTATTAAATTGTTTTAAAAAAAACACAACACAAAGAACATTTTTTATTAGAAATAAAAAAAAAAGCCATTAGGGACTCCATCTTTAATTAAAAAAATCCTCTTCCGTCCGACGCAGTCCAAAACGCGATGTCCTCTCTGCTACATCCCCTGTGTATAGATATAGATCTCTATGCACAGGGAATGAGCAGACTGAGAACAATCTCAGCTCTGCTACATCATCTCTGTGCACAGACATTCATGTCTGTACACAGGGATTGAGCAGACTGAGAACAATCTCAGCACTGCTACATCAGGCAGCAGGCAGGCTCTAGGACCCTGGAGCTGGCAGCCAGCACAGAGGAGACAGGACTCTTATCTGTGCGAGTCAGCGATTACTTACAAAGTAAACTAGCAATGCAAATAAATGACAAAACTAGGATTGCTTCAGGCTGAAGCTTCCGAGACACATCTGCGAGTTGTAAATCTCACACTACTCGCTATTACTCGCTTCCCCATTCATTAACATTGGACTCGCTAGACTCGCAACGAGTAGCGAGTCCTGGGCTCGGACTCGCTAGAGTCAAGCGATTCCGAGTAATTTAGGATTCGCCCATCACTACCGCTTACCTCATGAGAGCCTGTACAGGAAGATTACCGGTAGATCTAAAACTCAGAGTTGTAGAACCCAAAGCAGATGCTTCCCAGTCCAACTGGAACATTAACCGTCTAGAACAATACAGACAGGTTCAAGCTTGCATGGAAGACAACCTTGAAAAGGCTCGATAGAAACAGGGAAGAGACTTCAACAAAAGTGCACCAGCAGAACCCATCTTACCTGGAAGTGTTGTTTTAAAAAGAAAGAGGAAGAAGCATAAGTTAGATGACTAATGGGAACAAGAGCCCTACATACTGTTAGAATCTCACTTTAACAACAGTAAAGTGTGTCTTATCAGTAAAAATGGAGGAGAGACTACACAAACAGTGTCAAGAGATCATCTGAAAAAGTGTCCAACAGAATGGGAAAATCAGAACTTCTCAATTTATTCTGAAGAAGAAACAGAACCTGAAGAAAACCCAACTCCATGTGAAAAACCAAAAGAAAAGGTTATATCCACAATCTTAGGAGATTTCCCAGAAGATTGGCCTCAACGAGATGGAGCAATCTTAGTGCCCTTGCTCAACTTTTACCAGCCCCAAGAAGAAGTGCAAAGAAGTCAGGAAGAAATACCTGTTGCTAGAGAATCTGAGGATGCTGCAATCGGTGCACCTGCTAGCCCTGTAGTGAGACTAAGGCCACGCAGATGTTTACCTGATTTACCTTCATCACGCCTTTCATTAGATACATCACCTGAGATGTTGACACCCGTAGTGTGTAGATCTAACAGGAGCACACAAGGTCAACACCCGTCTAGGTATGGAGAGTGGGCACAATAAAAGCGTAAAGCCATACATAGTGAAAGGTAATTTGTAAACAGCAGCGCTTGTAAACATGTAAATAGTAGTGGACAGAAGGGTGAAGGAACTGGGCCTAGCCCCATGCACACTAAGTTAGGAACAGAAAGTGCCTGGGGTAGAGAGGCGTTATGAACCGATGACTCAGGAATAACATTCGGATTCCATAGAAGTCGGTGGTAACTGTACTGACCGCAATCCCTGACTACACACCGCAACTAGAAGTAGCCGTGAGATGTAACTAACCAGACCTAGACACCTATGCACAGCTGGAGAACTAACTGCTCCTAAAGATGAATGTAGGAAAAGCTATCTTGCCTCAGAGCAGAACCCCAAAAGAATAGCAAGCCCCCCACAGATATTAACTGGGAAACAAGAGACGGAAAAGCAAGCACAGGCAGAGTATAAGGTTTAGCAAAAGAGGCTATAGGAAAGACAGAATACTATTGTAGTCAGTATAAAACACTATCAAAAACCACCAACAGTAGATATTACAAGAATTACCCAAGGTCACTAAGACTCGGCGAACTCTATATCAGCAGACTTCTATGAATCAAGTGCCAGCAGAACTGGAAATAACAGATAATAGTGAATGGCAAAATTCCTAGGAAGAAAACTTCCTATCTGAGAGCAGATAAACAAATATACAAACTAAATAAAAAACCCACAGCTCAGAATAAGACAAAACATAAGCAGAACTTTAAGCACATGAAACTGTGCCACAAAATATCAAACCATTCACGTATCTTGCAAAGATCTCCACAGAGCAGGAGAAACCAGAGAGATGTGAACTCCTCCAGGAACAAAAGACAGCTGGCAAGGAATGATCCACTTCCAACCATTATATGCTCCAAGAACCAGATTGCCAATCCCCATCACCTGTGAAGCCCACACAGTCAGCTGCATCACCAGCAACAACCACCGGAGGGAGCTCCAATGAATTCACAACAGAGAGGTACCAGGTTTCCTAAGCAGAGACACCCATAGGAAAATGTTGTGGTTTGAAAATGTGTGTTATTGAATATGTGAACTTTACCCCTTCTTACCTGGAGCATACAGAGACTCTACTGTATAGACTCTTTAAACAAACTTCCCCCTTGGAACTTTTCCCCGTTTTATTAAAAAGGACCATAGTCACATGACTGGTTGTGACAACAAACTTCTTTTTTCAAAAAGCCTGCGGTGGATGGACTAGCACCGTACAGACTTTACCTGTTTTGCCATTTGTCTGTGTTTTTTGTATATTTTTCAATTGTGAGACTCTGTAAATAGTTTACCAGTTGTTATAGTTGAGAATGTTATTTCTTTCTTGAAAACAAAATGTCTCAGTCCAGGAGTACTGATGTTAACTAGGGGGGAATGTGGCGCCCTGCCCCCCCGGGTAACCACAAGCTTCCCTACTGCACGGCTGGATTTCTACAGTAGGTACCACCTACAAACAACATCTTCCAGCACAGTAGGGCGAGTCCAACTTGCTGACCTTAGGCGAGATCCCCTATAAATTCTGGTGCTGGGGGAGGAGTTAGGCAGAGTGTGCAGATGCTAGGAGAACTACGAAGAAGTCCTGGTGCTCGGTGCTATGCTAGGCCCGAACCAGTGACCCGGAGTAGCCCTTTTGCCATCATGCCAGGCACGGAAGTGGGATCGGAAGGTGAGAAGTACAGTGAACAGTGGGAGTAGAGGAGCCAGTGGAGGTTTGCACAATTAAAACCGGACTTTGGGAGTCCACACCTGCAGTAGTGCTTCAAGCCAGCAGAAAACCCTGATACACCATGGAGACTTCAGTCACCTGGTTCCCCTGTGTACTCAACCCTAAGGGAGCCAGACACTGTAGTGAGGAGAGGGCAATGGTGATCATTGAGGGTAAACCTCAGACCGCGCAGGAGGAGAGAGAGAGAAGTGAGGAGGCCAGCCAGGTTATACATGGGCAGGGCTTCAACAACGGGAGAGAGAACTTAAGGAGGCCTTATACCCACCCTCTGTGGAAGTTCAACTGTGCTTCTGGTCACCCAACAGTGCTCTGGACGTATTACCTGCAGTTTCACCTGTAAAAGGCAAAGAGACACTCAGAGGTGTGTGTGTGCGTTATTCCTCCCTGTTCCCGTGCTCTGTAGAGACTTTTTCACTATCCATTACCTTGGCACTAGCCTCTACTCTGAACTGCCCACTCAACGCTGCCCCGGAGGCCCAGCTTCACCTGTAGGAAGCTATACCACCCTTGCCGCAATTCCAATGCCCTCGGGAAGTCTGTGGCGGTACTGGTGATCCCTCAATCGATACTACAGGTGGCGTCACGAACCATTCTAACAAAAACTGTATTTGAGAAGTCACAGACCCCTAGAGCCACGGACTCGGGCGCCGCCACCCATGATAGCATCCCCCTGACACCGTACCCGAGCTCTGAGTACCCCAGCCTGGGTCGGTCGCCTGGGTGGGTCGCCTGGGTGGGTCATCCCTCCCTTATTCATTTACCTTATTTAAGGGAAAAGACTGCAGAGAAACAGAGAAGAAGGTCAAGTGACCTAGAGTACAAGAAGGGAGAAATTATTCCAGCCTGCGATCCTAAGCTTTGGTTTAAGTCTGTGAACCAAAACTATAAAGCTGCACTACTCAACTGGATAACGAGCTCAAATATACCCCTTGTGCAAGTGAATAAACAAAGGATATACAGTAAAGACCAAAAGTTTGGACACACCTTCTCATTCAAAGATTTTTCTGTATTTTCATGACTATAAAAATTGAAGACAAGAGTTGGTGGTACTCTAATACTAGGTTCTCTCTCTCGCTCTCTCTCCCTCTCCCTCTCTCCCTCTCCCTCTCTCTCCCTCTCTCTCTCTCTCTCTCTCCCTCTCTCTCTCTCTCTCTCCCTCTCTCTTGCCCTCTCTCTCTCCCTCTCTCTCGCCCTCTCCCTCCCTCTCTCGCCCTCTTTCGCCCTCTCCACACATTGCCTTCCATATAATATAATGGACCACACATTGTCTTCCATCTATTATATAATTGCCATAGCGACTTCCGTTGCACACGCCGCTACTTCCGTGGCTTTGTTTGTGGGCGCACAGCGCCCACGCAACTCACTCGCAATGCCCGCGGAGCGGACGTTGCGAGTTGTTGCAGCAGCCCGAGCAATGCCCGCGAAGCGGCCATTGCTCGCTGCCGCAATGCCCGCTGCTCGGCCCTGAACCCCGCCAGAAGCCCCACGTACACCCCGCCGAGCTATGCCCGCGCAGGAGCCATTGCTCGCCCCTGAACCCCGCCAGGAGCCCCAAGGTAGCTGGGCGAAGACCTTCGGTCTTCGCCCAGCTACAGACATCGGCACAGACAAAGCGGCGCACCCACGTTGATATCCACCATACAAACATATGTAGTTAATGGAAAGATATCATGGAACAATTGGATTATTATTTTAAACTCTTAATAAATAAACTATACACAGATTCTAGAATCCCGATGCAATCGCATCGGGCTCACAGCTAGTATATTATGAGTGATAAATAGGATGTCAGAAAGTACCATGTATTGCTTTCTATTTTTTCACAGATGGGATGCACCGCCCATCAGTGATGATGACTTGCATGTCATCAATGACGTTCATCTTGATGATACATCCGGTATATGTGATATATAAGTTGTGGTTGTATGACACATGTAATGCCCTGATGACAGTGCCCAGAGTGGCACTGAAACGCGTAGGTGGAAATAAAGAAGGGGGGTCTTTTACCTAAAGACTTGTGATTGATTATTTCAAGCAGCGCGGACTGTCTACCACCATCCCTGGATCTAGCATTTCTTATTTTATTCCTTTTATTTTTAGAACTGTTTATGCATACATGTAAATTGTCTCTTATGTAATATTTTGTATATCTTTTATATAAGCACTACCATCTTTGCGAGTAGGATATTATAATTTACTAGATGGCTGCCCGATTCTAAAGAATCGGGTAGTCTAGAATCCATATATAGTTTATTTACTAATAGTTAGGGGAGTGCGGTGAAATTAATTGTGTGTGTGTGTGTATACAGGTGGCTCAGTGGGTAGCAGAGTATACGGTGGCTCAGTGGTTAGCACTGCGCAGTGGCTCAGTGGTTAGCACTGCACGGTGGCTCAGTGGTTAGCACTGTGTGCGGTGGCTCAGTGGTTAGCACTGTGTGCGGTGGCTCAGTGGTTAGCACTGTGTGCGGTGGCTCAGTGGTTAGCACTGTGTGCGGTGGCTCAGTGGTTAGCAGTGCGTGCGGTGGCTCAGTGGTTAGCACTGCGTGCGATGGCTCAGTGGTTAGCACTGCGTGCGGAGGCTCAGTGGTTAGCACTGCGTGCGGTGGCTCAGTGGTTAGCAATGCGTGCGGTGGCTCAGTGGTTAGCAGTGAGTGCGGTGGCTCAGTGGTTAGCAGTGAGTGCGGTGGCTCAGTGGTTAGCAGTGAGTGTGGTGAGATTGGTCAGCGCAGCGCCGTGGGCAGAGTGGTCAGCACACACACACTGACACACACACACACTCCGCTATACTTACCACCGACCCTGCGTCTTCCCCGTCGCCTGGATCCTGAGTCGACATGTCGCCGCCCCCGGATGACTGGATTCAGTATGTCGTCCGGGTAGTTTGGTGAGACATCTTGGACGCTATATTGGATCCAGTAGTTCGGGGGCGGCGACATGTCGACTGAGGATCCAGGCAGCGGACGCAGGGCCGGTGGCAAGTATAGCGGAGTGTGTGTGTGTGCAAAGTTGAGGGAAGTGCAGACAGTGACGGAAGTGCCTACATACACACATATATACACATACTGTACATTGCATATGGAGGGGCAGAGGACAGGGGAGGCTGGAGGGGGCAGAGGACAGGGGAGGCTGGAGGGGGCAGGGGGCAGAGGACAGGGGAGGCTGGAGGGGGCAGAGGACAGGGGAGGCTGGAGAGGGGACAGGCTGGAGAGGGGACAGGCTGGAGAGGGGACAGGATGGAGAGGAGGCGACGGGACAGGCTGGAGAGGAGGCGGCGGGACAGGCTGGAGCGGGCACAGGCTGGAGAGGAGGCGCCGGGACAGGCTGGAGCGGGCACAGGCTGAAGAGGAGGCGCCGGGACAGGCTGGAGCGGGCACAGGCTGGAGAGGAGGCGCCGGGACAGGCTGGAGCGGGCACAGGCTGGAGAGGAGGCGCTGGGACAGGCTAGAGCAGGCACAGGCTGGAGAGGAGACACCAGCACAGGCTGGAGTGGGCACAGGCTGGAGCGGAGGAGAGAGGAGGCGCCGGGACAGACGGGAACGTTCCTCCGCCGGTCCCTGTAGCCAGGCGCCGCCCGGCTACAGTGCACTGGTGACGTCACCACCATGGGTCCGGAGGCCATCACAGAAGTAACCTTCGGGTTTTCCGGAAGTGGCCTTCGGCTTTTATATTATAGACTAGTTTCGTTCTTCTTGTCCTATAACGATCTGACACGCCAACCCCGCTTTTATACTTTACCAGAGCAGGTGACCGATCCACCTTAAAGAGATCGGAGGTGGCAGCATAACTTTTTTTTTGTATTTATGTGATATTGTGGGCCTGAGGGTGACTGGATCGAGGTATATATCGTTCCTAGTAGGAACTGGTGGTATATATACATCCTGTCACATCGCGTGTTGCAGTATACAACATAAATTAGGGCAGCTGGGCTCCTTTCTTATCCTCTGGCAATACCGAATTTGGCCAGCAGGCTAAGGGGGTGCCAGAGAGCTGCAGGTCCTGACAAAGTCTTCGTGACAAGGTACAACCGCATTGCAGGGGCCCAGGTTGCCCAGTCATAACATTTCCTCTCCCCAAGGTTGTAGTTGGAACTGTTGGGGCTTAGGATTGTAAGGTGTAGTTGTCATCGACCTGCAGCTGGGTGATGGGGCAGATATAACTGGAGGGGGCCATGGCACAATGGCAGGCTGTGGTTTATAGTGCATAAGATTGAGCGGATGAGCTGGGAGTCCCTAGTCCTTGAGGGACAACTAGCTTGCAGGATTCCCAGGTTGCCCGCACCCATAAAATCTCTGTGAATCCCCTCGGAACTGTTGGAACCCAGGATTTTTAGGACTGGTTGTTACCAGCCTGTGGCTGGGTGGGGGTGCAGATATGGCTGAAGGGGGCCTGGGAGCAGGGGCAGGCTGTGATTTATTATCCAGTAGCCTCCTCCACTGTGGTCAGACAGTAAGGTCTGTGGTCATCGGCCAGGGCTGCAGCTCTATCCAAGGTGTGCATCATGCGTTTCCAGACCCATTCACGTTTTTCTGAGGGGCACTTGGCAAGAAATTATTCTATAAGAAGCACCTGTACAAAATCTTCCACAGTGAAAGTGTTTTCCATTTCCAGCCATCTCCGACATGCCTGGGACATCCTATGGATCTATATTATTTAGAGACAAAAAGGCATAATAGGGTCTGATCTCAATCGAAAAAGGGGGCAGGTTGCCCGTGTGCAAGGTGCTCACCTGATGGGGTTGTGCGACCCACAACCTGTGTATGCGTGTGTACAGCTTCTACTGGATCCTCACTTCCACGTGTAATACAGTGTTCAACTGGAACAGGGGGACAAAAAGTGTCTGATGATCTGCGCTGCTGTAAAGAAGAGACCAGACCAGTGGTCTGAAGCAGCGATGTTCTTTTCTACCGACGCGTTTCATAGCCTGCTGTGCTCCTTCCTCAGGGATTACAAATATCAAGAGCCCATATAGAAGTCTGTGTTTTATACTTTCAAATAATGCCAAACAATTAGACGTCATGATGCCATTGGAAAAATGGGTGGATATATATGACGTATGCTGACACATGATCTCTAAAATATCAATAAATAAACCATTGTGATAAAATATAAATTATATTACATTATATTATATTTTATCACGATTGTATATTTATTGATATTTTAGAGTTCATGTGTCAGCATACGTCATATATATCCACCCATTTTTCCAACGTCATCATGGCGTCTCTAATTATTTGGCATTGTTTGAATGTATAAAATGCAGACTGCTATACGGGTTCTTTATATTTGTAATCGCTGAGGAAGGAGCACAGCAGGCTCCGAAACACGTCAGAATAAAAGAACATTGGTGCATCAGACCACTGGTCCGGTCTCTTCAGACATTTTTTGTCCCCCTGTTCCAGTGAGACATCTTATGGGCATACATCCTAAACAATCTACCCGTGGTGCATGGGAGGTCTCAGAACTGGCCCCTATACGAGACTGGGGTGATAGCATGGTGATCCAAGACAGTCCGTTTTACAAAGTTGTAATCCCGGTTCCACTGTGAGTCAATGGTTCGATAAGCCTCTGCCACGCGTCCTTTTAGGAGTCCCACTAACAAACGCATCTAGCCAGAGTGGGGCACCCCCATCACGGCACACTGCTGCTCAAAGTCCTTGAAGAACTCTTCTGCATCTCCAGAAGTCTAGTCAAATCGCTTGAAGTCGATCCGGGTGATCTGTACAGGCTCCTGGATCATTGGGTTTACACTCCAAATCGCATTACTCCCTTTTTCTTGCTTCTTGTCTCCCTGTGCTTGGCAAACAGCCTTCTCCTTATACTCCTGAGAGACGTCTGGGTCCAAAACTGCCTTCTCTTCGTACCTCACCAACCACTGGCTTTTTGGGGTCGGGGTCCCCAACACCAGCACTTGTCTGTTAGACATCTGTGAGGAGGTAGCCAGGCTTGCACCCACCAGTAGATCAATTAAAGCCTCTTTAGTCAGTCTTTGGTAGTTCAGGCCCAGATCTCTGGTTCTCTCCTGTAGACTGGATACAGTCCAGCGTCTGTATTCACTCTGTGGTTGGTTCTCCATTGGGCTGCGCTTTGTTGATCCCACCACTTGCCACCAGTTGTCACAGGGTCCTTCTCTGGTATCACACAATCAACAGAGCGAGATATGCGTGAATAGCCCAAGAACCTTTATTGCTTGAAAACATAAAAAGCCAAAAAACAATCCATCAGAAAAGTCCTTAAAATAATTCAGCAGTATACTGTAAATCCAGGTAATCCAAGTGACTCTCCAGTGCCTTTGGAAAGAGCTGACCTCAGCTTCAGTGTCCCCACAAAAGACGCAAATAATACTCCCTCCCCCAACCACCTCCCAATATCCAAAACAGGTCTATTAACACACTCCGAAGGGGTGGGGGGTGGTGTGAGTACAAACATTTACAGACAGAAGGGCTGGAATGACCAAGTAAGGATATGTCCACAAGAATTCAATTGCCATACCCTCTGGAGTGTAATGAGTAAACAGGAAGGGTGGGAATACACAGTGTAGCAACAACAAAACACTTGTAGAATCCAGTAAAATCTGCCTCTGTAACATGTTCTATTTATGTAAATTGATTCCAGAAATGTAACAATGCATCAGAAACAACTGACTGACAACACTTCTAAAGTTTATTGTACAGTGACAGGGAGTTGGCAGTATGTGAGGGAATCACAAAAGAATGCAATTGGATGGGTGAAGAGAAAACTATTCACAACAAACAATTTGTTGAATAACAATACATAGTTACTTAATCAATACACTCTTCCAACCCAAATCTAGTCTCTCAACATGGAAGCATCAGCATCACCTACTGCCTATGACCATATTCACTTTACACAATAACTTATAGTTCTGTTCAAATGTTTACATACCCTGGCAGATTTTTATCTTTTTTTGGCCTTTTTTCAGACAATATAAATAATAACACAAACTTTTTTTCCACTCATGGTTAGTAGTTGCACGAAGCAATTTATTGTAAAATTAGTGTGTTTTTTATTTTTAAGTCATAATGACAACCCATAACGTCCAAATGAACCTGATCAAAGGTTCACATCCCCCAGTTCTTAATCCGGTGTATTGCCCCCTGTAACATCAATGACAGCTTGTCGTGTTTTGTGGTGGTTGTGGATGAGGCTCTTTATTTCCTCAGATGGTAAAGCTGCCCGTTCTTCTTGGCAAAAAGCCTCCAGTTCCTGTAAATTTCTGGGCTTTCTTGCATGAACTGCAATGCTTGAGTTACAGCGGTCATGGGGCCGGGGTACTCGACTCTCCACGGTGTGACTGGTCATTGAAAAAAGGAGAAATAAAGTTTATTGTGATGCCATCTGTGGTTTCTGGTCAGATTG
Source organism: Allobates femoralis (assembly GCA_033576535.1). Classification (NCBI taxonomy): domain Eukaryota; kingdom Metazoa; phylum Chordata; class Amphibia; order Anura; family Aromobatidae; genus Allobates; species Allobates femoralis. The sequence goes on from JARQOC010000010.1 coordinate 139,475,892, forward strand.
GACCAGCACTGCATGTTGTGGTCCCCAGGGGACAGGTGGTGTGGCAGCTTAATGGAGCACTCCCTCAGGCAGAGCTGGCCCCTGGGGTATAGTAAAGGTGAAGCTGTAGATGATGGTGGTTGTAGTTGCTGGTGCAGGGAGGCGCGGGAAGGAGTGGACAGACACAAGGGTTGCAATTCTTACCGGTTGCTTTTACTTGCAGTTTAGGTCCATAGGCTGCCCAGCCGGGGTACTGTGTCCTCCAAGATTGCTGCCTGGCCAGCTCACAAGTAGTCCAGCGCCAGTCTTCTGAGAAACGGAGTGTAAAGCCTTTCCTTGCTGCCTTGTTCTCACTGACACATTCCTAATCCTTCCTCCCCTGTGTCCTCATGCTACAAGTCCCAAAGCAAGCAACTGCGGGCCCTTCTGAACAACTGCCTTGCAAGTCCTCTCGATCTTCTGTAGTCCCTTTGCTTGGGAGAGTCCAAGGTGGCGGTCACTGCATGTGAAGTTCAGTGACCTCCGGTTTCTTGGCTGGTCTTGAAGACCCCAGACTGAATTGGGGGCGGTACCCCTGTGCAGCTCCTTCCTCTGCTCGGCCATCCAGCCAGCTGTAGATTCGGGTCCCTAGGCCTGGACATTAGCAGCTGACCTTCCTGGATGGGTCCTGCACTCTCCCCAGCTGTCTTGGTTCCCTAGAACTCACTTTTTTCCTGCCATGATGTTCTCTTTCTCTGTGTAACTCTAATTCAACTTACTCCTCCCACCCCCTCAACTTACTCCTCCCTCCAGCCAGCAGATGGGGTCTGCTCTATCAGCAAGCATCTTCCACCCAGCATCTCCCTGGCTTGGAGTTTGGGTGTGTTGGCGTATCTCAGCAGTGCTTACCTGTGAGAATGATATGGATAGGTCGCAAGGGGTACCACAGGGTTCTCCCCAGAGTGGCTCAATAGAATTGACGTCAGGAGATTGAGATGGCCACTCCAGAACCCTTACTTTATTCTGCTGTTGCCAATGACAGGTTGACTTGGCCTTGTGTTTTGGATCGTTGTCAAGTATTGTCCCATGCACAGCTTCTAGGGTAATGAGTGGAAATTTGCCTCCAGTATTTGCTGATAACTTGCTGCATTCATTTTTCCTTCAACTTTGACAAAGTTTCCTGTACCCTTGTAGCTCACACATCTCCACATCATCAGCGATCCACCTCTGTGCTTTACAGTAGGAATGGTGTTCCTTTCATCATAGGCCTTGTTCACACCTCTCCAAATGTAACATTTATGGTTGTGGCCAAAAAGTTCAATTTTGGCCTCATCACTCCAAATGACCTTGTTCCCGAAGTTTGGAGGCTTGTCTCTGTGCTGTTAGACATATTGTAGGTGAGATACTTTGTGGCATTTGTGCAGTAATGGTTTTCTTCTGGCCACTCGATCATGCAGCCAATTTTTCTGCCAGTGCCTCATTATTTGCATCTTTAAACAATCACACCACTAGTTTTCAATGATTCTTGTATTTCAGCTGATGTTGTTTGAGGGTTTTTATTTGAATACCAAACAATGCAAAACATTTTTGTTGATCTACCTGATCGTCGTTTGGTTTTCACAGAGCCCCTGATTTTCCATTTTTAATCACAGTTTGAACACTGCTGACTGTCATTATCAATTCCTTGGCTATCTTTTTGTATCCCTCTATCTTTTATACAGTTCAACTATTTTTTTCCTGTAGATCTGTTGACAATTATTTTGCTTTCCCCATGACTCACAATCCAGAAATGTCAATGGCTGGATGAAAGATGCAAGAGTCTTCTGGATCCTAGAAACTCACTCAGCTTTTCACACACTGATTATAAATAAACAGGTGACAGGTGAGGATGATACCTTTATTAGCCATTCAAACCCATTTGTGTCAACTTCTGTACGTGTTATCAAGCCAAAATCACCAGAGTATGTGAACTTTTGATCTGGGTCATTTGGGTGTTTTTTGGTTTTCATTACAATTTTAAAAGTATTTTGACAATAAATGGCTTCATTCAACCACTAATCATGAGTGGAAAAAAAGTTTGTGTTATTCATATTCTCTGAAAAAAAAATAACAGAAGAAAACAAAAATCTTCCAGAGTATGAAAATGTTTGAGAACAACTGTAAATAGGTTTGCAAATGATTTCTATGATCTGCAGGAAATATACTATGTCACTAATCCACCTCACACAAATAACTTTCCTTTCTAAATACCATATGCAATGTAGGAAGAAACGGCCTGACCCGCTCAGCCTATGTGCTTGGTCTAACGTTTTGCTCTCGGTTGCTTATCCGTGGTTTTCTGGCTTCGGGTGTAATCGACAAAGTCTGATCTTCTTTTAGTAAAACTATTCGGTATTTGAGGTTTGACTGGCATAGACTGGTCTCTCTGAAAAGGGTTTTCATTATTGAGTCCTTGGGGACTGACCAGCAAACTGGGGTCTCTCTGGAATGGTTAGTCTTTGGGTCCCTCCTGTAGTCACTATGGCGCCTTGACAGATTCTATTCATCCTAATGTGACTCCAGCACATCGAACCCATGTCTGCTCTGCATATCCACTTCCCTGCAAGTCTCTTGCTTCTCTATTTCTTTGGTCTACTGACATATTATATTTGGTAACTGTGTCTCAGCAGTCACCTGATCCGACATATCCTCTTAGATTCTTCCCTGTAGGAAACACACTTATTATACTTTGGCTCCAGACGATTCCGTTTAACCCTAGAAAGCATAACCATAGAAATCTACACTTTCACATACCTGGGGCCTTTTAGGCCTGTGTGCAAATAACATGGAGTAATTCAAATAGAAATACTTTTCAAAGTTTATTTGAGATGTGAATATTTCAAAACATTATAACTATGTGCATAAAACAAAGAAAAGTTATTACACCAGCTTAAAACGCCCAATATATGCATTCTACAGTATATAATTCTTTATATATATATATATATAACGATTTTTTTTGTCTAAAAGTTTTTTATATAAAAGTTGCAGTAAACATGGTGCAGAAATAAGTATACCGGTCTATTGGTACAGCGCTTCTACAGGAGACCCGGAGTTCAAATAAATTTTCCTTTATTTTTAAAATGAATTTCAGGGTCAAGCATACATCCAAAGACAAGGGAACACGATGGGGACTCGGGTCGTGCCAAGTTTCGCTAATTTATTCATGGGGTGATTTGAGTCCCTATCGGCATTGACTGATCCCCAATATGCAGATAAGAACGTCCTATACCGTAGATTTATCGACGATCTAGTTTTAATATGGGAAGGGAGCTCAACACAAGTGGAGCAACTACTTACAGCACTGAATAATAATAACTGAGGTATAAGTTTCACCTCCAAATTTTTAACCATTTTTGACTTTATGAGTATTAAAGCTACCGTAGATATTTTATTTTATTTTTTAACTTATTTAGAGCAGTTTTAATTGATGAACAATGCAGAGCAACTCTATGCTAATGATATGCACACACTTGAAAGCAATCAGCTAATGAGATAACCCTCACTTCCTTGTACTCAGACACTGCATGAGCTATATAACGAGACACATGTAAGTGTTATGAAATTATACAACTGTACCTGAGGAAGACCCATTAAAAGGGTTGAAACGCGTTGTACTGCCCACTGTATTATACATTTTAAAAATAAAGGAAAATTTATTTGAACTCCCTGTCTCCTGTGGAAGCGCTGTACCAATAGACCGGTATACTTATTACTATATGTGACGAGCCAGGTTTCCTAGATCAGATCCATCTGGAGTGGGAGAGCTGCACACCAAAGGAGATCTTATATGCAATATAACCAAGACACCTAAAAGGTGAGCAATATTGAATTATAACATCTCCATGTTGAAATTTAATTACTGCACTTAGAGTTGCGCCAGGATTTTTCTCTTATACCCCCCTAAAGGCTTCCAGTGAAGTTAATCTAAGTAAACATGGTGCAGAAATATTTCTTTTCAAAAACTATCCTTTTTAACTTTACTGATTACCCCAACAATTTTCACAAAGTTTTTTGGAAGAATGTTCCTTGCAGACATTTTGTCCACAAGTAGTACAGAAACGCTTTCCTTTCCTTCTTTGCTGGACAAATATAACACTGCTTTCTTTTTTTTTCCTCTTGGCTCTGGATGTTCCTGAAAATGTATACCACATTGGATCATAGCTTCCGTAATTTATCTTGGCAAGCATTTCATGTTGTTTCGCTCCATCATGCTAGGCATCAAAAGTTCATAGCAAAGTTCCGTCAAGAATAGTTGTCTCTCGTCCTTCCTGTTGGCATGGAATTCTGGGTAAGTTTCACTATAAAAAATATAGCTATTGAGGGTTGACACATCAAGGATATTATAAAAAATGACTACAGGCCAATGTTTTGTCTGCCTCTTGCACAAATACTCTCCAATCATTTCATCCATATTGTTCACACCTCCTTTTGTTTTATTTTAATGCAGTATGATTTCAGGTTTCTGATTCCTGTCATCAGTGTCAATATTCCATCATGATGCATTGTACATTCTGCTGGATCCACTACATCTTCATCATTTGAAGAATCACTGGACGATGAAGTAGAGACATTAGCTGGTGGCATGTACTCTTCATGGGACAAAGAAAGTTCACTGTCTTCATCACTATCAAAAATTATTGTCTCGATTTCTTGGTCAGTCAAACCCCTGGATGTAGACTGGTGTAGACTGTGTCAGTAAACTAAAATGAAAAAAAACAATTATGACAATCAGGGTTGTGCACTGTTTGTTAGTTTGTTTGCTAAAGGTAAAGTGCAACCCCCTTCCTCTTACCTTCAGCAGGTCACCATTTTCATTTAGGTGCAGTAGAAGCCTCTGGATTTTTGAAGCTCAAAGTTTTTTTCCAGAAACAGGAAAGCTGACTCCTTTCTCCAAAGTCTCTTCAGCAAGTAGCACACAATGAACAGGATGTTGTCTGTCCTCCTGTTCCTGTGTGTTCATGAGCTGCCAAGATGTCAGAGCGATTACGCTGGTTGTGTGCTACACAACCTGACCAGGTGAGCAAATCTGATTTTTCACATTTACCTGCCTATAAAGGATAAGACCCTATGTGCGCATTCTCAACCCTCTAGATAAGATGTCAGAGGGAGCTTCCCTAAAAAGATCACATGACCATGTAGTCAGGCAGAATCCACACTCTTCCCAGCAACAGCAGAGTCCTAAAGACTGAGTAATAAAGACAAAGTCTTCCCCAGCAACAGACTGAGGATCACATGTAAACCAAGTACAGGCCTAAAAGGCCCCAGGTATGTGAATATGGGGTAGTTCCAAACAAGAGTTGTTTACTGAAATGCGTATAACACAAAAATATATGAACAACTGGAAATTACTAACAACTATATACCTGAGGAATACCTAGAGTTTCAACATTCTAACTCAAGTAATTTTGCAGAAAATAGAAAACAAGTAGCCTAGCAGGCCTGCGAGGCCCCAGGTATGTGTTCTAGGGTTAACCAGTAAGTGGTGATGCTTGCTTCGAACACGGTCAAACATTGGTGCCATCACCTTACTTTTATACAGAGATGTGACTTAGCTGAAAATTGACCCTCAAGCTATTCATTAAAACCATTTCCAAGCTTTCCTTTTTATTTATTTCCATCTCTATTATTGAGATGTGTTGCTGGCATCAATTTCAAAATGAGTGAATTTTTTCACGTGTTCTGCTATGAATACAATGTGGTTATAAGAGGTTTTCAGATCTCAGCGTTCTGGTTCTCTTTACATTATACACAGATTCCCAACTTTGATGGAATTGGGGTGATGTAAGATTCTCAAATCTACTATTTTTTAACCATTTTTTGCTAAAGGATCTATGTGATCTTCTGCAGTACAAAGCTTGTAGATTAACTAAAATGATTAAATCTATTAAATGTTACAAACCTTGGCAGATGTAGGAACCAATAGATATATTGCAGTTCTGTTCATCAAAGGGGAATTTATAAATCTCTATATCACAAGAAGTGACGAGTCTCATAAACTTATAATCAAACACATATCCATCGGAATAAAGTACACTGAAGACGGGAGATTGAGATTTATCCTCGATGTCAGTCCTAGAGAAATAAAATGTAAAGTTATTGTAATAATATACCAATCTCATGAAAAGGACAATTAATGGCAAAAGGCCTAAATGATGTCTAATTTTTATGTCTTACAACGTGCTTAGTAAAATATAGAAAGTACATTTTCTCATTTCCCCATCCTTTTTATATTGAAGAAAATATGACAGATCTCTTCTAGGCGATATCACAAAGAAGAGTAGAACTGCAATATTCTACCAACCTGCTGAATAATGACCGAACCAAAACTATAAAGTTCAGGGTCTGTTCTGGACACCTAGTGTCCATGCATAGATCCACAACATGGACTTCTCAGGGAAGTCTGAGTTACTGTTTGGATGTGGCCATCCGGATAAAGCTTATATAAACACTGCAGTGTAGCCAATCAGCAAGCTTTCCCAGTGTGAGCACTTCCGGTCCCATCACAGCCATGCCAAGTACTGGTACGGCTGTGATTGGCCAGCGCATGTTTGAAATGAAAAAAATAAATAAACACGTAGGGTCCCCCAGATTTTGATACACAGTGCTATATGCTTTATCTCTGCAGAGTATGAACACACAGGAAACCCTTGTTGTTTATTTATCATTTGAATCCAATATCTAAAAAAAATGCATGGGTTTCCCCCCAATTTTGATACACAGCCAATATAAAGAAGCTAACTGAGGGCTTCTCATATAAAGGATACAGTGGTGAGTCCCATATTGATTAAAATCTTCATCTTTATTAAACAAGATTAAAATATCCTAGCGGTTGGATTATTGTCTCAACATGTTTCACGTCTTAGTGACTAAGGGCTTTGCCTGAAACATGTTAAAACAATAATCCAACCACTATGATATTTTAATCTTGTTTAATAAAGATGAAGATTTTAACCAATATGGGACTCACCACTGTATCCCTTATATGAGAAGCTTTTGAGTCAAAGCTGTGGCTGGAGACCTGCACCAATAAGGCGGATTATACTACAAATCAGGACACGGTGAGGCAGTTTTCTCTTTATTTACTGTAACTGGGGGCTTGTATCCTCAGACCAAGGAAGCCAATAGTTATTGGGCCCTCCCCAAACTATAAACAGCAGCCCAAAGATGCCCAAGATTTGATGAATTCAAATCCTGGAGCTCTTCCCGATTGCCCTGATGCAGTGGCAATCAGTGTAATAAAGGGGTTAATGACAACTATGATTTGTCAAAGATTCACAGCTGCCACAAACCCCTGGATTAGAAATTGCGTTGTGTCTATGAGACCCCATTACTAATAATGTAAGTAAAATAAATAAACACAAAACATAGACAGTGATAGTTCACTGTGGCCTGCAGGACACAATGATGGAGCTGCAGCTGTAAGAGCGGTGACATCAGTAACTTCATCTGAGGTCACAGTTTCTACAGTACTCCAACTGTGACCTCAGGTAAACTCACCTGAGGTAAACGCATTAAACTCAATCCTGGATTATAGAAATGTGTGCACATTCCGGTAATCCAGCATTGAGTTCAATAGTGCTGGATAACTGGATTATTGAGTGCAATGGTGCCGGATTACGTGATTATCTGGCACAATCTAATTTAGGTGCAGAGAAGATTAAGGCTCTGTCCGTCGCAGTTGGTTGATGGGGAGCTGCAGCTCTAAAGAAGTGGGAGGGAGAGCCATAACAGGCCATGCCTTGGAGGAGGTGAAACAAAGTAGGGAGGCACTTGCAGCAAAGTGTGTTTATTAAAAAAGATGGCCAGAGATATGCAATGTTGGCCTGCAGAAGATTCTGGCAGGTGCAGTGAAGGCATGTGGCTGAAGAAAGGGAACTGTTCAGCAGAGCCCCTGTGGTGCTAGTTGCACATGGATTGAGGGACTGTTCTCCATCGCAGCTGGTCAAGGGCTAAAGTGGCTGAATATTTTTGTGCTTTACCTTCCCCTAGATTAGGGACTGTTGAAAGTCACCACGCTGCTGTATCCCTATAGACTTTGCCCAATGCCTGATGCCTCCATGGACTTTGTCTTGAAGGAACTGTAAGTCTGCCACATGGTGAGCAGAATGCAATTTAAAGAGACTGTTGTTAGTATGTGTTTGAAACGTTTCAAGGACTGTGTCAAGGAAAAGGACCGCAGCTTATGAGCCCCTGAGGATTTTGGGCTTCTGTTGGCCTATGGACCCTTAATTTTATAGAGAACTGAACTTTTTTTTCTGGGGTCCCAGCCAAGTGGGACTGAGGTCAGGAGGATGACCCACTCAGAGGGCAAAGTGTCTAATGCAAGAGATGAGAGACTCTTGATTTTAATGTAATTTTGTTGCATGCTTTGTGTCTTGCAGCAGGTGTGACCGAGGATGGATCATACTCAAAGAGGAGATGGATGTAAAAGGGGGTCAGGTCCCTTTCCCTGAAGCTACAAGCATGTTGCACTATATATATATACAGTTGAAATCAGACGTTAACATACACTATATATAAACACTATATAAAACACACATGTGCATGTTTTCTCATTATCTAACATGAAATCAGAATAAACCTTTTCAATTTTAGATCAATTTTTAGGTCAATTAGGATTACTACAATTATTTATGTTTGCCAAATGCCAGAACAATGAGAGAGAATGTTTTAAGGCATTTTTATACTAAGATTACTATTCCTTTAAAGAATTTGGGACAGCCTATATTATGATGTCATGTGTTTGGAAGCTTCTGATAGGTTTATTGGCAACATCTGAGTTAATTATAGACACACATGTGGATGTACTTTAATGCACGCCTGAAACACACTGCTTCCTTGTGTAGCATCATGGGAAAGTGTATAGATATCAGAATGATATCAAGAAGAAATTGGTGGAGTTGCACAAGTCTGATTCATCCTTGGGTGCAATTTCCAGATACCTGAAGGTGCATTGCTCATCTGTACAAACAATTATATTCAAGTACAAACAAGATGGGAATGTATAGCAATCATACTGCTCAGGAAGGAGACAGGTTCTGTGTCCCAGAAATGAATGTGCTTTGGTGCAACATGTGTATATAAACCCAAGAACAAAAGCAAAAGATCTTGTGAAGATGATGGCGGAAGATGGTAAGACTGTGTCACTATTCACAGTGAAATAAGTACTGTTTTGATATGGGCTAGAACACCAAGAAGAAGCAATTACTCCAAAAGAAACATGAAAAAGCCAGATTAATTTTTTAAAATGCACACAGAAGCAAAGCCCTATATGTTTGGAGATGTACCCTATTGTCTGCTGCAAAAAGGGAACTTTTTGGGCATAATGACCATCGTTACATTTGGAGGAAAAAGGGAGAAGCCTAAGAACACCATCCCAGCTGTGAAACACTGGGGTAGCAGCATCATGTTGTGGCTTTTTTGCTGCATGAGGGACTGATAAGCTTCTTAAAATAGATGGCATCATGAAGAAAGAAGATTATGTGGCAATACTGAAGCAACATCTCAAGACATCAGCCAGAAAGGTAAAGCTTGGAAGGAAATGGGTCTTCCAAATGGACAATGACCCGAAACTACTGTCAAAGTTGTTACAAAGTGGCTTAAGGATTACAAAGTCAATATTTTGGAGAGGCCATCAAAACACCCTGATCTCAATCCTATTGAACATTTATGGGCAAAGCTAAAAAGGCTGCGAGCAAAGAGACCTACAAACATGGCTCAGTTACACTAGTTCTGGCTGGAGGAATGGGCCCAAATTCCTACAACTATTGTGAGAAGCTTGTGGAAATATATCCAACATGTTTCACCCAAATAATACAGTGTAAGGCAATGGTACCAAATACTAATGAAATGTATGTAAACTTATGACTGAAGAAAATAATAGAAATGCTTTAAAACATTCTCTCATTATTCTGAGATTTGGCAAATCTAATATATAATTCCCCTAACGCACTTCCGTAAGTTTCGGCGCTACTTCCGTCGTCGTGGACATGGCTGACCAGCAGCCACACGACCCATGAAGCATTGACCACGCAGCGGAAATTGCGAGCCGTTGCAGGGGCGCGAGCAATGGCCGCGCAGCGGCCATTGCGAGTCTCCCGCACCGGCGACGACCGACGAGAGCCGAGCGCCGTGGCCAAAAATAGAACCAAGGGCCCGGCCATGCACAGCTCTAAATACCGCTATGTATCTCAATGGGAAGTGAGGCGCTATGCTTATTGGTCGGCGCCAGCACACAGCGACCAATGAGCATAGCGCCTCACTTACAGCGGTAAATTTGAAACTCAAAGTCCTCCATTATATGTCAATGGGAAGTGAGGCGCTATTCTCATTGGTCGCTGTGTGCTGGCGCCGACCAATCAGAATAGCGCCTCACTTACAGCCGTAAATTTGAAACTCAAAGTCCTCCATTATATGTCAATGGGAAGTGAGGCGCTATTCTCATTGGTCGCTGTGTGCTGGCGCCGACCAATAAGCATGGCGCCTCACTTCCCATTGAGATATAATGGAGGACTTTGAGTTTCAAATTTACCGCTGTAAGTGAGGCGCTATTGTCATTGGTCGGCGCCAGCACACAGCGACCAATGAGAATAGCGCTGTGACAAAATGGACTCCTTCAATGTAGGACATATGATGATTTCTTATGTAACCCAGACATATCATATTGTATATTGGCTTGTAAACTTGTAATGGCCAAGGAGAATTTATACAGTATTCTCATAGATTACCGTGGTCTAAGTTTAGCATGGTAATGTAATTATCTAACTTGTTGGTCATAGAAGGACAGAGAAGTTAATTATGCTAATCGTCCATTGTCTATTACCCTGTGAATGTTGATTGTGGCTCCACGACGTCGGTGCGGTGGGCGGTGTAGCGTCCTGTGACGCGAGTGCGCACAGTTCCGGTCAGGTGACCGGCTTGCGTAACGTCACTTCCGGTGACGGAGCCGATATAAAAACTTCCAACGGTGGAGCCCAGAGTATCCCCTGATGAAGTGACCGACACCGTAAGGTCACGAAACGCGTTGGGGTCCCCTGGTCCGGACCACCCCTCACTCACCCCTGCTGCTCGGTGCCGATGGCCGGTGACGGTCCTGGTAAATATGCTCACCAACTAGACCACACGCTGGTACATGCCCGCCTATAGTGCACCTTAGTAGGTGCTGTGCTCTGTACCCACATACCGGTGTTATTAGATGTGTGCCTTTCATCCTGGTCAGCAACAGCTTGCTAGGGATATATGATTATGAACATGTCCTTCCAATGTCTTTGTAAACTCTTTACCCAGCAATGAGCAGGAGATTGATATATATGGTATCACTATATGTAAACCTTTTGTATGTGAGTCTCTGCGTAGACACCAATATACACATGTAAATGACGGGACATGTTTCCAAGGGTCTGATTGATTGTAACCTATGCAGACCGTCCCTTGTTATAAGCACTGAGCACTTTTTGATCGTCCCCTGCCCTATCCGGGTTCTTTGTCAATCTAAATAAATTTGATATTTTTGCATAATAATCAAGTCTATACTCCCTTTCTATGATATAAAAATCATAGATTACCGTGGTCTAAGTTTAGCATGGTAATGTAATTATCTAACTTGTTGGTCATAGAAGGACAGAGAACTTAATTATGCTAATCGTCCATTGTCTATTACCCTGTGAATGTTGATTGTGGCTCCAGCAACTATTGTGTTAATGTCATGGTTTGCAGACTGAATGTCTCCTACTAACATTCCATTGAAGGTGCTGTATCAATCAGCATTTGACTCTCTATGTCAGGAGTACAATACTACTAAAATATGTTAAATGAGGATTGGAGTTCAGCCAATGAAAAGACTGTGTTATTGCACCAATCGTGACGTTCCCAATATTCTGCAATGAGGGCTGAAGGTATATAAGGAAATGTGTTCATTATCCAGAGAGTTAGATTCTGTCTAGTGGCCTCAGTCTAGGGATTTCGGTCCCGGCTAGAGGTCCACTGGATTGAAGATTGGAGATTGAAGATTGGATACAGGCAGCTAATCTAGGGTCTTCGGGTCCGATTAGCGAGCCATAACCCCAGGCCCAGGCATTTCCGTGCTGACCAAGGGGATCAGAACACGGACTAAAGAACCACAAGGACTTCAGTATCGGATTATCGGATTCGGCTGTGATAAAGACTACATAAGGACAAGGAACCAACCCAGGTTGGGACGAGACAGCCACCTGGCTACAGACTTTGCTGTGCTATATTCTAAACCCTGGTGAGCCAGCGGAAGGGTGAGACTCTGTTGCCTGTTACATTTATGTGTTGTGCTTGGTTATGCGTTATATGCTGTTACTTGTTTGGGGATCCAATAAAGCCTTAATATTGTGATTCCCTGACCCTGTGTTGTCTGAGTAGTGTTCCACCCATGGTTAAGGAGCTCGGGCGTTCAGTTGGGGATGAGCCCTGGTCCACGTTGTCTTTGTAAAGGCGGCTGGGCCAGCGGACGAGAGCAACCACTGACCCCCGGGTCTCCACAAGCGCCTCACTTCCCATTGAGATATAATGGAGGACTTTGAGTTTCAAATTTACCGCTGTAAGTGAGGCGCTATTCTCATTGGTCGGCGCCAGCACACAGCGACCAACGAGCATAGCGCCTCACTTCCCATTGAGATATAATGGAGGACTTTGAGTTTCAAATTTACCGCTGTAAGTGAGGCGCTATTCTCATTGGTCAGCGCCAGCACACAGCGACCAATGAGAATAGCGCCTCACTTCCCATTAAGATATAATGGAGGACTTTGAGTTTCAAGTTTAGCGCTGTAAGTGAGGCGCTATTCTCATTGGTCGGCGCCAGCACACAACGACCAATGAGAATAGCGCCTCACTTCCCATTGAGATATAATGGAGGACTTTGAGTTTCAAATTTAGCGCTGTAAGTGAGGCGCTATTCTCATTGGTCGGCGCCAGCACACATCGACCAATGAGAATAGCGCCTCACTTCCCATTGAGATATAATGGATGACTTTGAGTTTCTAATTTACCGCTTTAAGCGAGGCGCTATTCTCATTGGTCGGCGCCAGCACACAGCGACCAATGAGAATAGCGCCTCACTTCCCATTGAGATATAATGGAGGACTTTGAGTTTCAAATTTACCGCTTTAAGTGAGGCGCTATTCTCATTGGTCAGCGCCAGCACACAGCGACCAATGAGAATAGCGCCTCACTTCCCATTGAGATATAATGGAGGACTTAGAATTTCAAATTTAGCGCTGTAAGTGAGGCGCTATGCTCATTGGTCGGTGCCAGCACACAGCGACCAATGAGCATAGCTCCTCACTTTCCATTAAGATATAATGGAGGACTTTGAGTTTCAAATTTAGCGCTGTAAGTGAGGCGCTATGCTCATTGGTTGGCACCAGCACACAGCGACCAATGTGCATAGCGCCTCACTTACAGCGGTAAATTTGAAACTTAAAGTCCTCCTTTATATCTCAATGGGAAGTGAGGCGCTATTCTCATTGGTCGCTGTGTGCTGGCGCCGACCAATGAGCATAGCGCCTCACTTCCCATTGAGATATAATGGATGACTTTGCGTTTCAAATTTAGCGCTGTAAGTGAGGCGCTATTCTCATTGGTCGGCGCCAGCACACAACGACCAATGAGAATAGCGCCTCACTTCCCATTGAGATATAATGGAGGACTTTGAGTTTCAAATTTACAGCTGTAAGTGAGGCGCTATTCTCATTGGTCGGCGCCACACAGAGCGACCAATGAGAATAGCGCCTCACTTCCCATTGAGATATAATGGAGGACTTTGAGTTTCAAATTTACCGCTGTAAGTGAGGCGCTATTCTCATTGGTCGGCGCCAGCACACAGCGACCAATGAGAATAGCGCCTCACTTCCCATTGAGATATAATGGAGGACTTTGAGTTTCAAATTTACCGCTGTAAGTGAGGCGCTATTCTCATTGGTCGGCGCCAGCACACAGCGACCAATGAGAATAGCGCCTCATTTCCCATTGAGATACATGGAGGACTTTGAGTTTCAAATTTACTCGAAGTCAAACTCAAAGTCCTCCATGTATCTCAATGGCCAGTGAGGCGCTTCTCTCATTGTACTCATGATAGTAGCAACATTAACCCCTCACATTCCGTTTTATCTGTAATTTCTATAACACAGTGTGTAGTTGTACTGCCACTGCGAAGTTAACCCCTTATATACCATTTCTGCCTTAACTCCATACTTTGTAGTCTCTATTACTACTGCCAGTAGGAACATTAACCCCTTATATTCCATTATTGTTGTTATTTCTATTACACAGTGTATAGTTGTAATGACACTGCGAAATTAACCCATTATATACCAGTTCAGCATTAACTGCATATTTGGTAGTGTTTATAACTACTGCCACTGCTACATTAACCCCTTGAACACCATTTTGGATATAATTTACAGCGCTGACTCTGTTGTGGGAGTGGCTGTGGGACATTATTCCTTCAATAACATTTTTGATATCATTATAAGTTCCTACTCTGTTATAGTCCTGTTAGTCGGACATTAACTCTTTCTACACCTCCACTATATTGCTACCCTCACAGTTCTGCCTACATCGCCTACTTAGTCATATATCTGCTGTTTAAGCCTATTATTTAAAACTCTTAAAAAAATTATATACAGATTCTAGACTCCCAATTCTTTAGAATTGGGCTCACAGCTAGTAATAATAATAATTATGGTAATCCTAATTGACCTAAAACAGAAAAGGTTTATTCTGACTTCATGTCGGATAGTGAGAAAAACATGCAGATGTGTCTTTTTATGTAGTGTATAGAAACTTCTGGTTTCAACTGTATATTCTACAAAGTGTTAAGATAATGTTTGTAATGTATATACATTATATGGTAATGTTAGAGTATAAGTGCAGCCATCTAGTGTCTAGTCTTAGGAAGTTCTCGTAGATGCAAAACAATCTGCTTCACATGAGGACTGTAGGAAGGAAACAGTTAAGCTGTTTGAACAGCCCAAACAGGGAGGAACTAGTCACTGGGAATAGGTTGACTCCATCTTAGTTTTTCAGTATATGAGACATAGAGCCTGAGAGAGAGCTGAGTGTAGCCAGGTGTGTTCACTTTTGATGGGCAGAACCATGAAAATCCTGGGCAGGAAAACGTCTGGATGTCTGGAGATTAAGGCTTGGGGCTGGTGCTGGGAGAGGACCTGAATCCCCCCTTCTGTAGAGGTGAAGTGAGACATGTAGTTGGCGGGTCGGAGACTCATGCAGCCTGAAGCTGCACAGAGATTGGGCTGGGAATTCGGAAAGCAGCAATAAGAAAAAAGTGTCAGTCTGATTGGAGCACTAGAATTGAGGACACAGAAGATGAAATAGTAAATAGTGATGAGCGAGTACTAAAATGCTCGGGTGCTCGAAGCTCGGGTCGAGCATCCCGAGATACTCGTGTACTCGGCCCAAGTACCGAGCCCGAGTTATCCTATGGGAGACCCGAGTATTTTTACGAAATGACCGCCGGCAGCATGTAGAAACCCTAAAAATGTCACAAAAGTCTCAGAAGAGTGCTGAAATGACATGGCAACACCATGTGGAAGACCCCTGGAAGCATTTCTCACTCAAAAGTCACAGCTGTGAACAATCTTGTCCGAGTTTCACGCCAATTTTACGGAGTCACCAGAAAACCTTCCAAAATGACACCAAAATGAATATTTATGGTGGAAATGTTAAGGGCACATACCCAATAGTGAGATATAGCTGGTGTATGTTACTTTTTGTGATTACATGAAAGATTTTACGTGAAAACATTGTGCGGCACTCCGATGACCCTGAGAAGAGACATACATGAAGCTCTGTCTTGACATAATGTGCCCATTTTGAGGAAGTGGGTGTATTGTAGTATTTTCCTTTACCAGGGCAGTCCAAAATTGTGAGGTTCACCAATGCCCCTGGATAGAGACGTGCATGAGGGCCTGTAAACCTGAAGTGGGTGTATTGTAGTATAGCCCTTTGGCAGGGCAGCCAAAAATTGGGAGGTTCAACAATGCCCCTGGATACAGACGTGCAGGAGGGCGTGTAAACCTGAAGTGGGTGTATTGTAGTATAGCCCTTTGGCAGGGCAGCCAAAAATTGGGAGATTCAACAATGCCCCTGGATACAGACGTGCAGGAGGGCATGTAAACCTGAAGTGGGTGTATTGTAGTATAGCCCTTTGGCAGGGCAGCCAAAAATTGGGAGGCTCCATATTGTCCCTGGATAGAGACGTGCAGGAGGGCCTGTAAACCTGAAGTGGGTGTATTGTAGTATAGCCCTTTGGCAGGGCAGCCAAAAATTGGGAGGCTCCATATTGTCCCTGGATAGAGACGTGCAGGAGGGCCTGTAAACCTGAAGTGGGAGTATTGTAGTATAGCCCTTTGGCAGGGCAGCCAAAAATTGGGAGGCTCCATATTGTCCCTGGATAGAGACGTGCAGGAGGGCCTGTAAACCTGAAGTGGGTGTATTGTAGTATAGCCCTTTGGCAGGGCAGCCAAAAATTGGGAGGTTCAACAATGACCCATGCATACAGACATGCAGTAGGGCCTGTAAACCTCAAGTGGGTGTATTGTAGTATAGCCCTTTGGCAGGGCAGCCAAAAATTGGGAAGCTCCACATTGTCCCTGGATAGAGACGTGCATGAGGGCCTCAAAACATTTTTCACATTGAAAAGGAGCGGGTCTCCTGTCGTTGTAATGCCCATTATAAAAGAATGGGCGAAAAAATTTACCACTGCGGGTATACCTGAAACAACAGCCTAACTATTGTAACGGTCATCATGGTGGCACATGAGGAGAAAGAGGAGCAGTCCAGCAATTAGCCAAAGTCCAGAAGTGTGTACCCATGGGTGAGTGGAGGTACATGGCAAATTCCCAGAACAAAATTTAAATTCAGTTGTCATTTGTTGGTGGTGTGGTGAAGTCTGGCCCAATCCAACCCTTGTTCATCTTGATCAGAGTCAGCCTGTCAGCATTTTCAGTTGACAGTCGGGTGCATTTATCAGTAATGATTCCACCTGCGGCACTGAAAACACGCTCTGACAAAACGCTAGCGGCAGGGCAGGCCAGGACTTCCAAGGCGTAGAGAGCCAATTCATGCCACGTGTCCAGCTTGGAGACCCAATAATTGTAAGGCACAGAGGAATCTCGCAGTACAGTTGTTCGATCTGCAAGGTACTCCTTCAGCATCTGGCCAAACTTAGCATTTCTTGTGGCACTACCCCGCACCTCAGGGGCTGTGGTACGTGAGGGGCTGAGAAAACTGTCCCACATTGTAAAGACTTTTCCCCTACCTCTGGCGGATTGGACTTGTGCCCCTCTCGGCCGTACGCCTTGGTTGTCCACCGATTCCTGACCTATGCCGCTTTTGTGAGGGGAATGAGTTGCCTACTTCCGTGACTATGGCCTTCTGGAACTGCTGCATTTTGGCTGACCTCTCCGCCTCAGGAATGAGAGACATAAAGTTCTCCTTGTAGCGTGGGTCTAACAGTGTTGCCAACCAGTACTGATTGTCGGCCAAGATGTTCTGAACGCGAGGGTCACGAGCCAGGCAGCTTACCATAAAGTCAGCCATGTGCGCCAGACTCTTAACAGCCATCACTTCAGTATCCAGACCAACACGATGACTGAACATGCTGTCCTCCTCCTCCTCCTCATCTCCCCTGTCCTCTGGCCAGCCACGCTGAATCGAGGGTATGACTGGTGTGCATGTCATATCCTCAATTTGGCCAGAGAGTTGCTCCATGTCTTCGTCCTCCTCCTCCTCGTCATAGTCCTCCACTGCACGTTGTGATGAGATGAGGCTGGGCTGTGTGTTATCACCCACACCCACTACTGTTTCTTGCTCCAAGTCATCGCGCTCGGCCTGCAATGCATCCTCTTTGTTTTCCAGCAGAGACCGTTTTAGAAGGCAGAGTAGTGGTATGGTGACGCTAATAATGGCGTCATCGGCGCTCACCATCTTGGTGGAGTCCTTAAAGTTTTGGAGGACGGTACATAGGTCGGACATCCATCTCCACTCCTCAGGTGTTATGTGTGGAGTTTGACCCATTTGTGGGCAAGGCTGCTACATCTCCTTGACGGCACACTGGGTTAATATTGTGGAGGCTGGGACCCAGTCTGAGCATGGGAAGGAACATCTCCTTCCCACACCAAGGATAGCAGACCCTACCTCTGTCAGGGTTTCACCGACACTCTACAGCTCCGGAATGTCATGCTCCTCAGCCTCCTCCTCCTGTGCATCCTCATCCACTGTACCCTCCACACCAGTCCCAAGCTGGAAGCACTGCAGCACTGCCTCTGCGAAGCGGCATCTTCCATGCGTGGCCCATGTGCAACTGCCCTCTTCTGCTCACATATCCTGACCAACATGTGCAGAGTTGAATTCCAACGCATTGGGACATCACACACCAATCTGTGGGCCGGAAGACGCAAACGGCGCTGAGAGCCGGCAAGGCCGGCTGAAGCAGCAGGTGACTTGTGAAAATGTGCAGACAGACGAACTTTTACCAGCAGTTCAGACAGCTCTGGGTATGACTTTAGAAACCTCTGAACCACCAGGTTGAGCCCATGGGCCACGCATGGAAGATGCGTCAGCTTGCCTCGCCTCAAAGCTGCCACCAGGTTCCGGCCATTGTCACGACCTTTCCTGGCTTTAGGTTCAGAGGTGTGAGCCAATGATCTGCCTGCTGTTTCAGAGCTCTCCACACCTCTCCTGCATTGTGGGGTTTGTCACCTATGCAGACTAGCTTCAGCACAGCCTGTTGCCGCTTCGCAGAGGCAGTGCTGCAGTGCTTCCAGCTTGGGACTGGTGTGGAGGGTACAGTGGATGAGGATGCACAGGAGGAGGAGGCTGAGGAGCATGACATTCCGGAGCTGTAGAGTGTCGGTGAAACCCTGACAGAGGTAGGGCCTGCTATCCTTGGTGTGGGAAGGACGTGTTCCGTCCCTCGCTCAGACTGGGTCCCAGCCTCCACAATATTAACCCAGTGTGCCGTCAAGGAGATTTAGCAGCCTTGCCCACAAGCACTTGTCCACGTGTCTGTGGTTAGGTGGACTTTTGCTGACACAGCGTTGTTCAGTGCACGTGTGATGCTGTTGGACACGTGGTTATGCAATGCGGGGATGGCACATCTGGAGAAATAGTGGCGGCTGGGGACCAAGTAACGTGGGACAGCAGCCGCCATCAGGTCGCGGAATGCTTCCGTCTCCACCAGCCGGAAAGGCAACATTTCTAGCGCTATGAGTCGCGAAATGTGAGAATTCAGGACTGTGGCATGTGGGGCGTTGGCAGCGTATTTGCGCCTGCGTTCAAATGTTTGCTGAATGGATAATTGAACGCTGCGCTGGGACAAGGACGTGCTTGATGGTGGTGTTATTTGTGCGTGGGCAACTTCAAGTGCAGGGCCGGAGGCTTGTTCGCGGCCAGCATGGACAGGGGATTGGCTCGCACGCACAACACGCGAAGACGTAGCAGTGACATCAGCAAGCACCGCTCCTCGACTCTGTTGTACTTCCCACAAAGTCGGGTGTTTGGCTGACATGTGCCTGATCATGCTGGTGGTGGTCAGGCTGCTAGTTTTCGTATCCCTGCTGATACTGGCATGGCAGGTGTTGCAAATGGCCTTTTTAGAGTCATCTGGAGCCAACTTAAAAAACTCTCAGACTCGGGAAGACCTAACATTTCCACAGGCACCTTGAGTCATGTTGTTGTTCCGGGGAACGGTTGCCTGCCTTCTGCCTGCGGACACGACCCTGCTTCGTACTGCCTGTGGGGCTGCTATGCCTCCCTCCCCCTGTGCACTGCTGGCCTCGCTCTGCATATCCTCCTGCCATGTTGAGTCAGCTACTGGATCATCCTTGACATCGTCTTCCTCGTCCGCACCCTGATCCTCCTCCTGACTTCCTGGCAATTGTGTCTAATCATCATCCACCCCTTGTTGAGACACGTTGCCAACGTTCCGTTCGTGAGAAAGTGCCTGCTCAAATATTTGGGCATCTGTACATACCATCTCCTCATCACCCACTTCAACAGGAGCTGGCGAGAGGCTAGATTCTGCGAATGGATACGTGAACAGCTCTTCCGAGTGTCCTAGTGTGGGATCAGTAATGTCCGTGGACGTGTACTCGGCCTGGTGGTAGGAAGGAGGATCAGGTTGGGAAATGTGCGGTGCAGTATCACGGCTACAGACACTTGACCGTGTGGAAAACAGGGTGTTTGTGGAGGTACCCATCTGACTTGAAGCATTATCTGCTATCCAAGTAACAACCTGTTGACACTGGTCTTGGTTCAAGAGCGGTGTACTGCTGCGGGCCCCAAGAATTTGGGACAGGACGTGCGAGCGAGTAGATGTGCCACTTTGTTGTTGCGAAATTTGTGCTTGCACACGACCTCGGCCTCTGCCTGCACCACCATCACGTCCACTTCCTTGTTCCTTGCCAACGCCCTTGCCAACGCCCTTGCGCATTTTGCCTGTATACAGCGACAACAGTCTGGTGACTGTTCAGATCACAGGAGATTAGGATTTTAGTCCCTAACCTGTATCAAGGTAGTAAGTACAACAGTCTGGTGACTGTTCAGATCACAGGAGATTAGGATTTTAGTCCCTAACCTGTATCAAGGTAGTAAGTACAACAGTCTGGTGACTGTAATAGTAACAGGAGATTAGGATTTTAGTTCCTAACCTGTATTAAGGTAGTAAGTACAACAGTCTGGTGACTGTAATGGTCACAGGAGAGAAGGATTTTAGTCCCTAACCTGTATCAAGGCAGTAAGTACAACAGTCTGGTGACTGTAATGGTCACAGGAGAGTAGGATTTTAGTCCCTAACCTGTATCAAGGTAGTAAGTACAACAGTTTAGTGACTGTAATAGTCACAGGAGAGAAGGATTTTAGTCCCTAAACTGTATTAAGGTAGTAAGTACAACAGTCTGGTGACTGTAATGGTCACAGGAGATTAGGATTTTAGTCCCTAACCTGTATTAAGGTAGTAAGTACAACAGTCTGGTGACTGTAATGGTCACAGATTAGGATTTTAGTCCCTAACCTGTATTAAGGTAGTAAGTACAACAGTCTGGTGACTGTAATGGTCACAGGAGAAGAAAGTTTTTGAAGTGGATTTAGGCCCAGGGCTGTGTGGCCACTCACCAGAGGTGGTTGTGCAACCCTGCACAACTGCGGTCTTACGCCTGTGAATCCACCTCCGCTTGGAGGTATAGTGGAGGCACCGAAATCCCTGGTCTGTGGAGCGCTAGGACTTGAGATAAAATAGCACTAGGGTTATTTTTAGAAAATTATTTCTTTATTAACCTCTTACAGGCCACTACGCGTTTCTGCAGCAAAGCGCTGCCTTCATCAGGTAATGCAAGCCTGATGAAGGCAGCGCTTTGCTGCAGAAACGCGTAGTGGCCTGTAAGAGGTTAATAAAGAAATAATTTTCTAAAAATAACCCTAGTGCCATTTTATCTCGAGTCCTAGTGCTCCACAGACCAGGGATTTTTTTTCCCTAAGCAGCAGCAGACACTCTCCCTACACTCACTGTCTGGATGCCTGTGTGCAGAGCACAGCGCGGCCGGGTCTTATAAAGGCTCGGTCACGCTGTGCAGGCCGGCCAATCACTGCAATGCCACAACTAACAGGGCTGTGGCATTGCAGTGGTCTGCCAGACAATCCCTGCATGTGGAATGGCTCTCAAAAGAGCGCCAACATGCAGGGATGAGGACCACGAGCACAGCACGAGTATCGCGAGATTACTCAGTGCTCGCCGAGTAGCCCGAGTACAGTGATACTCGTGCGAGTACCGAGCAGCGCAGAGCATACTCGCTCATCACTAATAGTAAACCATCCAAACCTTTATTGTTCCCTTGTGGGCCATAACGCGTTTCACCAGTCAATGTGCTGTCTTCCTCAGGTGATACCAGGTATCACATATGACCTGAGGAAGAGAGCACATTGACTGTTGAAACGCGTTATGGCCCACAAGGGAACAATAAAGGTTCGGATGGTTTACTTTTTCATCTTCTGTGACCTCAATCCTAGAGCTCCAATAAGACCGATTCTTGTTCCTTTCCTATATCTAATCCCTCTGAGGGAATTTGGCAGGAACAGCTCTGGGCAAAGGACCGCTTGAATCACCGCTACCGCAGGACCTGCAGTTGCTTGGTAACTGGATCTAACAACAGGAGTGTAAGAGTATGCAGAGATTTACTTCCTGAGTAAAAGGTGGGGGTCATCAGCTGAAGGGGTTTTCATGGAGACAGGTTGAGATGATGACAGTTTGTGGAGCTGTGGTAAACAAGGGTTCCTGCCTGAGGGCTGTGAGAAGGAGAGCGGCTGTGGAGAAGTCTGTGTCAGATGAAGCTGAGACTGGACACTTACTAACTAGCTGGGCCCCTGGAGGGGACCAAAGACTTATTTCCCAATAGGAAGCAAGTGTACTACTGCCACGGGAGGAGTGCATTGGTGGAGATGGGTCGGCCATGCTGTCAGAGAAAAGACTGAATCCCTACTGTGGGACTGCAGGCTTTGGTGTGGTGATTCCAAGAGAACACTCTTTGCCCCCTTCAGACAAGACAATGGAGTATTACTGTTTACTACAGTCGTGTTTTGTTTTGTTTTGCTTTTGGTGCTGAAGACCATTGGAAGTGACTACAATTCGTACTTTCCCCGGCCTGGTACAGATTGTAACTGGACCAATGGTACCGTTAATAAGATACCCGTGTATCCAACAGATTAAATATATATTTATATATATACATATATCTATATTGAGTATATATGCATTGTGTGTATAGAGTTGATAGGATTGTAAATCGGTGTGTTATTTCAGTGATCCTCACTAAACTGCATCCATCTGATTTACACCTGTTCTGCTGCTGTGTGTAGTTAATTATCATTTATTTTTCCATGTAGATTTTTGTTAAATTTATTCTTGCCATTGTTTCCTCACACTGAGGAGGAACACTGAGGTCGACATGTCGCGTTCCTGATGCGGACGAGAGTGTGTGATTTGTGCGCAGGCATTCGCCTGCGTACAAATCATAGATTGCAGTGAATGGGTGCGCACAGGGTGCCCTCGCCAATCTGCATCAGAGCGCAAGCACCTGCGTCCCCATGTTAAACATAGGGACTTGCGGTGCCTGCGCTCAGCTTATGGATCCCCTCCGCAGGACGCTGCAGAGCGGTCCGCAAGTGTGAAACCAGCCTAATACACCGACCCCTACCCTGTTGCTGGTTGTATGTAAATAATATAGCTAGTAGTTCTGGGAAAAATGTATCCATGCATCCTGCTCTAAATTTTTCATTTGTTTCCGCAAGTAAAAGG
This sequence comes from Allobates femoralis, assembly GCA_033576535.1. Lineage (NCBI taxonomy): Eukaryota > Metazoa > Chordata > Amphibia > Anura > Aromobatidae > Allobates > Allobates femoralis. The sequence goes on from JARQOC010000010.1 coordinate 139,499,227, forward strand.
AAGTATTTTATGTTGCTTCTGCCTCTGTCTCTGCTTCTGTGACTTGCTAGATCTAGTACAGACCTCTGTTCATTACATTTTGGCATAGTCGGCAGGAGGGAGATGGAGGGAGATGAGAGAAGAAGTGGCCCTTCTGCACCAGCAGTTCTCCTGCTGGTTGTGGGTCTCCCAGTAGCTGCGACGACTTTGCAAGGCTACGTGCCAGTAGGAGTCTTACTCCAGCACATACCCAAATCCGACAGGCGTAGCATTATGTTGCAAGACTGGGCTGAGAGGGTATGGTGTATTTTGCGGATGTGGAATTTAACCCCGAGTTACGGGCATGGCTGGCATTAAATTCATTAGAGGGAGGCACCAGGGGGACAGTGATGGTGCGACCAGAATCAGAGAGGGATACACTAGAGAAGGTTCTTGAGTTGCTGAGAGTGAGTTATGAAAGCCGTGTTAGAGTGACACAGCTCCGGGCCCACTTCTTTAATCACCCTAAGGGGATGCACGAGTTTCTGATGCAGTACACCATTGCCCTGCAGGAGACATCAAATGAGATGCACCGCCTAGACTCTAAGGCCATGATAACGTTCCAGGAGGTGGACCGGCTTCTTCGGGATCAGTTTATCACCGGCCTGGGCAATAGGTTCCTTCGTGATAAGTTGCAGGAGATGGCTTAGACCAGTCCCGATCTGACCTTCTGGAATATATATAAGCCTGCCCTTGAAAGGGAAGAGGAGTATGTGCCTGTGGTAGAGAAAACTGTAAACAGCATTCAAATGGTGAGAAGCCGAGAGACTGTGACTGATGCTTTGACAGAGGTTATTCAAGCCCTAAGATCAGAGCTGAGGGAGCTGCAGCTAGAAGTGGCCAAAGTACGGAAGGAGTTGTTCCCTCTCCCGGCAGAGAGACCACCTGCCATGCCTGTCAACTCCAGTATAGTCTGTATGCAAGAGAGGCATGGAGAATCTACACTGGGTGCCTGCAGCCAAGCTGGATGTGTCCGCTGGAGGCATTGCCAGAGGAGCCACACTGCCTGCTCCCGTCAGACCAATATCATTCCAGAGAATCCACTGCCATTGGCAAAGCCGCTGGCCACTGCTGTACAAAGGCGACCAGCCACTGCCTATCTCTCACTGGGCCCTCGACAGGAGGAACATGACTTGTGCGCAAGTAGCCCAGTGATGGAAGCAGAGTTTGGGGGGGTGGAAGATGAGGTGTTTAGTCGATAGAGGATCAGCGTGTACCATCATGCCTCTGGAGGTGTATGAGAGACACTTCAGTCAATCGGGGGTCCCTGAGGATGGCCGAGTAATAAATCTTACTGCTGCCAACAATGGCCAGCTAATGGTGAAGGGGATCATGTGGATGCAGTTGAAACTGTTTGGCCAGAAGTGGAGAGCGAGTACTTAAATGCTCGGGTGCTCGAAGCTCAGGCCGAGCATCTCAATGTCATGGCAATGAATAGTTAATAAATTATTGCAGACACTCAGTTTAACAGCTAGCAAATGCTAAGCATACACCTGAGGGCTAGTATTAATAGCCTAGTAAGAGACCAAGAATATTGACCCCCTCCGAGGCTAAAAACAAGAGCCCTCAGCCATCCCAGAAATGTCGCATCCTTAGGACATGCCAAATCTGGCACTTAGCCTCGCTTTGCCACATGACTGCGCTCATCAGTGACTCACTGTGGCATCATAAAGATGAGCTGAGTTCATGTGAGTTCAGACATCAGTTGCCAATGTTGCGTGCGGTATAATTTTCCCACGCTCCTTGTGGCAACACAGAGGTGAACTAAGTTCATTCACATGAACTCAGCTTATCTTTATGACGCCACAGTGAGTCATTGATGTGCGCATGCATGCGCTTTTCAGTGATTCTGCTAGATGGCAAGCTGAATAGTCGCATCCAGCAACTCTCCAGCCTGCTATCAGATGTTGCAGGTCCGGTGCCATCATGGGACACATGGAGGCTCCTGGCAACGGAAAGGTGAGGATGAGGTTACTTTTATTATTATATTTATCTTACAGGAGACACTGGCTTCAGGTGGAATAGGTGAGACAGTAAGTATGGTTGAATTAAGAACAATAAAGAAATACTGTCTTTATTTCAAATAAAATACTTTATTCTGGGTGTCTGTGTTTTATTTCACTATGGGGTTAGTAATGGTGGTGTCTTATAGAAGCCTTTCCATTACTAACCTGGACTTAATGTCAGCTGGTATTATAAGGTGACATCAACCACAACCCAATAACCCTGCAGCCACCGCTACAGGGAAGTGTGGCAGAGCGAGGCTAAGTGCCAGATTTGGATGCGCATTTCTGGGACAGCTGAGGACTCTTGTTTTTATCCCTGCAGGGGGCTAATATTCTTGGTCCCTTCCCAGGCTATTAATACTAGCCCCCAGGTGTCTTCTTAGCCTTTGCTAGCTGTTAAAATAGGGGGACCCCACGCAATTTGTTTTTCATTGTATCCCCAATTTTAATAGCCAGTAAAGGCTAAATATTCATCTGGGGTGGGTAATAATAGCCTGGGAAGCTCCATGGGTATTACCCCCTTCCCAGGCTTCTAAAATTAGCCCCAGCTATCTGCTTAGCCTTTGCTAGACTTGAAATTTACCAGGGACCCATGCAAGTTTACGCTATACGCTCCGCTCTACACACCGCAGTCTGCTATATACCCTGCCTATATACATTGCCTGTATACAGCTGTATAAGTCCTGAAAAAGACTATTTGTGTAAATGGATTGTGTTGTGTACACTACCTAGTACCTACACTACCTAAGACACACACTAAATCTGTCCCTAGCTCAGCAGCACCTCTCTCTACACTAGCTGACTGTAGTGCAGAGTGACGAGCACAGTGCCATCAGGTCTTATATAGACCTGATGACGCTGTGCGGCCAGCCAATCACTGTAATTCCAGAACTAACATGGCTGTGGCATTACAGTGTGTGGCAGCCAATCCCTGCATGTAGGCTGGCTCTGTAAAGCGCGCCAACATGCAGGAAGGTGGATTCGAGCATGAGCCCGAGCATCTCGTCAGTACTCGGCGAGTGCCGAAAATGTCGAGTACTGAGATGCTTGGGCGAGTACTGAGTACCGTCAAGCAGGCTCGCCCATCCCTACCTGCACCTAACTGAAAATCAGAGGATTTATGTCTGGGTACATTTGTATATTTTCTGTCCAACCTATTATAAATACTGCATGAAAACATAAAAAAAACTTACATCTCGTATATGTACAAGTCTGGCCTCCAAACTTTTTCTTTGGCCAAGAAAAGATATTCAATATTACAAAATTCTTCTGGCAACCAATTGATAAGCTCATTTTGCCAAATCTGAAATAAAAAAAAATCATTGATAACATAGTACTTTAACCAATCATTAACAAAGAGAAGGATTGGCACCAATGCTCTCCAAAACATAAAATCCCTATGTGACTGCTGAGTGCAGCACTGTGCCAGGACTGATTAGTCAGCATTGCTCATTCCACAAAGGTCTTCACATAGAAAATCCATCCTTGCTCCCCCTCCCCGCCATACCCATTATAACTGTGTATGCAGTAAAGTGAAGATGCGACATCAACTGGTAAGTGCCTTTCCATGCTACTTCTATATAGGATAGTACATTAACCCCTTCACGACTCTTGATATATATATTAAATCCTGCAGTTAAATCCAGTTGTCAATCTCTGACAGTAGGATCTAAGATGCGCATCATTCTCCTCTCTGATTGGTTCACCTGTCACATGATCGTGAGGCACCGATGGGTTGTAATAAGAGGTGTGTGCTGATGACTCCTGCATCTGGCTTTATGATCCTGTGAACGCTGGATGTATAACTCATATGATCATATGATCACAGCTTCAAAAGTAGAAAAAAATGTTTTTAAGAATATGAAAAAAAGAAAACAGTCAAAAAGAAAGCATTTAGAGAATGAAAGCAAGTAGGTAATGATGAGGCATTAAATAAATACAGAAAATTAAATAATTACTGTAAAAAGAGAATTAAGGTAGCAAAGATTGAGAGAGAGAGAGTCATTGCCAGAGAAAGTAAAAATAATCACTAAATATTCTTTAACTACATAAATAGTAAGAAACTAAGATATGATAGTTTTGGCCCCCTTCTGGATGAAATGGTGGATGAGGATGAGGAAAATGCCAGTATGCTAAATGATTTATTCAACAGTATTTACACAAGAAAATCCCATGACAAAAAACATGATCAAAAACTCTCCGTTGCCACCTGCTTAACCCAGCAGGAAGTACATCATCGTCTAAAAATCACTAAAATTGCAAATCCCCGGTCCGAGATGGGATACACCTCCGAGTACCATCATAGATAGACCATTATTTTTAATTGTCAAAGATTCCATAATGACAGGGTCTGTACCACAGGACTGGCGTATAGCAAATGTGGTTCCAATATTCAAAAAGGGGACAAAAACTGAACCTGAAAATTATAGGTCGGTAAGATTGATACATAAAATGAGAACAATGGGGAATCTCAATATTTGCAGATGACACTAAACTCTGCAGGGTAATCAATACAGAGGAGGACAATTTTATATCACAGGAGGATTTATGTAAACTAGAGACTTGGGCTGATAAATGGCAATGGTGATGCACTTGGGCAGAGAAAATAATGTGTATAATTATGTCCTTAATTGTAAAAGACTGGGCAAAACTATCACTAAGGCTAGGGTCACATCTACATTTTTTTTTTAAAACCTGATCCAGTTTTGAGCTTTCAAAAAGCTCAAAACCGGATCAAGTAAACGCTCCTCATAGGAGCCAATGCTAAAAACCGGATTGCTTCACAAGCAATCCGGTTTCCGTCTCCGGCTCTGCAGCCTGCGGTAAAAATCATGCAGGCAGCAGTTTTCTGAGCGGTTTTAGTATCCGCAATGCGGGAACCGGATTGCTCAGGATGTGTATACCTGAGCAATCCGGTTCCCGCACATACTTTGCTTATCCCGGCTCCCGCCGGGATAAGCAAAGTGTACTGTGTTCTGTAAAACTATTTAATAAATAAATGTTTGCTTAATGTCTCTAGGGGGTGCCCAGTCCCCCTAGAGACCTTACACCCACTCAGGTGGGCTTATCCTGCTATAATCTGTTATGTACAAAAGCGCTGAGCTCCTCAGAGTGGCGCGCATGACCCCACAAACTGACCCCCTCGCATCTTTATACAGTTGTGGCCAAAAGTATTGACACCCCTGCAATTCTGTCAGATAATACTCAGTTTCTTCCTGAAAATGATTGCAATCACAAATTCTTTGGTATTATTATCTTCATTTAATTTGACTTCAATGAAAAAACACAAAAGAGAATGAAGCAAATAGCAAAACATTGATCATTTCACACAAGACTCCAAAAATGGGCCAGACAAAAGTATTGGCACCCTCAGCCTAATACTTGGTTGCACAACCTTTAGCCAAAATAAGTGCGATCAAACGCTTCCGGTAACCATCAATGAGTTTCTTACAATGCTCTGCTGGAATTTTAGACCATTCTTCTTTGGCAAACTGCTCCAGGTCCCTGATATTTGAAGGGTGCCTTCTCCAAACTGCCATGTTTAGATCTCTCCACAGGTGTTCTATGGATTCAGGTCTGGACTCATTGCTGGCCACCTTAGAAGTCTCCAGTGCTTTCTCTCAAACCATTTTCTAGTGCTTTTTGAAGTGTGTTTTGGGTCATTGTTCTGCTGGAAGACCCATGACCTCTGAGGGAGACCCAGCTTTCTCACACTGGGCCCTACATTATGCTGCAAAATTTGTTGGTAGTCTTCAGACTTCATAATGCCATGCACACGGTCAAGCAGTCCAGTGCCAGAGGCAGCAAAGAAACCCCAAAATATCAGGGAACCTCCGCCATGTTTGACTGTAGGGACCGTGTTCTTTTCTTTGAATGCCTCTTTTTTTCTCCTGTAAACTCTATGTTGATGCCTTTGCCCAAAAAGCTCTACTTTTGTCTCATCTGACCAGAGAACATTCTTCCAAAACGTTGTAGGTAGTGATGGGCGAATCCTAAATTACTCGGAATCGCTTGACTCTAGCGAGTCCGAGCACAGGACTCGCTACTCGTTGCGAGTCTAGCGAGTCCAATGTTAATGAATGGGGAAGCGAGTAATAGCGAGTAGTGTGAGATTTACAAATCGCAGATGTGTCTCAGAAGCTTCAGCCTGAAGCAATCCTAGTTTTGTCATTTATTTGCATTGGACTCGTTTACTTTGTAAGTAATCGCACAGATAAGAATCCTGTCTGCTCAGTGTGCTGGCTGCCAGCTCCAGGGTCCTAGAGCCTGCCTGCTGCCTGATGTAGCAGTGCTGAGATTGTTCTCAGTCTGCTCATTCCCTGTGTACAGACATGAATGTCTGTGCACAGAGATGATGTAGCAGAGCTGAGATTGTTCTCAGTCTGCTCATTCCCTGTGCATAGACATCTATATCTATGCAAAGGGGATGTAGCAGAGAGGACATCGGGTTTTGGACTGCGTCGGATGGAAGAGGATTTTTTTAATTAAAGATGGAGTCCCTAATGGCTTTTTTTTTATTTCTAATAAAAAATGTTCTTTGTGTTGTGTTTTTTTTAAAACAATTTAATAGAAATTCATGGCGGTCATGTCTAATATTGGCGTGACCGCCATAAATTTCGGGCTTAGGGCCAGCTGATAATACAAAGCTGGCCCTAACCTCTTTATTACCCAGCGTGCCACCGCTACCAGGGCCGCTGGAAGAGCGGGGTTCAGCGCCAGAGGATGGCGCTTCAATGAACGCGCCATCTTCTGGGGCGGCTGCAGGCTGCAATTTGCAGCGGGGGGTGCCCAGAAAGCTTGGGCATCCCTGCGCTGCGGATTCCAACCCCCAGCTGCTTAGCTGTACCTGGCTAGACATAGAAATTGCGCGGAGCCCCACGCATTTTTTTAAAATTATTTCATGAAATTCTGAGATTCTGACTCCGACTCTGAGACTCTGACTCTGAGACTCTGACTCTGAAATTCATGAAATAATAAAAAAAAAATGCGTGGGGCTCCGCGCAATTTCTGTGTCTAGCCAGGTACAGCTAAGCAGCTGGGGGCTGGAATCCGCAGCGCAGGGATGCCCAAGCTTTCTGGGCACCCCACGCTGCAAATTGCAGCCCGCAGCCGCCCCAGAAGATGGCGCGTTCATTGAAGCGCCATCCTCTGGCGCTGAACCCCGCTCTTCTAGCGGCCCTGGTGGCGGTAGCACGCTGGGTAATAAAGGGGTTAATACCAGCTTTGTTATACAAGCTGGTATTAAGCCCGAGATTCTTAATGTCAGGCCACGTTTGACCCAGCCACTAAGAATCTCCAATAAAGGGTTAAAAAAACACAACACAGAGAAAATTTTTTAGTTGAAATGAAAAAAAAAAGCCATTAGGGACTCCATCTTTAATTAAAAAAATCCTCTTCCGTCCGACGTAGTCCAAAACGCGATGTCCTCTCTGCTACATCCCCTGTGCATAGATAGATGTCTATGCACAGGGAATGAGCAGACTGAGAACAATCTCAGCACTGCTACATCATGTCTGTGAGCAGGCGGGCTCTAGGACCCTGGAGATGGCAGCCTGCACACAGAGAAGACAGCTGGACTCGGCTCGCAATGTAACAGCAGTTACTTTGCGAGTTTCCCTGCTATCACTGGCACAGTAGCCGAGTCTAATGCAAACAATGGCAATCCTAGTTTTTCAGCGTTTGCCAATGATTTGCATTGGACTCGTGCGAGTAAACGCTGGGAAACTCGCAGAGTACCGAGTCCTGCGAGTCCCTTACTACTCGCCGAGTAACGAGTCCTAGCGAGTAGATTCGCCCATCCCTAGTTGTAGGCTTTCTCAGGTAAGTTTTGGCAAACTCCAGCCTGGCTTTTTATGTCTCGGGTAAGAAGTGGGGTCTTCCTGGGTCTCCTACCATACAGTCCCTTTTCATTCAGACGCTGACGGATTGTACGGGATGATACTGTTGTACCCTCGGACTGCAGGGCAGCTTGAACTTGTTTGGATGTTAGTCGAGGTTCTTTATCCACCATCCGCACAATCTTGCGTTGAAATCTCTCGTCAATTTTTCTTTTCCGTCCACATCTAGGCAGATTAGCCACAGTGCCATGGGTTTTAAACTTCTTGATGACACTGTACACGGTAGACACATGAACATTCAGGTCTTTGGAGATAGCCTTGAGATTGCTCATGCTTCCTGACAATTTGGTTTCTCAAGTCCTCAGACAGTTCTTTGGTCTTCTTTCTTTTCTCCATGCTTAATGTGGTACACACAAGGACACAGGACAGAGGGTGAGTCAACTTTAATCCATGTCAACTGGCTGCAAGTGTGATTTTGTTATTGCCAACACCTGTTAGCTGCCACAGGTAAGTTACAGGTGCTGTTAATTACACAAATTAGAGAAGCATCACATGATTTTTCTAACAGTGCCAATACTTTTGTCCACCCCTTTAGTTATGTTTGGTGTGGAATTAGATCCAATTTGGCATTAGGACAATTCTTTTTGTGTTTTTTCATTGAAGACAAATTAAATGAAGATAATAATACCAAAGAATTTGTGATTGCAATCATTTTCAGGAAGAAACTGAGTATTATCTGACAGAATTGCAGGGGTGTCAATACTTTTGGCCACAACTGTACCTGTCCCTGCACCCCCTCTTATCCTTTCTAGCCATCCCTTTTGCTGAAGAAAACGATGTTGTAAAGTAGAGAATAGAGGTGATAATCACCTCGTCCTGTGTGAGTTCTCTGTTTCTGTAAAAGTGTCCAAAGGTGGGCCTGTCTGCTGCTCCCTCCGCCCGCTTAGTAATTATGCACACACCCTCTCGGCTTGCTGTAGTGCTGAGAGCTTGGCCACGTCATGAAAGGGGCGGGGCTAACAACGCGTCATACCGGTAGCCCTGCCCCTTTCATGACGTGGCCAGCACTGCAGCAAGCCGAGAGGGGGCGTGCATAAGTACTAAGCGGGCGGAGGGAGTAGCAGACAGGCCCGCCTTTGGACAGCAGGGATGAGCAAACTATCCGGTAACCGGATTGCTATCCAGTAATCCGGTTCCCGGATTGCTGAATGTAAGAAGGCAATTTCATTCACCGCATCCGGCTCTGGATGCGGTGAACGCAATTCGGGTTTCAAGTGTGACCCTAGCCTAAAAAAGACCTGCGTGTATGGGTGGACGACAAACTCACATTTAGTGGCCAGTGTCAGGCAGCTGCTGCAAAGGCATATAAAATAATAGGATGCATTAAAAGAGGCATAGATGCTCATGGGGAGAATGTCATTTTACATCTATACAAGTCAGTAGTGCGACCACACTGAGGCCGGCTTCACACCACGATTTTGTGGTTTCAGGTTCTGTCCGGTTTGAACCAGACAGAACCTGATCCAGTTTTGCCCCAATGTGTCCCTTTGGTGCCGGATTGGTCTTATGTGGCCTCCGGTTTTGTGCTTTTCTGGATGGATCCGGTTGTGTTCGTTTTTTTGCCCCGCATACAAAATCAGAGTCTGCATCATTTTTTGTGTCCGTTGTAAAAAAAAAACAAAACCGGATCCTCCCGGATCCGGGGCGATCCGTCGCCCGTAACATGGGAGTCAATGGGCGCCGGATCGTGCCAGATCCAGCAAGCAAAATCACGGACCGGTTCCGGATGCTTTTTACTGAAGAGCGGTGGCTCTGAAATGCAGCTGCGCTCATTCAGCACCATGGACAGCAGCATTATCATGCCGGCGCTGAAGTTCAGCACCATGGAGAGCTCCATGGCTGAAATTTCAGCACCACGGGCAGCTCTCCTGCAAAGGCGAGCTGAAATTTCAGCACTGGACAGCAGCAGAGATGCGCACAAACGAATCCTATACCAAACAGGATTGGATTGGAGGGCATATTTGCCCTCAGTTTGTGCTTGTCCGGTGCTGTCAGGTTCTGTCCAGTGCATCTTGCAAAACACCGGACAGAAACCTGACAGCACAAAACCGTGGTGTGAAGCCGGCCTTTGAATACTGTGAACTGTTCTGGCCTCCAGTGTATAAGAAAGACATAGCTGAACTAGAGCAGGTGCAGAGAAGAGCGACCAAGGTTATTAGAGGACTGAGGGGTCTGCAATACCAAGACAGGTTATTAGATGACTGAGAGGTCTGCAATACCAAGACAGGTTATTAGAGGACTGAGGGGTCTGTAATACAAAGACAGGTTATTGGAGGACTGAGGGGTCTGCAATACCAAGACAGGTTATTAGAGGACTGAGGGGTCTGCAATACCAAGACAGGTTATTAGAGGACTGGGGGGTCTGCAATACCAAGACAGGTTATTAAACTTGGGGTTATTTAGCTTGGAAAAATGAAGGCTTAGGGGTGATCTTATAATAATGTATAAATATATGAGGGGACAGTACAGAGAACTTTCTAATGATCTCTTTACTCTTAGGCCTGAGACTGGGACAAGGGGGCATCCTGTACGTCTGGAGGAAAGAAGGTTTAATCATATTCACAGACGTGGATTCTTTACTGTAAGAGCAGTGAGACTATGGAACTCTCTGCCACATGATGGTGTAATGAGTGAGTCACTACTAACATTTAAGAAGGGCCTGGATGCCTTTCTTGAAAACTATAATATTACCAGTTATATATACTAGAATCTTTGATAGGGCGTTGATCCAGGGATCTAGTCTGATTGCCATATCTGGAGTCAGGAAGGAATTTTTTTCCCCAATGTGGAGCTTAGTGTTGCCACTGACTCACCGTGGCCGGGACTCCGGTTTAGACAGGCGTTTGCTTCTTCCTCCTTGTCACGGGTGGACTGCGCCTGCCGGTAGTGGGGCCCGGTTGAGTGCAGATCAAAAGATGAAGACGTCTTGTGGGAACAGATTAAGGGGTTAATTGTTTCGTGACGCCACCTATGAGTGTTTCGGTAAGTCTTACCGACGCTGCGGGGCCTCCGGGGGATGGAATGCAGCAAGATGGAACGCTCCCCACAGGCTAAGCGATGATCCCCGGAGGCTGGAGCTGCTTAAGATGTTGTGCGGCAGCTGCGGTTACCTTATGGTGCGGACAGACAGTTCATAAGAAAGCACGGACACTGTAAGTCTCTGTAATGGGTGCTTTACTGTAACCAGCAGGCAATACATGGTATACAGTTGTAGGTAGCAGAGCGGGTGGACTCAGCAGTGATAGGTGTCCCTCAGAGATCCGCGGTGTTCCTCCATTCTATCTAAGTAAGTTGTCGTTGTCGCCCAGGAATACCAGGTCGGGAACAGGGAGGCTGCTTGGATGCCCTATTCGGGGTATACGTTCCGGATGTTTTGGGGAGCCTTGGGTCCCTTGGTGGGTACACTGCTGGTTAGACGACGGGATTTGGCGGTGGTGGGGTGCTCCTGTAAAGCAGTCCCTCCACTCCTCTGGTTCGCATAGCAGAGCTGAACTGCTGCTAGCTTCGGTACCAGCAAACCGGCTGTAGATGGGCACAGGATGGTTTTGGACCCGCATGATGATGCCCGTAATTGGTAGGGAGATGGCCAGCGGGGGTGGCCAGGGGGTCGCACGAGACTGTGCAACCCCCTCTCCTGAGTTGCAGAGCTGGGAATCTGCAGAGGTCTTCTAGGTTGCTGTTCCTTCTCCAGACCCGAGACTAACTCTCTAAGCTGGACTAAACTTCCACTACACACTACCCTTGCACTCCGCCCACCAGGACCTTGATTGGCCCTCTATTCTAGGTGATGCATGCAGGGTATGGATCTCTGAGTTGACCATATGGCTGCTGGGTCAGAGAATATTGCTGCTGCATTTATGGCTGCAATACCCTCCTGTGATGCACTCGTTGCGGGGCGCCACACCACATGGTGTTTTTTTTGCTTTCCTCTGAATCAACATGTTAGGCTATGGGGTGAACTGGATGGACTTAAAGTCTTCTTTTAACTGTGAAAAAAGCTAAACTATGAAACTATAAAAAGCAAAACAACAATAGTTCAAATCATCCTCCTTTTGACCTTTTAAAAATAAAATAGTATAAAAAGAATACACATTCTTGAAATGTCTGATCTATCAAAATATATATAACTAGATGGCGGCCCGATTCTAAAGAATCGGGTAGTCTAGAATCCATATATAGTTTATTTACTAATAGTTAGGGGAGTGCGGTGAAATAAATTGTGTGTATACAGGTGGCTCAGTGGGTAGCAGAGTATACGGTGGCTCAGTGGTTAGCACTGTATATGGTGGCTCAGTGGTTAGCACTGTATATGGTGGCTCAGTGGTTAGCACTGTATATGGTGGTTCAGTGGTTAGCACTGTATATGGTGACTCAGTGGTTAGCATTGTATGGTGGCTCAGTGGTTAGCACTGTATATGGTGGCTCAGTGGTTAGCACTGTATATGGTGGCTCAGTGGTTAGCACTGTATGGTGGCTCAGTGGTTGGCACTGTATACGGTGGCTCAGTGGTTAGCACTGTATATGGTGGCTCAGTGGTTAGCACTGTATGGTGGCTCAGTGGTTAGCACTGTATATGGTGGGTCAGCGGTTAGCACTGTATGGTGGCTGAGTGGTTAGCACTGTATATAGTGGATCAGTGGTTAGCACTGTATATGATGGCTCAGTGGTTAGCACTGTATATGGTGGCTCAGTGGTTAGCACTGTATACGGTGGCTCAGTGGTTAGCACTGTATACGGTGGCTCAGTGGTTGGCACTGTATACGGTGGCTCAGTGGATAGCACTGTATACGGTGGCTCAGTGGTTATCACTGTATATGGTGCCTCTGTGGTTAGCACTGTATATGGTGGCTCAGTGGTTAGCACTGTATGGTGGCTCAGTGGTTAGCACTGTATGGTGGCTCAGTGGTTAGGACTGTATATGGTGGCTCAGCGGTTAGCACTGTATGGTGGCTGAGTGGTTAGCACTGTATATAGTGGATCAGTGGTTAGCACTGTATGGTGGCTCAGTGGTTAGCACTGTATATGGTGGCTCAGTGGTTAGCACTGTATATGGTGGCTCAGTGGTTAGCACTGTATATGGTGGCTCAGTGGTTGGTACTGTATATGGTGGCTCAGTGGTTGGCACTGTATATGGTGGCTCAGTGGTTAGCACTGTATATGGTGGCTCAGTGGTTAGCACTGTATGATGGCTCAGTGGTTAGCACTGTATGGTGGTTCAGTGGTTACCACTGTATATGGTGGCTCAGTGGTTACCACTGTATGGAGGCTCAGTGGTTAGCACTGTGTGGTGGCTCAGTGGTTAGCACTGTATATGGTGGCTCAGTGGTTAGCACTGTATATGGTGGCTCAGTGGTTAGCACTGTATATGGTGGCTCAGTGGTTAGCACTGTATATGGTGGCTCAGTGGTTAGCACTGTATGGTGGCTCAGTGGTTAGCACTGTACGGCGGCTCAGTGGTTAGCACTGTATATAGTGGATCAGTGGTTAGCACTGTATATGATGGCTCAGTGGTTAGCACTGTATATGGTGGCTCAGTGGTTAGCACTGTATACGGTGGCTCAGTGGTTAGCACTGTATACGGTGGCTCAGTGGTTGGCACTGTATACGGTGGCTCAGTGGATAGCACTGTATACGGTGGCTCAGTGGTTATCACTGTATATGGTGCCTCTGTGGTTAGCACTGTATATGGTGGCTCAGTGGTTAGCACTGTATGGAGGCTCAGTGGTTAGCACTGTATGGTGGCTCAGTGGTTAGCACTGTATATGGTGGCTCAGCGGTTAGCACTGTATGTTGGCTGAGTGGTTAGCACTGTATATAGTGGATCAGTGGTTAGCACTGTATGGTGGCTCAGTGGTTAGCACTGTATATGGTGGCTCAGTGGTTAGCACTGTATATGGTGGCTCAGTGGTTAGCACTGTATATGGTGGCTCAGTGGTTGGTACTGTATATGGTGGCTCAGTGGTTGGCACTGTATATGGTGGCTCAGTGGTTAGCACTGTATATGGTGGCTCAGTGGTTAGCACTGTATGGTGGCTCAGTGGTTAGCACTGTATGGTGGTTCAGTGGTTAGCACTGTATATGGTGGCTCAGTGGTTACCACTGTATGGAGGCTCAGTGGTTAGCACTGTGTGGTGGCTCAGTGGTTAGCAGTGTATATGGTGGCTCAGTGGTTAGCACTGTATATGGTGGCTCAGTGGTTAGCACTGTATGGTGGCTCAGTGGTTAGCACTGATATACGGTGGCTCAGTGGTTAGCACTGTATACGGTGGCTCAGTGGTTAGCACTGTATATGGTGGCTCAGTGGTTAGCACTGTATGGTGGCTCAGTGGTTAGCACTGTACGGCGGCTCAGTGGTTAGCACTGTATATGGTGGCTCAGTGGTTAGCACTGTATGGTGGCTCAGTGGTTAGCACTGTATGGTGGCTCAGTGGTTAGCACTGTACGGTGGCTCAGTGGTTAGCACTGTATACGGTGGCTCAGTGGTTAGCACTATATGGTGGCTCAGTGGTTAGCACTGTATATGGTGGCTCAGTGGTTAGCACTGTATATGGTGGCTCAGTGGTTAGCACTGTATATGGTGGCTCAGTGGTTAGCACTGTATATGGTGGCTCAGTGGTTGCCACTGTATACGGCGGCTCTGTGGTCAGCAGAGTACGGCGGCTCTGTGGTCAGCAGAGGATGGCGGCTCTGTGGTCAGCGCAGGAAGGAGGCAGAGTGGTCAGCGCAGGAAGGAGGCAGAGTGGTAAGCGCAGGAAGGAGGCAGAGTGGTGAGCGTAGGACGGCGGCTCTGTGGTCAGCAGAGGACGGGGGCTCTGTGGTCAGCAGAGGACGGGGGCTCTGTGGTCAGCAGAGGACGGGGGCTCTGTGGTCAGCAGAGGACGGGGGCTCTGTGGTCAGCAGAGGACGGGGGCTCTGTGGTCAGCAGAGGACGGGGGCTCTGTGGTCAGCAGAGGACGGGGGCTCTGTGGTCAGCAGAGGACGGAGGCAGAGTGATCAGCGCAGGAAGGAGGCAGAGTGATCAGCGCAGGAAGGAGGCAGAGTGATCAGCGCAGGAAGGAGGCAGAGTGATCAGCGCAGGAAGGAGGCAGAGTGATCAGCACAGGACGGCGGCTCTGTGGTCAGCAGAGGACGGCGGCTCTGTGGTCAGCAGAGGACGGCGGCTCTGTGGTCAGCAGAGGACGGCGGCTCTGTGGTCAGCAGAAGAGGGCGGCTCTGTGGTCAGCAGAGGACGGTGGCTCTGTGGTCAGCAGAGGACGGCGGCTCTGTGGTCAGCAGAGGACGGCGGCTCTGTGGTCAGCAGAGGACGGCGGCTCTGTGGTCAGCAGAGGACGGCGGCTGTGTGGTCAGCAGAGGACGGCGGCTGTGTGGTCAGCAGAGGACGGCGGTTCTGTGGTCAGCAGAGGACTGCGGCTCTGTGGTCAGCAGAGGACGGCGGCTCTGTGGTCAGCAGAGGACGGCGGCTCTGTGGTCAGCAGAGGACGGCGGCTCTGTGGTCAGCAGAGGACGGCGGCTCTGTGGTCAGCAGAGGACGACGGCTGTGTGGTCAGCAGAGGACGGCGGCTCTGTGGTCAGCGCAGGAAGGAGGCAGAGTGGTCAGCGCAGGAAGGAGGCAGAGTGGTCAGCGCAGGACGGCGGCTCTGTGGTCAGCAGAGGACGGCGGCTCTGTGGTCAGCAGAGGACGGGGGCTCTGTGGTCAGCAGAGGACGGGGGGTCTGTGGTCAGCAGTGGACGGGGCTCTGTGGTCAGCAGAGGACGGGGGCTCTGTGGTCAGCAGAGGACGGGGGCTCTGTGGTCAGCAGAGGACGGGGGCTCTGTGGTCAGCAGAGGACGGGGGCTCTGTGGTCAGCAAGAGGACAGGAGCGGCTTGTGGTCAGCAGAGGACGGCGGTCTGTGGTCAGCAAGGACGGCGGCTCTGTGGTCAGCAGAGGACGGCGGCTCTGTGGTCAGCAGAGGACGGCGGCTCTGTGGTCAGCAGAGGACGGCGGCTCTGTGGTCAGCAGAGGACGGCGGCTCTGTGGTCAGCAGAGGACGGCGGCTCGGTGGTCACGCAGGAAGGAGGCAGAGTGGTCAGCGCAGGAAGGAGGCAGAGTGGTCAGCGCAGGACGCGGCGTGGTCACAGAGGACGGGTTCTGTGGTCAGCAGAGGACGGCGGCTCTGTGGTCAGCAGAGGACGGGGGCTCTGTGGTCAGCAGAGGACGGGGGCTCTGTGGTCAGCAGAGGACGGGGGCTCTGTGGTCAGCAGAGGACGGTGGCTCTGTGGTCAGCAGAGGCGGGGGCTCTGTGGTCAGCAGAGGACGGGGCTCTGTGGTCAGCAGAGGACGGGGGCTCTGTGGTCAGCAGAGGACGGGGGTCTGTGGTCAGCAGAGGACGGCGGGTCTGTGGTCAGCAGAGGACGGCGGGTCTGTGGTCAGCAGAGGACGGCGGGTCTGTGGTCAGAGAGGACGGCGGGTCTGTGGTCAGCAGAGGACGGCGGGCTCTGTGGTCAGAAGAGGACTGTCGGTCAGTGGTCAGCCCGAAGGACGGCGGGTCTGTGGTCAGCGAAGGAGGCAGGCTCTGTGGTCAGAGTGGGGGTCAGTCGCAGCAAGGAGGGCATAGTGGTCAGCGAGGACGGCGGCTCTGTGGTCAGCAGAGGACGGGGCTCTGTGGTCAGCAGAGGACGGGGGGGCTCTGTGGTCAGCAGAGGACGGCGGTCTTGTGGTCAGCAGAGGACGGGGGCTCTGTGGTCAGCAGAGGACGGCGGCTCTGTGGTCAGCAGAGGACGGGGGGCTCTGTGGTCAGCAGAGGACGGCGGCTCTGTGGTCAGCAGAGGACGGCGGGTCTGTGGTCAGCAGAGGACGGCGGGCTCTGTGGTCAGCAGAGGACGGCGGCTCTGTGGTCAGCAGAGGACGGCGGCTCTGTGGTCAGCAGAGGACGGCGGCTCTGTGGTCAGCAAGGAACGGCGGCTCTGTGGTCAGCAGAGGACGGCGGCTCTGTGGTCAGCAGAGGACGGCGGCTCTGTGGTCAGCAGAGGACGGCGGCTCTGTGGTCAGCAGAGGACGGCGGCTCTGTGGTCAGCAGAGGACGGCGGCTCTGTGGTCAGCAGAGGACGGCGGGTCTGTGGTCAGCGAAGGAAGGGGCTCTGTGGTCAGGCAGCGAGGAAGGAGGCTCTGTGGTCGCAGCAGAGGACGGCAGCTCTGTGGTCAGCAGAGGACGGCGGGTCTGTGGTCAGCAGAGGACGGCGGGTCTGTGGTCAGCAGAGGACGGCAGCTCTGTGGTCAGCAGAGGACGGCGGCTCTGTGGTCAGCAGAGGACGGCGGGTCTGTGGTCAGCAGAGGACGGCGGGTCTGTGGTCAGCAGAGGAAGGAGGCTCTGTGGTCGAGTGGTCAGCGCAGGAAGGAGGCTCTGTGGTCAGCAGAGGACGGCAGCTCTGTGGTCAGCAGAGGACGGCGGGTCTGTGGTCAGCAGAGGACGGCGGGTCTGTGGTCAGCAGAGGACGGCGGCTCTGTGGTCAGCAGAGGACGGCGGGTCTGTGGTCAGCAGAGGACGGCGGGTCTGTGGTCAGCAGAGGATGGCGGGTCTGTGGTCAGCGAAGGAAGGAGGCTCTGTGGTCGAGTGGTCAGCGCAGGAAGGAGGCTCTGTGGTCAGCAGAGGACGGCAGCTCTGTGGTCAGCGCAGGCTAGGTGGGCGGAGCCATGGCGGGAGTCCCGTGAGGTGGGCGGAGCCAAGGCGGGAGTCTCGCGAGGTGGGCGGAGCCAAGGCGGGGGTTTTGTGAGGTGGGCGGAGCCAAGGCGGGAGTCCCGCGGGGTGGGCGGAGCCATGGCGGGAGCCCCGCGATGTGGGCGGAGCCGTGGCGGGAGCCCCCGCGATGTGGGCGGAGCCATGGCGGGAGCGGTGCAGCGGGATGGCGGCGGGGTAAGTATACTGGAGTGTGTGTGTGTGTGTGTGGGTGTGTGTGTGTGTGGGTGTGTGAGTGTGTGTGTGTGATGTGGTTGGGATGGTGTGTGTGTGTTTGGGAGGACTGTAGTGAGAGGCTGTGTGTGTGTGTGTTTGATGAGACAGTAGTGAGGGGCGAGCGGAACGTTGAAACGCCAGTGCCTGTAGCTGCACGGAAAGTTCCGTGCGGCTACACTGCACTGTGACGTCAGCAGCATGGTCGGAGGCCGTCACGGAAGTAACCCTTCGGGTTCTCCGGAAGTGGCCTTCGGCTTTTATATAATAGAAGTGACATACATGTGCATTTCGTGTGATGTCGCTGCAACGTCACAGGTTTTGTGACGTAACAGCGACCACTACAGCGATGTCACAGTGTGTGACACGCACCAGCAATCAGACCCCTGCTGTGAGTTCGCTTTTCGTTTAACATCGTTCAGGACCATTTTTTGGTCCTTGGTCTCCCGCTGGTCAGCATGCATCCACGCGTGTGACCGCGAGAGACCAGCGATCCAGCGTCCTCACAGGCTGGTAACCATGATAAACAGTGGGTATCTAGAAAGACACTAATGAGCCATGCACACAGTGAACAGATCTGTAGGACACTGTTACACACCACCAAAAGACTGAATCACAAAAAACAATCAGAAAAACGTGCAAAAATACTCTGTTAAAAAAGGTAAAATCAGTAAAAAGCAAGTGCTGCATAAAAAAAGTGATAAAAAACAGGGTATTTAGTTGATATGTTTTTTGCAAAAAATGTATACGAAGCTGCTCTACCGAACGTCAAGGTAACCCGTATCAGAGCAGTCCCTATCTGTGTGTTCAAAAAACCTGACCATGTGAATAGTTACCTACATGAGCCGGGTCCAGACAGGTCCAGTGTCTGACACGGACTGACTGCAGAAGACAGCTTTCATGTGCAGGACCCAAAGGGAGTGGTGGGCGGCTCCCTTATCTTGCAGAAACAAGATTCAGTCTTTTGGTGGTGTGAACAGTGTCCTACAGATCTGTTCACTGTGTGCATGGCTCATTAGTGTCTTTCTAGTTTGTTTTCTTGTTTCTGCAAGATAAGGGAGCCGCCCACCACTCCCTTTGGGTCCTGCACATGAAAGCTGTCTTCTGCAGTCAGTCCGTGTCAGACACTGGACCTGTCTGGACCCGGCTCATGTAGGTAACCAATCACATGGTCAGGTTTTTTGAACACACAGATAGGGACTGCTCTGATACGGGTTACCTTGACGTTCGGTAGAGCAGCTTCGTATACATTTTTTGCAAAAAACGTATCAACTAAATACCCTGTTTTTTATCACTTTTTTTATGCAGCACTTGCTTTTTACTGATTTTACCTTTTTTTAACAGAGTATTTTTGCACGTTTTTCTGATTGTTTTTTGTGATTCAGTCTTTTGGTGGTGTGAACAGTGTCCTACAGATCTGTTCACTGTGTGCATGGCTCATTAGTGTCTTTCTAGTTTGTTTTCTTGTTTCTGCAAGATAAGGGAGCCGCCCACCACTCCCTTTGGGTCCTGCACATGAAAGCTGTCTTCTGCAGTCAGTCCGTGTCAGACACTGGACCTGTCTGGACCCGGCTCATGTAGGTAACCAATCACATGGTCAGGTTTTTTGAACACACAGATAGGGACTGCTCTGATACGGGTTACCTTGACGTTCGGTAGAGCAGCTTCGTATACATTTTTTGCAAAAAACGTATCAACTAAATACCCTGTTTTTTATCATTTTTTTAATGCAGCACTTGCTTTTTACTGATTTTACCTTTTTTAACAGAGTATTTTTGCACGTTTTTCTGATTGTTTTTTGTGATTCAGTCTTTTGGTGGTGTGAACAGTGTCCTACAGATCTGTTCACTGTGTGCATGGCTCATTAGTGTCTTTCTAGTTTGTTTTCTTGTTTCTGCAAGATAAGGGAGCCCCCACCACTCCCTTTGGGTCCTGCACATGAAAGCTGTCTTCTGCAGTCAGTCCGTGTCAGACACTGGACCTGTCTGGACCCGGCTCATGTAGGTAACTATTCACATGGTCAGGTTTTTTGAACACACAGATAGGGACTGCTCTGATACGGGTTACCTTGACGTTCGGTAGAGCAGCTTCGTATACATTTTTTGCAAAAAACGTATCAACTAAATACCCTGTTTTTTATCACTTTTTTTATGCAGCACTTGCTTTTTACTGATTTTACCTTTTTTAACAGAGTATTTTTGCACGTTTTTCTGATTGTTTTTTGTGATTCAGTCTTTTGGTGGTGTGAACAGTGTCCTACAGATCTGTTCACTGTGTGCATGGCTCATTAGTGTCTTTCTAGTTTGTTTTCTTGTTTCTGCAAGATAAGGGAGCCGCCCACCACTCCCTTTGGGTCCTGCACGTGAAAGCTGTCTTCTGCAGTCAGTCCGTGTCAGACACTGGACCTGTCTGGACCCGGCTCATGTAGGTAACTATTCACATGGTCAGGTTTTTCGAACACACAGATAGGGACTGCTCTGATACGGGTTACCTTGACGTTCGGTGGAGCAGCTTCGTATACATTTTTTGCAAAAAACGTATCAACTAAATACCCTGTTTTTTATCATTTTTTTAATGCAGCACTTGCTTTTTACTGATTTTACCTTTTTTAACAGAGTATTTTTGCACGTTTTTTCTGATTGTTTTTTGTGATTCAGTGGGTATCTAGGCAGCACGCTGCCTAGATACCCAGTGTTTATCATGGTTACCAGCATCCGCTGTGCTAAGCAGGAGGACGCTGGTAACCATGATAAACACCGGGTAACTAAGCAGTGTGCTGCTTAGTTACCCGGTGTTTATCATGGTTACCAGCGATCTCACAGCTGCTGAGTAGCTGCTGAGTCGCTCGTGAGTCTGTCTGTTTGACAGCTCACCAGCGACTCCAGAGAGACTTTCCAGCGATCCTGGCCAGGTCTGATCGCTGGTGGGATCGCTGGAAAGTTTCTGTGTTTAACTGGGCCTTTAGTCTGGTTAAGTAGGCTACCCAGTTATAGGGAAGACTGGTGACTTAACAGATGTCCTGAAAGCAGTCATTGACACACTCCACATGAAGGGTAAGCCACATTGCTAAAGAAGCTGGCTGTTCACAGAGTGCTGTATCCAAGCATATTAATGGAAAGTTGAGTAGGAGGGACATGTGTGGTAGAAAAAGGTGCACAAGGAACTGGGATAACCGCTGCCTTGAAAGGATTGATAATAAAGGTTCATTCAAAAATTTAGGGGAAATTCACAGGAAGTGGAAGCTGCTGGAGTCAGCACTTCAAGAGCCACCACACACAATTTTGCATTCTACTTGGAAATCAAGGTCCCAGAGTCCGGAGGAAGAGTGAAGAGATCACAAACAATCCAATAGTCTGAAGGAAGAGCGGAGAGGACACAATCCAAGAGTCTAGAGGAAGAGTGGAGAGGCCACAATCCAAGAGTCTGGAGGAAGAATGGAGAGGCCACAATCCAAGAGTCTGGAGAAAGAGTGGAGAGGCCACAATCCAATAGTCAGAAGGAAGAGTGGAGAGGCCACAATCCAAGAGTCTAGAGGAAGAGAGGAGAGGCCACAATCCAAGAATCTGGAGGAAGAGTGGAGAGGCCAAAATCCCGGTGTGCCGTCCCTGCATTACACAAGCACGTGTCCCAAAACATTGGCCGTGCACTTAACAGTGCTGTTTCCAGCGAAGTCCACCTAACCATGGACATGTGGACAAGTGCTTGTGGGCAGGGATGCTAAATCTCGCTGGCGGCACTCTGGGTTAATATAGTTGAAGCCGGGACCCAGTCTGACCTTGGGACGGAACATGTCCTCCCGACGCCAAGCATTGCAAGCCCTAACTCAGTCAGGGTTTCCCCCACAGTCTATAGCTCTGGGACATCATCCTCCTCAGCCTGCTCCTCCTCCTCTTCAGCCTCCACAACAGTCCCAAGCTGGAAGGTCTGCAGCACTGCCTCGGCCAAGCGGCAACAGGCTGTGCTGAAGCTAATAAGCGTAGGTGACAAACCCCACAATGCTGATGAGTTTTGGACAGCTCTGAAAGAGCAGGCAGATCATTGGCTCACACTGCTGAACCTACAGCCAGGCATGGTCGTGTGTGACAATGGCCGGAACCTGGTGGCAGCTCTGAGGCGAGGCGAGCTAACACATGTGCCATACGTGGCCCATGTGCTCAACCTGGTGGTTTAGCGGTTTCTTAAATCCTACCCGGAGCTGCCAGATCTGCTCATCAAAGTGCGCCGCTTCTGTCCCGATTTTAGAAAGTCACCTACTGCTTCGGCTGCCCTTACCGGGTTTCAGCAGCGTTTGCAGCTTCCGGCTCACAGACTGGTGTGTAATGTCCCCACGCATTGGAATTCCACCTTGCAGATGTTGGTCAGGATTTGTGAGCAGAAGAGGGCAGCTGTTGACTACCAGCATCAACTAGGCCGTCGGTATTCGGTTCAAACTCCACACATAAGACCTCTGAAGTGGACAGGGATGTCTGACATATGTACAGTCCTCCAAAACTTTGAGGACTCCACGCCAGCATTATCGTCACCATCCCGCTCCTCTGTATTCTAAAACTCTCTCTGCTCAAAATCAAAGAGGATGCATTGCAGGCAGAGCACGATGAGATGGAGCAAGGAATCATAGTGGGTGATTACACACAGCCCAGCCTCATCTCATCCCAACGTGCATTGGAGAACAATGACGATGAGGAAGAGGAGTTAGAAGAACAGGAGCTAGTTTCATGTGGAATTGACGGTACTACTTGCACAACCGTCATACCGTTGGTCCAGCGTGGATGGCCAGAGGAGAGGGACGAGGAGGAGGATGAGGCCAGCATGGTCAGTCATCCTGTTGTTGATGACCCTGAAGTCTTGCCTGTTACCAGTCTGGCGCGCATGGCTGACTTTATGTTATGCTGCCTGTCCCGTGACCTTAGCGTTATCAACATCTTGGTGGACACTCATTACTCATTACTCATTACTCAAAACTTTATTTCTCTTATTCCACCAGCAGAGAGGTCTATAAAAATGCTGCAGTACCAGAAGGCTCTTGTTGGGGAATTCCCTTCCGAAAACGCTGGCGTCAGGGATCACAGTTCGGTGGCCAACCAAGGCGTCCGGGAGAGAGAGCCAAAACTCCAATCCAACAGAGGTAGACGAACACTCTCAGAGATATGGGAGAGTTTTCTCAGCCCCTCTGATCGTACAGGCCCTGAGGTATGGGGTACTGTCACAAGGACTGCAAAGTTTGTAAAGATGGTGAAGGAGTAACTTGGTGACCGTAGAAAAGTGGTCCTACACTCCTCTGTGCATTATAATTTTTGGGTATCGAAGCTGGACCTGTGGCATGAATTGGCTCTCTATGCCTTGAATGTCCTGGCCTGCCCTGCCGCTAGCGTTTTGTCAGAGCGGGTTTTTAGTGCCGCTGGTGGAATTATTACTGATAAATACACCCGCCTGTCAAATGAAAATGCTGACAGGCTGACTCTTACCAAAATGAACAAGAGTTGCATTGGGCCAGACTTCTCAACACCACCAAATGATAGCAGCGTAATGTAAAGTTGAAGCCATTGTATTTATTGGGGATGTATACTCCCACGCCCCTCCTTACACCCACACATGGGTACATGCTTCCTGATATTGGCTATTTGCTGTACTCTCCCTCCTTCTCCTCATCCGCCACCACCATATCATCAAGGCGACCGCGGAACATGATGCCACGAAAATATATTTTATGTACATGTTGTTTATGATGCCCGTAACTGTTAAAAAGTTAGACAGTAAGTTCATGTATACCCCCAGGGGTAAATGTTTTATTCCATACTTAGTGCATGGGCATTACAAGTATAGGAGACCCCCTCCTTTGTAATGGGAACAATATTTAAAGATGCTCTCCACGTCTCTTCCCAGGGGCATCGGAGTGCCACGCATTTTTTTTTAAAAATCTTTCATGTAGTCCAAAAAACTATCATTCAGCAACACCGTCTCACAGGTGAGTATGAGCCCTTAACATTTTCCCCAGGAAATGCACTGTGGTTTAATTTTTGGACGTTTTATTGTGAGTGTAAAAGTGGCGTAATACTCTGACAACATTGTTCACAGCAGTGACCTTGGAGTCTGAAATGCTTCCAGGGGTCTTCCCATGCTGTTCCCATGTCATTTCAGCACTCTTCTGAGACTTTTGTGACATTGTCAGGGTTTATCCAGGCTGTCGGGGGTCATGTCGTAAGAATGCTCGGGTCTCCCATAGGATAACATTGGGCTCGGTGCTCGGGTCGAGTATCCGAGCATTTTACATCATAGAGACTATATGGTGCACTGAAAACGAAATCATTCATATTATTTTCTCGTGAGTAATTTTTATTTTTATTTTTGTTTTTCCTGAACTATGCTGTAAATTGCCAGTATATTTCAAAAAGGTCTCTCTAGGTTTTATTTTAATTGTATGAAGCAATTTTTTAATGTGACCCTGTTTATACCTTTGACCATTTAACCTAGTCTCAATGATTTTAGCCTCTTCTGTGAGCAGATACGATGTGCTCTGATGAATTCGCCATGGGGTAGAGCTTTTATAATATGTATTAGGTGACAGCTTGAGGAGAGCAGTAACATGTTTCCTGCAATTTCCATTCTGTGTAATGAGGTATGTTCCCTCCCTGTCACGTCATTACAAGAAAGACAGAGGTCTAAAACGCTACATCTGAAGTAGGTGGTGAGTGTGTCAACGTCAAGTTTCAATAGTTTTCATTCGAACGTCTGATGCCATGGTTAAACCTGCCATGTTGTCAATCTGAACTAAATCACCGCAAAAAAGAAGCTAGTTTATCTCCTTCTTTGAATTTGAAAAACTGCTCATCTGACAAAACACAAGCCCTCATACAGCTATAAGGCTGGAAAAGTAACATCAGAACCTCGCCTGTGCATGAGTTGGTCAATCAAGTGCAGGATTGTCATACAAATAAGTCTATGTACTGGGAATATCTTAATTTAGAACTGAACTGAATTTGAGTTTTGTGCTTTTTCACTTTTATTCATTTTTGTACTTTTCTTCATTTTTATTCAAACTTTGAAACTCACAGTCAAGTGATAAAATAAAAGATTGAATGTTGGAGGAATTGCACTTACCATTATTAACTGAATCATTGAGGTTATTGTTTTTCCCTTTGTGTCCTAAAGAAAGGAAAGATGTTATTAGTTTATTACAAAAAGTAAAGCTTCAGCTCAGTTCACCATGATTTCCTGACTTGTGTTTCTTTAACAGACATGTTGAATATTACACAATCTTTGCCAAACAGTTCCATTGCTTTCAAGATTGTCCAGACCTGAAAAGGGCTTATGAAAATTTGCATTGAAAGATGTGTTTTTGGTAGCAAGAATCACTGAACAAAAGAAACTGTTGGGTTTGATCGAATGTTGGTAAGTGTGTTGAGGGGCCAGTGTGGCGCCCCTGCGGTTTGGTCACCACTAGAAGTTGCAGCAACCAGGATCGGTAAGTCCAGTCACCCAAACACACAGCCAACACACTCCAGTCCCAGAGCAAGGGACTCTATGCCCAGCTATGGGATAGCGGGAGGAGACAGGTGGTGGGTGGAAAGTTAGGACAGGAAACGGTCAGGAAGGAGACAAGATCAGGAAACACCACAGGAAGTTGAGCAGTCAGTAGTCAGCAGTTGTTCAGTCATTTAGTTGGGAGGAGAGCAGTTTGGTCATCAACCATTCAGACAGAGAGGAGAGAACAACATCATTACACGAGACTGAAAGGACCCAGCAGCCTGTACCATCATGAGGCTTGTTCCGGGTCCCGGGCTCCAGACCATAGAGAGAGACAGAAGGAGTCCTAGGGGGGTGGCCAGTGAGAAATCCACCCATGTGCCCGATTTAGCTTGGAAGATGAAGGACGGGCAGGAACCAGGGTACCGACCCTGAAGTGGCAGGATGCTCCATGCTCCAACCATGAAACCGGTTAGTTGCGGGGATCTTTATGTCTCGTGACCCAACCCTGGCGCAGTGAAGAGAAGGCTGCTGTACTAGGGCCAGGGGACCAGGCAGGTCGCCCAACAAAGGCCCGTGGCCGCTGGATTGGAGCTATGCGTATGGAAGTGCTAGGAAGAGAGGCCCATAAAAAGGAACACAAAAGGATGTGAACTGGACGAGCCATCCCGGCTGCTAAAAGACTACTGGAGCCGCCATTGCACTGGCTTGTAACTTGTAATGCCTGAAGAGAAAAGCCAAGTAAACTGGGTTGAAGCTCAGCACTGTGTGAAATTGATATTTCTTCGCCTGAGGAGAGGTAGACTGAAACGCCGAGCCAGCAGCAGGAGCCTGCCTGTGAGTGTCCTTGATCCCTGCCAGCAGCCAGCTCAGTCCTGCTGGCCTCCCATTCCCCAACGATCCTTTTACCTCCATAGACTTTTCGGTTACCCTGGGGACCCGCTCTTCCTGTGGAGAGCTGCATCACCACAGCTGCTACCCCATCATCCCCAGAGGTCCCAAAGTCACAAGTTACCAAAGTCCCAAAAGACATGTACTAAAGCAGATTCAAGGGCCACAGACAGTTCATCAGATGACCCCCAAACTCTAAATTCAAGCCACAGTCCAGTCTGTAGACAGTGAAGCATGGTGGTGAAGCATCATGATATGAGCCTGTTTATCTTACTACTAGATGGCGGCCCGATTCTAAAGAATCGGGTATTCTAGCCTATGGTTATTAGGGTATACGGGGGCTCAGTAGTTAGCAGACTATACAGCGGCTGAGTGGTTAGCAGAGTATACGGAGGCTCAGTGGCTCATAGTCTGCTTTAGGGCAGAGTGCAGTGGTCAGGGGCAGAGTGCAGTGGTCAGGGGCAGTGGTCAGGGGCAGAGTGCAGTGGTTGGGGCAGAGTGCAGTGGTTGGGGCAGAGTGCAGTGGTCGGGCCAGAGTGCAGTGGTCAGTGGCCCGATGCAATTGCATCGGGAGCGCGGTGAAATGAATTGTGTGTATACAGGCGGGTCAGTGGGTAGCAGAGTATAAAGGGGGCTCTGAGGGTAGCAGATTATAAAGGCAGCTCTGTGGGTAGCAGAGTATACAGGCGGCTCTGTGGATAGCAGAGTATGAGGTGGCGGGAGGTTGGAGGGGTGAGGAGAGGTGGCGCTGAAGGGGTAAGGAGAGAGGAGGCTGGAGCGGCGACATGACCGTTCGGCACACCTCTGCTCCTCCAGGCTGCACACATCACGGCGGTCGTTTCCTGTCCGTGATGTGTGTTTTAGGCAGTGTAGGGGCGCCCGTAAGCGTGGCGGGGCTGCCTGAGTCCCGCTCCGCTTAGGGCCGGCATGTTGGTCCACCCTGGACGGGTGTAGCGCTGTGGTGACGTCACTTTGGCGATGACAAAGTGACGGAAGTGCTGGCTAAAGTGACGGAAGTGAGCCTTCGGGTTTTATATATTAGATATCGCAGCACTATGGTATATGGCGGTACAGTATAGCACATGTATAGCAGCACTATAGTATATGGCAATATATTACAGTATATGTAACTATAGTATATAGGGGTATTTTATAGCATATGTATAGCAGCGCTGTGGTATATGGCGGTACATTACAGTACATGTATAGCAGCGCTATGGTATATGGTGGTACATTACATTACATGTATAGCAGCGCTACAGTATATGGCAGTATATTACAGTATATGTAGAGTTGCACTATAGTATATGGTGGAATTTTATAGCACATGTATAGCAGCACTATAGTATATGGCGGTACATTAGAGTACATGTATAGCAGCACTATGGTATATGGCAATACTCAGCTCCCCCCCCCCCCCCAGTACCTTCCCCCAAAAAATTAAAAAATACTCACCTGTCCACCAGCTCGCTCCACCTCCGTCTTCTAGGTCTTACAGGCCTTTGGGACCCGTCGTTGCCTGGGAAACCGATCGGCTGATCGGTCACATGACCGCTAACTGCCAGGAGGGCAGGATGGTGACGGGGGTGGAGTGGTGGCAGGATGGAGCAAGCGGGGCAGGATGGAGTGGGCGGAGGGGGGCAAGATGCAGCCGGGGGGGCAGGATGGAGCCAACGGCGGAGTGGGGCAGGATGGAGCTGGCGGGGGGGCAGGATGGAGCCGGCGGGGGGGGGCAGGATGGAGTCGGGCGGGGGGGGGCAGGATGGAGCCGGTGGGGGGGCAGGATGGAGCTGGTGTGTGTGGGGGGGGCAGGATGGAGCGGGCGGGGGGGCAGGATGGAGACGGTGTGGGGGGAACAAGATGGAGGCGGCAGGGGGGCAGGATGGAGTTGGTGTGGGGGGGCAGGATGGAGGCGGCGGGGGGTTAGAATGGAGCCGGTGGGGGGGTAGGATGGAGCGGGAGCGGGGGGGCAGGATGCAGCTGGGGTGGGCAGGATGGAGCCGACGGAGGGGTGGGGCAGGATGGAGCCGGCAAGGGGAAAAGGATGGTGCCAGCAGGGGGGGCAAGATGGAGGCGGCGGGGGAGCAGGATGGGGCCGGTGGGGGAGCAGGATGGAGCTGGTGTGGGGGGGGCAGGATGGAGCGGGTGGGGGGGAGAATGGAGCGGGCAGGGAGGGGCAGGATGGAGGCGACAGGATGGAGCCGGTGGGGAGGCAGGATGGAGCTGGTGTGGGGGGGGCAGGATGGAGCCGACGGGGGGGTGGGGCAGGATGGAGCTGTTGGGGGGAAGCAGGATGGAGCTGGTGTGGGGGGGCAGGATGGAGCTGGCAGGGGGGTTAGGATGGAGCCGGTGGGGGGGTAGGATGGAGCGGGCGGGGGGGGCAGGATGCAGCCGGGGGGGCAGGATGGAGCTGGTGGGGGGGCAGGATGGAGCCGGCAGGGGGGGGGGTGCAGGATGGAGGCGAGGGTGGGGCAGGATGGAGGTGAGGGTGGGGCACAGGATGGAGCAGGCGGGGGGGTGAAATGGAGCCGATGGGGGGTGAGGATGGAGCGGGCGAGGGGGCAGGATGGAGCTGGTGTGGGGGGGGGCAGTATGGAGCCGGCGGGGGTGGCAGGATGGAGCCGGCGGGGGCAGGATGGAGCCGGTGGGGGGGCAGGATGGAGCTGGTGTGGGGGGGGCAGGATGGAGCCTAGCGTGGGGGGTATGATGGATAGGATGGAGCGGGCGGGGGGGGCAGGATGGAGCCGGCGGGGGGCAGGATGGAGCTGGCAGGGGGGGGCAGGATGGAGGCGAGGGTGGGGCAGGATGGAGGTGAGGGTGGGGCACAGGATGGAGCGGGCGGGGGGGTGAAATGGAGCCGATGGGGGGTGAGGATGGAGCGGGCGAGGGGGCAGGATGGAGCTGGTGTGGGGGGGGCAGTATGGAGCCGGCAGGGGGGGGCAGGATGGAGCCGGCGGGGGCAGGATGGAGCCGGTGGGGGGGCAGGATGGAGCTGGTGTGGGGGGGCAGGATGGAGCCTAGCGTGGGGGGTAGGATGGATAGGATGGAGCGGGCGGGGGGCAGGATGGAGCCGGCGGGGGGGCAGGATGGAGCTGGCAGGGGGGGGCAGGATGGAGTCGGCGGGGGGGGCAGGATGGAGTTGGCGGGGGGCAGGATGGAGCCGGCGGGGGGGGCAGGATGGAGCTGGTGTGGGGGGGGCAGGATGGAGCCGGCGGGGGGGTAGGGGGGGGCAGGATGGTGGTGGCAGGGGCAGGATGGATGGGAGGATACTCACCCGTGTGCCAGCTCGCAGGACCTGTGGTTGCCTGAGAAACTGATCAGCTGATCGGTTTCCCAGGCAACCACAGGTCCTCAAGCTATGGAGCTAGAAGACGTAGATGGAGCGCGCCGGTGGAAGGGTGAGTATCCTCTATGAGGCTTTTTTTATTTTTAGTAGAAGCAAGCAGGGGGGGGGGCTGCAGGAGCCGCGGGGGGGCAGGAGGACCTGCGGGGGGATTGCAGGAGCCACAGGGGGGCAGGAGGAGCTGTGGGGGGGCAGGAGGACCCGCGGGGGGGCCGCAGGGGCGGGGGAGCCACGGGGGGGCAGGAAAAGGCGCGGGGGGGCAGGAAAAGGCGCGGGGGGCCGCATGTGTGGCGGGCGGGAGACAACCGGCTGACGCCGGTCGTCTCCCGAGCGCGTGTGTGTGTGTGTAGAGGCGGCCCTAAGCGTGGAAGGCTGCCTGAGTCCCGCTCTGCTTACGGCCGCCATGTTGGTCCACCCTGGACGGGTGTAGCGCAGCGCTGACGTCACTTAGCCGATGACAAAGTGACGGAAGTGCTGGGCAAAGTGACGGAAGTGGCCTTCGGCTTTTATATATTAGATCAGGGGTCTCAAACTCAGCTGGGTTGGTGGGCCGCACATAGAAAAGCATTTATATCGGGGGCTGCATCCCATGTAGGACTAAGTGATATTTTTAGTAATACCAACATTTTTTGCTCAATGTAGTAAAGTACAAATCCTGATCCCCTTCTTGTAGTAATGTCCCCATCCTTTTCTACTGATGTCCCCATCCTGATCCCTTTTTCTACTGATGTCCCCCATCCTGATCCCCTTTGCTACTGATGTTCCCCATCCTGATCGCCTTTGCTAGTGATGTCCCCATCCTGATCCCCTTTTCTAGTGATGTTTCCCATTCTGGTCCCATTTTGTAGTGATGTCCCCCATCCTGATCCCCTTTTGTAGTGATGTTAGGCTGGTTTTACACTTGCATATGGAAACGCAGCATAACGGACGCAGCCAAAAGCATGCGCACTGCGTTCCTATGTTTAACATGGGAACGCATAGTACCTGAGTTTGACTGCATTCGGTTGAGGTTGCGTTCCGATGTGCATAATCTATGCGCCCTCCGAACGCAACATGTTGCATTTTTTGTGTGTTCGCGGGAGCTTGTTTTATCTGCAAGCTCCCGCCAGCACACAAACAATGCATGTGAGTCAATGGATCTGCATTGACCTCTGCATGACAGCGCAGGAGAATGTTGAGGATCTCTTTGAAATCTCTACCGGTGGCCGCCGCTGATCTCCCGGGACATCAGCGGCGGCCACTGGGGGATCAGCTGGAGAAGCCGCTGATCTCCTCTCCTAGCCGCCACTAATCTCCCGGTGGTGTCGGCCGCCAAGAAAGCTGGTTGGCTGGCCGGGCTGCACACTGATGTGAACACCTGTGGAAATTCTCAGCTGCGTTCACATCAGTGTGGCTGCGTTTGCAGTGCGTTTGCGTCTGCATGCCCTCCGCATACAGACACAGACAGAAATGTGAACCCAGCCTAAACAAGCAAAATCTTGGTTTCAGTTCAATAAAATTGAGATCATGGAGTGGTCAACCCAATCTCCATACCTTAATCTGATAGAACACTTGTGGTTGATACCAAAAATGCAGTTTCTGAGGCGAAAGCAACAAATGCAAATAAATTGTGGGATGTAGTCAAAGCATCCTGGGCTGGAATAACAGTTGCTCGGTGCCAGAATTTGGTTGACTCTGCAACATAGATGTGAAGCAGTTCTAAAAAAACCTGTGATTATGCAACTAAATATTAGGTTAGTGATTCACAGGAATACTAAATCCAAAAAAGACATACCGTATATACTCGCGTATAAGCCGAGTTTTTCAGCCCCCCTCGGCTTATACGCGAGTATATATGGTATGGTATATACAGCAGCAGCCCCGGAGGTATACAGGCCCCCCCATCAAGCTCCAGGGCCTCCCCCCACCTTGCGCGGCAGCCTGTAAAGTAAAATCATACTTATCCTGTCCTCTCGCTCTGTCCCGCCGCTTCCATCACGATCCCGGGCTTCATTCCGCGTCTTCCGTGTTCCCTTGGTCGCGGGCAATGACGTCATTGCCCGCGATGACAGGAAGCCGGAAGCCGGAAGACGCTGAATGAAGTCCGGGATCATGATGGCAGCGGCGGGACAGCGCGACAGGACAGGATAAGTATGATTTTACTTTACATGCTGCCGCGCAAGGTGGGGGGGGCCCTGGAGCTTGATGGGGGGGCCTGTATACCTCCGGGGGCTGCTGCTGTATACAGCCTTGGGGCTGCTGCTGTATACAGCCCTGGGGCTGCTACTGTATACAGCTTTGGGGCTGCTGCTGTATACAGCCCTGGGGCTGCTGTATACTACCTAAGGGCTGCTGTATATACCTCTGGGGCTGCTGTATACACCACTAGGCTGCTGTATATACCTCTGGGGCTGTATATACCTCTGGGGCTGCTGTATACTACCTCTGGGGCTGCTGTATACTACCACTGGGGCTGCTGTATACTACCACTGGGACTGCTGTATACTACCACTGGGGCTGCTGTATACTACCACTGGGGCTGTATATACCACTGGGGCTGCTGTATACTACCACTGGGGCTGCTGTATACTACCACTGGGGCTGTATATACCTCTGGGGCTGCTGTATACTACCACTGGGGCTGCTGTATACTACCACTGGGGCTGCTGTATACCACCACTGGGGCTGCTGTATACTACCACTGGGGCTGTATATACCTCTGGGGCTGCTGTATACTACCACTGGGGCTGTATATACCTCTGGGGCTGCTGTATACTACCACTGGGGCTGCTGTATACTACCACTGGGGCTGCTGTATACTACCACTGGGGCTGCTGTATACTACCACTGGGGCTGTATATACCTCTGGGGCTGCTGTATACTACCACTGGGGCTGCTGTATACTACCACTGGGGCTGCTGTATACTACCACTGGGGCTGTATATACCTCTGGGGCTGCTGTATACTACCACTGGGGCTGCTGTATACACCTCTGGGGCTGCTGTATACTAACCACTGGGGCTGCTGCTGTATATACCACTGGGGCTGCTGCTGTATACTACCACTGGGGCTGCTGTATATATCTCTGGGGCTGCTGTATACCACACTGCTGGGGGCTGTATACCTGTGCTGGGGTCCACCCTCGGCTTATACACGAGTCAATAGTTTTCCCAGGTTTTGGGGGCAAAAGTAGGGGGGTCGGTTTATACACGGGTTGGCTTATACACGAGTATATACGGTATTTGTACTTTGTAAAGACAAATGCAGCCAGACACTGCAATTTTATATTTTTTTTTTTACCATTTGATTTTTATTGAAGTTTGGCAAAACAGTAACCTGAAGTCGACCGAAGGTCATCGGAGAATAACCCCTACGCAGAGGGGAGGTTCAGGAAAAATTAACAGAGTTAAGAACAAACCTGTAACTTGGGATAGGGGGGAAGGGAAGGGATTGGAGGGAGAAGGAAGGAGTCATGACAAGAAATAGTATTTGCAGTGAGAATTCTGTGTCGGCCAATAATGGGCTACAGTAACGCACAGAACATACATGCAATAATCATATTCGAGAAGAGACTCCTCATGTAACAATCACAGTATTATAGCAAGAAATAAGCCTGGGATCCCACCATTGGAGAATTTTTGATTTTTTAGGAAGATCATGTACTCAAATCAATTTGTGCTGTCAATGTGAATTTATCCGTGATAACAAGACCTCCTTTGAAGGAATCGACGGAGAGTTCCAACAGGAAGCAATACATTGCCTAGCCGCTATTAATATATTTGTAATTATTTGACGAAAAAGATATGGGATCATGCCCCAGCCAAGTCCCAATAGAGTAAGTGACTATTCATTTATTTTGACTTTTCCTTCATAGGTGGCTGATGATTTAGCTCCTTACTAACATGTTGGATTATTTCTATGTTATCTTCTCAGGTTTTCCCTCTGGATGTCTCTATTACTCTCCCTTGTACCTTCCTGAATAGGTGTTCTTAGCATCAGGAATCACAGGGTATTCACTTACTTACCCTGAGCCAGTACATTGGATATTTTTGTTACTCCCATGTACACCTAGGGTGTAGATAGGTTCTCTATAGGCTCTTTCATTACATCGAGCCCCTCACCCAATAGAGGTACCTGAGTTTTCATTACTGTCACCAAGCATTGAATGATCTATTGACTCTGTTTTCACAGTATGTCAGTTGTGTTATGCATATTCAGTTCATGAGCACACAGCCGTTGTGTGATGGTGCTTTCCCCACCACATTTTTAAATTGTTTTTAATTTTTGTATACCTGCTCGTTACATGCTGTCTGTTCTTTTGTCTCAATAAAAATTGATAAAATTTTCTGATAATCACTGTGTGATGTGCTTTGGTGTTTCTGATCGCTGTCGTTCATACACACTACTTTGTCTTTATTTCTTGCTTTAATGATCCTTAGTGTGTGACATGCTGATCACCTACTAGTGCCACCTAATCTTTACACTTTAAACAGTTCGTTTTTGCTGGCCTTTTTGGTCCGCTTTTCCAGGTAGGCACAGTAGGTTGTTTGAAACACTTGGTTGATTTATTTCTCCCTGAGTGATGGACTTGGAGTCCCGGGAGGCAACCTGGAATAATTATAAGGGAGGCATTTTTAGTGTTGCACAAGAGCCCCCTGTGGAGGATAATTCTTTCAAGGGGGTTTCTTCCAGACTTATTAGGTTGCATAAACATTTGTGCAAAACCTTTTGGAATATAAGGGCATTAGAGGAGTACATCAAGTTGGGAGTTGCCCCTAGGGGGCTTAGAGTCCAAATATTTCCGGCTTGGCAAGTGGATACAGGTTTCAAGGATATATGGGAGTCTGGTCTTTCTAAATGCTCTATGATCATAATTCAGATGCTCATTGATCATGATCAAGCACTCTTGACTAAATTGAAAACAGAAATAAAGACCTTGGAGAACTCTCTTAAGGATTTTGACTCCATAAAACAGGTTGCCCCTTTTAAAATCAAACTAAAGGACATCATTGACAAATTTGAAGATGACATAATTAGAGGTAAACAACAGAAAATAACTAGAGATAAAAGGGATTTAGAAGAGAAAAAAGTTTATAAGTGGACGCACCGGGATAATTCCCGCCCTTTTCGACCAAACAAACCAAACCGACCAAATAGACCTAAAGATCGGATACCAGTGAGACCAGACAAACCATCTTGTCCCGACAAACCTTCAGAGGGCAGAAGGGATTCCACGTCAGTTACCTCGGATCCATCCACTTCTTCTATGGATGGTTTTTTATCAGAGGAGTCCGACCTAGACGTCCCACCAGACGGGGCAAACGCAAGTCTTCCAAACCTAAGGAATCGGAACCCACGAACAGGGAAATGGTCCCCAATCCTGCCTCAAGGGGCCAGATCGGGCAGAAAATGGTGAATCTGGGACCCAGTAGCAACAATGTGAGTACTACCTTGCAAATTATTAATTTATCAACGTATGTTCTTTCTGACATAGAACATTGTCTTTTGCAAAAAGGCCTGTCTTTCTCTCCAATGCACTCGCTTGATAAGTTTGAGTTGACAAAAGATGTTTATCTCTTTTGTAGGCAAGTTACTTTCAAATTACTATACCAACGACCATCTATGTTGGATTCTCTTCCTTCCTTGGACAAAGCTACATTCAGGGATCTCTTGGATCTACTGACGGATTAGGAGGTTACAGGTATGCCGCCCAATATATCGAAAAAACCATTCACAGGTCGAGCACCGTCACAAGCCACTCCCCCTTTTTCAGCTTTTCCACCTGTACAGCTGTTTTTTGACGTCATGATGCAAGACATCAGACGCCTTAAGGTCAATAACCTTCAAACTAATAACCTATCAATTGATGAACGTAAAGCGTTAACAAAACTTAAAGCTAATAAAGACTTTTTGATCAAGGAAGCTGACAAGGGGGGTAATGTGGTCCTCTGGCCAATTGAACTATATCTGGAGGAGGTAAATAGACAGCTCAGTAACACCTCTTGTTATCTGCAGTTACCGTCAGATCCGACAGTGGTATTCAAGAAGAAACTTGATACTCTGATTTCCCATGGTCTGGACCTTGGTATACTTAACAGGAGAGAGAAAGATTTTCTCTCTAATAAGAACCCAGTGATACCTACACTGTATATGTTACCAAAGGTCCACAAGTCACTGACTAAACCACCTGGTAGACCTATAGTGGCGGGAATAGGAGGGTTATTTGAGAGATCTTGCATGTACATTGATTTTTATTTACAACCTTTGGTGTTAAAACTTAACTCATATGTACGGGACTCATCTTATTTAATTCAAGAACTCGAGCAAATTTCTCTGGATAATAGCGTCCTGATGGTGACAATGGATGTTGAGAGCTTATATACGAGCATAAAACATGACTTTGGTATTCAAGCCGTGTCTTTCTTTTTAGACAAAGTCTCCACGGGTAGTCGCTTACACGACTCCTTCATTCTGGATCTTCTATCAATGGTTTTGAATAATAGTTACTTCACTTTCGACAGGAAGTTCTATCGGCAAATTTCAGGTACTGCCATGGGTGCTAAATGTGCGCCATCGTACGCAAATCTTTTTTTGGGGTGGTGGGAAGAAACTTGCGTTTACACTCTCCCTGAATTTAGCACCCATGTTACCAGGTGGTACAGATATATAGACGACATTCTGTTCTTTTGGACAGGTCCAGTGGATGATTGTTTGGACTTTATTAAACGTCTTAATACCAACTGTTGGAACATCGCATTAACTTCGTATCATAGCCGTGAAGAAGTAACCTTCCTAGATTTGAAGATCCAACAGGATGAAGGTAAGGTCATCACATCACTATTTAGAAAGGACACGGCGACGAACAATTTACTGCACTATCTAAGCTTTCACCCTCGGCACCTACGTGACGCTATACCTAAGGGACAATTTTATCGCCTAAAACGTAACTGCTCACTTGAGGGGACATTTCGTGATGAGGCAGGCAAGTTGTCGTCACGTTTACATGAACGTGGCTATCCCAACAGAGTCATCTCCCGTGCTTTTAGATCTACTGTTGAGGTAAATAGAACATCTTTACTGACACCTAAACGGAGATTAGGTTCAGATTGCCTCAATGTAATTACCACGTTTAACAATCAATGGCAGAGTATATACAAGATACTGCATCGTAATTGGTCTATCCTAACTAGTGATCCCAGGATTGAACCTTTGGTAGGACAAAGGCCTAGGTTGGTGGCCAGACGCGCCAGGAATCTGAAGGATTCATTGACTGCCAGTCATTTTGTGAGACCTACAACATCTCTTGGCAGAGGCTCCAGGATAACAGGTACTTATCCCTGTGGAGACTGTTCTATCTGCCAATACATTGTTTCATCTCGAGAATTGGATACCAATACCCCGGCTGGTCTGGTTACTACAAACCATTATGCTAATTGCAAAACGCGTAATGTTGTTTATTTATTACTTTGTAGCTGCCCTAAGATTTACGTGGGGGAGACGATACAGGAACTTCGGAAGCGCATACAACATCATATTTCGGATATTACCTGCGCGGAAGTTCATCTCAAAAATGGTAAGTCCATTAGCTCTGTTGCTCGACACTTTTTGTCTCATCACCACTGTTCCCCCAGAGGTATCCGCATTTTTGTGGTTGACAAGGTTGCTTACAACATACGTAAATCCTCTATCTTGGATGAGTTGTTGAGAAAAGAGACACGTTGGATTTATCTTCTTCAGAGCTTAGCCCTAAAGGATTGAATGAGGAAATGCTATTTACAGGTTTCTACAAGAAATAAATCCTCTCCTTCTCTCTTGACAGGACTTTGGAGGCCATATGTACTCGACTATTGTTGCTAACTGATAACTTGGTCCCAGATTCTCCTTGCAACTCACAATGTTGACTTGGTCGGTTTCTTTGGTCGTTAAGATTGGTTGCCTTCAATCAAGAGAAGGATTCAAGAAAATGTGGGGGTCGGCCGCCCCCCCCCCCTCCTCCATAAAGGATGTTTTTTGGATATACCAGTTCAGAAAAATGTGTTTTATCCCACATTTATCTTTCAATGACTGTAGACCTGATTGACAAGATCATTCAGACCCAAAGTGAAATCTATCTTTCACATGCTCCACTTGGTGCATCAGTTGTTTTATAAATACACTAATTACTAACTAATCAATGTATTTTTTCCACAGGGTCTTTTCTCTTAGAGGTACCCCATTTGTTGCATCATTATCTCGGTATCCCTATTTAGCACATCTGCTTCCATATGCATAAAGTGTCCTCTAGTTTGAGCTATGGGGTCCTTAATCTGTTTTTAATGTTAACACTGTCCATTTTTGGTCTATTCTTCTTTGACCGGCCGGTCAAGTGCTCTCTGTACGGCTATTATGTAACCGACAGGGGCACAGCTTAGTCTATACACCAATTGTTTTTGTTTTTCCCCCCCTCAGGGATGAGAAATAAGGACATGTGAATCATGTATACTAATTCTTTTCCCTCCTACAGGTATCTTCTTTGTTGTAGATTCTGCCTTTCTTCCGGTTTATTTGCTTCTATGACAACCAGCGTCGGCGTTCAGCGAGAGTTGTTTCTCCTCGCTGCACAGCCATATGCTATGACTGACAGACAGGGCAATAACCCGCCCCTTCCTCCTCACAGTCTGTTTCTGTTTACATGTGTCCACAGTAACAAGCGTCGGCACGCAGCGCGTGACGTCGTTCCGCACTGCGCAGCCGCACGCTATGATCATTAGAGAGTGCAACAACCCGCCTCTTTCTCCCAGCGCCTATAGCGCTTCCAGTCCGGTGAATACGGACCACACATGATTTGATTACAGGTGCAGCGGTTTGTAATCTTGTATTCAGGTATATAATGCCTCACTTTTTCATTCTCCACAGCTTTCCCCAGGATGAAGCCGTTATACTAAGCGGCGACACGCGTTGGGTCCTGCCGCTGTGTGCTCTGACTGCCATGTTTTTGCTTGGTGACTATTCATTTATTTTGACTTTTCCTTCATAGGTGGCTGATGATTTAGCTCCTTACTAACATGTTGGATTATTTCTATGTTATCTTCTCAGGTTTTCCCTCTGGATGTCTCTATTACTCTCCCTTGTACCTTCCTGAATAGGTGTTCTTAGCATCAGGAATCACAGGGTATTCACTTACTTACCCTGAGCCAGTACATTGGATATTTTTGTTACTCCCATGTACACCTAGGGTGTAGATAGGTTCTCTATAGGCTCTTTCATTACATCGAGCCCCTCACCCAATAGAGGTACCTGAGTTTTCATTACTGTCACCAAGCATTGAATGATCTATTGACTCTGTTTTCACAGTATGTCAGTTGTGTTATGCATATTCAGTTCATGAGCACACAGCCGTTGTGTGATGGTGCTTTCCCCACCACATTTTTAAATTGTTTTTAATTTTTGTATACCTGCTCGTTACATGCTGTCTGTTCTTTTGTCTCAATAAAAATTGATTAAATTTTCTGATAATCACTGTGTGATGTGCTTTGGTGTTTCTGATCGCTGTCGTTCATACACACTACTTTGTCTTTATTTCTTGCTCCAATAGAGTAAGTGGGGCACCCAGATCCAGGGGAAGACCCGTGACACTGCGGAGCAAAGATTCTACCATCACCCAGAAGGGCCGTAGCCTAGGACATGACCACCACACATGTTCCATAGATCCCAGTTAGTGACAATTCTTCCAGCACAAGGAGGTGACGGGCTGTCTACTACCACAGAACTTAGCTAGACGTTGTAGAGTAAGATACCAGCCGAATTGAAGCTTTTTAGCTTGTTCGAGGTGATTAACACATGAAGAGTACCGAGATGCATGTTTAGAGGCTAAGCGCCAGGCCTCTACGGGAAAAGTGTCTGCATGACTTGTCTCCCACCTCAACATGTAAGGCAGCTTAGTTTGACCTAACGTCATTGAAAAAGCTCTATATATAATGGCTACTCCATGTCGGCTTGATGTACCGTGCTTAAAGAATTGTTGAAGTGTATTATCAAGAGGCCATCAGTGCAGGGAAGGATATGGAGTTGAGAAAGTGACGCAGCTGAAGATAGCGAAAAAAGGTGGTGTTAGGAAGAGAAAAGGTAGACGCTATAGTGGAAAAAGGTAGCATGCCCGAGCGATCTAATATCTGAGATCTCCAAGACAGCAGAGACAACAAATCCACTATTGTCTCCACAGCCCCAAGGAAATGTAACATAGTAACATAGTAACATAGTTTTTAAGGTTGAAGGAAGACTTTAAGTCGATCTAGTTCAACCCATAGCCTAACATGTTGATCCAGAGGAAGGCAAAAAA
Organism: Allobates femoralis; assembly: GCA_033576535.1. Classification (NCBI taxonomy): domain Eukaryota; kingdom Metazoa; phylum Chordata; class Amphibia; order Anura; family Aromobatidae; genus Allobates; species Allobates femoralis. The sequence continues at coordinate 139,539,070 of JARQOC010000010.1, forward strand.
AAAACCCATGTGGCAACACTAAGCTCCACATTGGGGAAAAAATTCCCTCCTGACTCCAGATACGGCAATTAGACTAATTCCCTGGATCAACGCCCTATCAAAGAATCTAGTATGTATAACTGGTAATATTATAGTTTTCAAGAAAGGCATCCAGGCCCTTCTTAAATGTTAGTAGTGACTCACTCATTACAACATCATGTGGCAGAGAGTTACATAGTCTCACTGCTCTTACAGTAAAGAATCCACGTCTGTGATTATGATTAAACCTTCTTTCCTCCAGACATAGAGGATACCCCCTTGTCCCAGTCTCAGGCCTAAGAGTAAAGAGATCATAAGAAAGTTCTCTGTACTGTCCCCTCATATATTTATACATTATTATAAGATCACCCCTAAGCCTTCATTTTTCCAAGCTAAATAACCCCAAGTTTAATAACCTGTCTTGGTATTGCAGACCCCTTAGTCCTCTAATGACTTTTGTCGCTCTTCTCTGGACCCGCTCTAGTTCAACTATGTCTTTCTTATACACAGGAGTTCAGAATTGTACACAGTATTCTAAGTGTGGTCGCACTAGTGACTTGTATAGAGGTAAAATTATGTTCTCCTCATGAGCATCTATGCCTCTTTTAATGCATCCCATTATTTTATTTGCCTTTGCAGCAGCTGCCTGACACTGGCCACTAAATGTGAGTTTGTCATCTACCCATACACCCAGGTCTTTTTCAGTGACAGTTTTGCCCAGTGTTTTACAATTAAGCACATAATTATACCTTTTGTTTCCTCTGACCAAGTGCATGACTTTACATTTATCCCCATTAAAGCTTATTTGCCATTTAGCAGCCCAAGCTTCTAGTTTACATAAATCCTCCTGTAATATAACATTGTCCTCCTCTGTATTGATTACCCTGCAGAGTTTAGTGTCATCTGCAAATATTGAGATTCTACTCTGTATGCCCCCTACAAGGTCATTAATAAATATATTAAATAGAAGCGGGCCCAACACTGACCCCTGTGGTACCCCACTGTTAACTGTGACCCATTCTGAGAGTGTTCCATTAATAACCACCCTTTGTTTCCTATCACTAAGCCAGTTCTTAACCCACTTATACATATTTTCCACTATCCCCATTGCCCTCATTTTATGTATCAACCTTTTGTGTGGCACCGTATCAAAAGCTTTTGAAAAGTCCATATACACCACATCCACTGCATGTCCAGTCCAGAACTTACTTCTTCATAGAAGCTTATCAGATTAGTTTGACAGGAACGGTCCCTCGTAAAACCATGTTGATAATGGGTCATGAGGTTATTTTTCTTCAGATACTCCAGTATAGCATCTCTTAGAAAACCCTCTAGGATTTTACCCACAGTAGAGGTTAAGCTTACTGGCCTATAATTTCCAAGTTCAGTTTTTGTCCCATTTTTGAATATTGGCACCACATTTTCTATACACCAGTCCTGTGGTACAAACCCTGTTATTATGGAATCTGGGTCATTCCGTGTCAAGTGGACCAGTGGTCCCCACTCGACGTTCTCTGATTTTGCTGAAAATTTATAAGGATGTACATGTATGTTTGAAAAGAGGTTCTGTAAATTTTTAGGGCCATATCTCAAATACATTGGGCACTGTTGACCTTTCACTGGAGGCCCCCCCAAGCCTGCGGCTTCAGCTAAGAGGATTTTGCAAACTCCATTAGAGTTCTATACTGGCTATGATGCTGAGATTTTGCATACTAGCTCAACTTTTGCTGCTAAACACGATAAAATTATTACCGGCTATGACAAAACAATATTTCGGCCGCAATTTTGTGTCAAAGTAGCTTGCAAAACGTGTCGCATAAAATGTATGCCAAACTTTGCCCATATATAACTCAAGACCAAAAACCAATAGGAACTGGTTCTTTACCCTGTACAACAAACATCTACATGACTTTGCATTGCTGCAATATCACGGTCAAAGCATATGTATTTGTGGAAATATTCATACCCACATATAATGAAAAACTTAAAAAAAAATGAATTTTACCTATTTTTAGATCAAATTTCCCAAAAAGGGTACCCCTAAAATATATTAATTCTGTTATCATTAGAAAGAGCACATTTTTCTCTACAAAATGGTCTGGTCTGTGGAATTGAATCCAAGGACTGTATGCTTGGCCTTTGTGATAAATGCCCGGGTCCTGAAGTTTTAAAAGAATTTCTAGTCAATGTGTTTGTCAAGAGTGACCAGGAAGATATTATTGAGTTCAAACAATGGATTCACACTGATCGAGACACGCTTGATACCAAACAACTGACTATCAAAGATTTCATTGAATAATTGGTTTTGAAAATTTCTAAACTTTGTAGCCATCACTACATCGCCAAGCATCAAAGTTTCTGAAATCGTTGAAGGAATATCTGAGACCTGGAGAGCTTGTGATCCTTATGGACTTTGCTGAAAATTACTCATTTATTGTTCAAGATGCCATTCAAGGTTTCCACTGGGAAAATAATCAAGCTACAGTACACCCATTTGTAATTTACTTCAAGGAGTTTAATGGTGAAGCTGCGCAGAACATCAGCTTGTGCATAATCAGGGATTGCTCACGACATGACACAGTTGCAGTCCACACTTTCTTAACAGTAATTGTGGAGTATCTCAAGACTCTCATCTATGGGATTCGTCATATCCACTAATTCAGCGATGGATCTGCAGCCCAGTACAAAAATTTCAAAAATGTTCTCAACTTGTGCCACCACAATGCTGATTTCAATATCAGCGCTGAATGGAATTTTTTTTGGTACCAGTCATGGAAAGTCGCCTTGTGATGGGATTGGAGGGACAGCAAAGAGGTTGGCAGCTCGTGCCAGTCTTCAACGCCCAACTGAAAACCAAATACTGACCCCGGTGGATTTATTCAACTTTTGCAACGAGCAACTGCATGGAATCAAATTTTTTTTTGTTCCAAAAGAAAAAATTGACGAAATACGGGTAGTTCAAGAGGAAAGGTTCAAAGATGGACATACAATTGCTGGAACAAGAGAAAATCACCAGTTTGTGCCAATTGATGACAAAAAGATTCGCATTTCAAGGGTGTCAAATGACCCTTCATCTTTCCTTGCCCATGTAGATGGATCTGTCAGATCAGAAATGCCTTTTGTGCCTATTGCAATCCTCCAGCCAGGGCAATGCATTGCCTGCATTTACCATAAGAACTGGTGGATTGGAAATATTTCTGAAATTTCAGTCGACGACCATGATGCATTAATACATTTTATGCATCCTCATTGACCAACAAGCTTCTTTCACTGGCCTGTGAGAAATGATACATGCTGGATTCCCGAGCAGTCAATCATTGCAATAATTCCAGCACCAGCTGCAACAGCAATGGGCCGACAATACAGCTTCTCTGAACCGATTATGTTGCAAATTCAGCAACAATTCCAGACCACTTAGACTGAACATTATGGCTTGGGAACCAACAAAAGATACCCAATATTAGGCTTGGGATCCTAGGCAAAGACACCCACCCTCAGGCTTCGGAACCTGCGATAAAGAGACCACCCGCGACTTGCCTTGCACGGCTATCGGCCATGGCTCCTGGGCGATGGGGCTGCCAATTCTCGAAAGACAGCATTATTACAATTCTTAATATGATTATAATACCAATTCTTAAGGAATTGGTTGTGGTATAACCACCATGGACCAACGCAAGGGTTTGAATAGTGCAGTTACCATTCATTGCGTATTAATAAATGACACCATGTTCAGTGGCATTTTTCTTTTCTTAAACGGAGAAACTCCAAAAAAAAAAACAATGATCCTTGTAGAGAAAAAATGTGCTCTTTATAATGATAACGGAATTAATATATTTTAGGGGTACCCTTTTTGGGAAATTTGACCTAAAAATAGGTAAAATTCGTTTTTTTTAAGTTTTTCATCATATGTGGGTATGAATATTTCCACAAATACATATGCTTTGACCGTGATATTGCAGCAATGCAAAGTCATGTAGATGTTTGTTGTACAGGGTAAAGCACCAATTCCTATTGGTTTTTGGTCTTGAGTTATACATGGGCAAAGTTTGGCATAAATTTTATGCGACGCGTTTTGCAAGCTACTTTGACACAAAATTGCGGCCGAAATATTGTTTTGTCATAGCCGGTAATAATTTTATCGTGTTTAGCAGCAAAAGTTGAGCTAGTATGCCAAATCTCAGCATCATAGCCAGTATAGAACTCTAATGGCTATGTGCCAAAGTTTGCAAAATCCTCTTAGCTGAAGCCGCAGGCTTGGGGGGGGCCTCCAGTGAAAGGTCAACAGTGCCCAATGTATTTGAGATCTGGCCCTAAAAATTTACAGAACCTCTTTTCAAACATACATGTACATCCTTATAAATTTTCAGCAAAATCGGAGAACATCGAGTGGGGATTTTTAAAACTGGTCCACTTGACACGGAATGACCCATCTTTAAATATTAAAAATAATGGTCTATCTATGACAGTACTTAATTCCTGCAGCACTCTGGGGTGTATCCCATCCGGGCCCGGGGATTTTTCAATTTTAGTGATTTTTAGACGATGCCGTACTTCCTCTTGAGTTAAGCAGGTGACATTTAATTGAGAATTTTTGTTATCACTGATCATATTGTCTGTGATGGGATTTTCTTGTGTAAATACTGTTGAAAAAAAGTCATTTAGCATATTGGCTTTTTCCTCATCCTCATCCACCATTTCACCCAGACTATTTTTAAAGGGGCCAACACCATCATTTTTTAGTTTCTTACTATTTATGCAGTTAAAAAATATTTTGGGATTCTTTTTACTTTCTCTGGCAATGAATCTCTCTGTCTCAATCTTTGCTGCCTTGATTTGCTTTTTACAAATGTTATTTAATTTTCTGTATTTATTTAATGCCTCATCACTACCTACTTGCTTTAATTCCCTAAATGCTTTCTTTTTGTCACATATTGCACCTCTTACCGCTTTATTTAGCCATAGTGGTTTCTAGCATGCTTATTCCCATAGGGTATATATTGTGCACAGGTCCTATTCAGGATGCTAATAAACATCTCCCATTTGCTTTGTGTACTTTTATGTCTCAGGACATCGTCCCAGTTTATTGCACTAAGATCATCTCTCAACCGTTGGAAATTTGCCTTCCTGAAGTTTAGTGTCCTTGTAGCCCCTCTACTACACATCTTAGTAAAGGATACTTGAAAGCTTATTAAGTTATGATCACTATTACCCAAGTGACCTCCAACCCGTAAATTTGATATGCGCTCCGGCCTGTTGGTTAATATTAGGTCCAGCACTGCCCCCTTTCTTGTTGGGTCCTGAACCAGTTGTGAAAGGTAATTGTCTCTCATAGTTTTCAAAAACTTATTACCTTTGCTGGAACTGCAGGTTTCTGATCCCCAATGTATTTCAGGGTAGTTGAAGTCCCCATAATAATGACTTCTCCCTGAGTCGCTGCTTCATCTATTTGCTTTATGAGGATATTCTCCTCCTCTTCCATTATTGTTGGGGACTTATAACAAACCCCTATCAGTAATTTATTATTTTTTCCCCCTCCCCTTATCTCCACCCACAGAGACTCTACATTTCCATTAGATTCACCTATATTATCACGCAGGATGGGTTTTAAGGATGATTTTACGTATAAACATACACCTCCTCCTCGCTTATTTGTATGGTCATTTCTGAACAGACTATAGCCCTGTAAATTAACAACCCAGTCATGGCTCTCGTCCATCCATGTCTCCGATATCCCCACCATGTCATAATTATTTTCCAACAAAATCAATTCTAATTCCTCCATTTTGTTGGTGAGGCTTCTGGCATTAGTGTACATGCACTTTATGTATCTCTCTTTACCTTTATTCCTTCCTACTATATTGACTGTTCTAACCCCACCCCCATGCCACCCCCAATTTTATTACTTGCGCCCAGGTTACTATTTACACTATCTTCCCCTCCTGAACAATGAATACCCTCCCCCCCAATCCCTAGTTTAAACACTCCTGCAACCTTCTAGCCATTTTCTCCCCCAGCACAGCTGCACCCTCCCCATTGAGGTGCAGCCCGTCCCTAGCATAGAACCTGTAGCCAACAGAGAAGTCGGACCAGTTCTCCAGGAACCCAAACCCCTCCTTTCTACACCAATTCCTGAGCCACTTATTTATCTCTTCAGAGAATACTGACTGGAGGTTCTTGCCTTAAGCTTGCAGCCTAATTCCCTGAAATCATCTTTAAGGACCTTCCACCTACCTCTAACTTTGTCATTTGTGCGAATGTGCACCATGACCGCTGGGTCCTCACCAGCCCCTCCCAGTAATCTGTCAACCCGATCAGGGATGTGCCGGACTCGAGCGCCAGGTAGGCAGCACACTGTTCAACGATCCCTGTCTTTGTGACAGATTGCCCTATCTATTCCCCTAATAATTGAGTCCCCCACTACCAGCACCTGTCTGGCCTGCCCTTCTCTCCTGTGTTCCCCCTTACTGGAGCATACACTCCTCTGGCTTTCAGAGGTCATGCCCTGCTGCAGCAGTTCTGTACCTGAACTCACACCCCCCTCATCTGCCAACATAGCAAATATATTGGCTTGTGCCAGATCAGGGCTAGCCTCCCTGGCACCCTTCCCTCTACCCCGCCTTCTAACTGTCACCCAACTAGATACCTCACGGTCCTGCAGCTCCATACTACCATCCTCCCCCACATCTATCCCATTGAGCAGCTGTTCAGTGAGCAGCAGACTCCTTTCCATATTGTCTATGGATCTCAGCGTTGTCAGTTGTTCATTTAGATCCAGTATCTGGGCTTCCAAATGCACAACGTACTCACATCTCAAACAGCAGTATGCACCCTCGACCGGCTGTTCAAGGAATGCATACATGTGGCAAGATGTACACTGGATGACATTGCCAATTATGGAGCTCATTTCCTAATGGGGATTGCACCAGACAGAAATGATAAGTAAAAAGAATGCAAGCATTAATAAAATACAACCAGCAATTCAGTAAGTCCTCCCTTCCAAACTCCCTGAATCCAAAGTCACTGAATCACAAGTCACACACTTACTTCCGTCCGCACTTGCGCTCCGTCACACTAAGCTCGCGGTCACACTCGCTAGAAAATCAGATTTAAATCTTTTTTTTTTTTTTCCCTTAGCAGAAAATCAGCCTACAGCTCAGTGTACTTCCAGCGTACCTGTGGAGAAACGAAAAACGTTCTCTGCTCTATCTAGACCAAGACCCCAGCAGAGCCAACATTGTACCAATATAATCAGAGGTTCTTTTGTATTGCAAGAGGGCCATCACCAGAAGAAGTCTGGTGGAATTACAGGGAGGCAAGGAGGATTCTATTTGTAGCCAAAAAGATGACGAGGCTCTGCCCACCAACTTTTGGCTGCTTCTAACAGAACAGCTGTGTGATATAGCCGTACGTCTGGAACACCCAGACCCCCACATATGAGAGGAAGAGTCAGAGTCTTAATAGCGACTCTGTGGGGCTTGTTACTCCAGATGAAATGACTCAGCACTGCCTTGAACATATTTAAATATTTAACTGGAAAGCAAAGAGGTAGGCAGCGCAAGAGGTATAAAATCTTGGGAAAAAGGGTAATTTTTACAATATTTATTCTTGCTATCCAAGACAGTTGTAGGGACGTGTAATGCTGGAGGTCCATTTTAATATGCTTGATTAATCGGTCACAATTGGATTGAATGATTGTGGAGGTGGATGTGACATGAATGCCCAAATAAGTAAACCCTGCTGTAGCCCAAATAAAAGGACATTGAGCACGGAGGTCGTTTTGAACCGCGAGAGGTATTGCAATGGGGTAAATTGAGGACTTGGATACGTTTAATCTATAATAGGAGACCAGGGAAAATTCCTGCAACGCGAACATTATACGAGGAAGGGTGGAAGTGACACCTGTACAAATAAATATCACAATATTCGCATATAATCCAATTTTATGCTCAATAGATCCTACTCGGAGGCCCGAATGCTGGGGTCATTTCTGACTACAGCGGCAAGGGGCTCCATAAGGAGGGCAAATATTAACGGTGAGAGCGGACACCCTTGGAGAGTCCCGTTGGCGATGTCAAAACTTGAAGAGATGAAGCCTGAACTCGGGCAGATGGAGAGGAATATAATGCCATAATAGTGCATTTAAAGGGAACGGACATACCAAAGCCATAGAGAACCGCGTCAAGGTAACCCCAGTGCACCCTGTAAAACACTTTTTCAGCGTCTAGGGACAGAAGTGCACTGGGCCCCCCCCCCTCTCCAGCAACTCCAGGAGGTCAATTATTCGTCTTGTTCCATCACTCCAGACGGATCAGGGAAGGAAGAACTTGCATGAGACGTCTCGCCAGAAGTACAGTGTAAAGTTTTACGTCACAATTAAGAGGTGCAATAGGTCTAAAATTACCTGGAGAGGTGGGGGGTTTACCCGGCTTGAGTAGTGTAGAAATAATTGCTTCCAGGCCCTCTTTTTTGATTTCCCCAGTTTGTCCCGAAAATTTAAATAGTTTAAGCAAAATGGGCTTTAACAAAGGGGCAAAAGTGGAGTAATATATATATGAAAAGCCATCCGGGCCTGGTGCCGACTGTTTCTTAGCGGATTTTAAGGTGGCAGTAATGTCTTGTTCTGTAAAGGGTGCATTGAGTAGTTGTAATTGGGTGGAGTACAATTTGGGGAGATTAGCTTTGAGGAGGAAAGCCTTAATAATGTCTGGAGAGGGCTGAGGGGTGCTCGGAGGAGATTTCAGATTGTATAGGGCCTCATAGTATGATTTGAACTCCTCCACTATTTCTACAGGAAGGCAAATACGTAAACCGTCTGTAGATATAAGATGTGAAATTTTCGTTTTGGCCTCTTGTTTCTTAATCCTAAGTGCTAATTACTTCCCAGCTCTATCCCCATTCCGTAAAACAGAGCTCTAGATTTTCTTAAATTCTTTTCCACCGCAGCAAGAAGCAAGGTACGCAGGTCCTGCCTTGCAGTCTTTAAAGATGAGTCTCCTGTAAAAACAAGACGTCCTTACGTAATTGTTTAAGCTGTCGCCATACCAAACAACGCTTCTCGGGCGAATTGAACCATTAAAATTGATACAAAGGGCTGTCAAACTCATGAGGAATTGTGGTAAGCACTATCATTACAATCATGGATATCAAACTCAGAACTCCCAGGGCAGAGTTCTCCAGTGACTCTAACAAAGGGTGGGGAGGGATTGGGGAGGTGGGGAAGGAGCATAGTAGGAGGGGGACAACCGTTCAACAAAAACCAATAACAAACATGAGATCAGAAACAAGTCCCGCAATATTCTGAGAGGAAAACACACTCTCATAAACAATTGCAAAGTTACAATAGAGCAGAGTGTCAGTAATACACTAGGTGGGGTAGAAGCGTCCAGAGTTGAAGAAATAGGAAGGGAAGAAGAGGGAGAGAAGAGACCTTCCAGGAATATACCTATGTGAGCAAAGAGGGGATAGGGTGTGGAAAGAAAGGGTTTAGAAAGGAGGGTAAAAAAGGGGGAGAAAGAAATGGGAAGGAGGAGGGAGCAAGAGTAGACAACAGGAGTCAGAGAAGTAGTACAAACCAGCTAAGAGAAGAGGGAAAACAAATAAAAGACCTGGACGCAAAAATAAGTCCGGGAAAAAAGAATCCACGGGCAAAATTAATGCAGAAGGATAGACAGGCAAGTCTTAGTTGCCGCTGTTCAGACTTCAGGCGGAGGACCACTCTGGTTCAAGATGGCAGTGCGGTGGGGCTCTTTCAGGAGATCTCGATGAAGAGGATGGGGAAGCCCGTTCATGAGGGCGAGATTGAAATCCCCACTGTAGCATAAGCTTTTCCGCTTGTTTGGGAACGAGACAAGCATGCGTTTTGCCGTCCTTGATAATGAGCAGTTTGGTTGGAAAACCCCAGTGATTAGGAACAGATTTGTCCCGCAAGATTCGTGTATAGGGCTGGAATGCGCGTCGCAGCACCAAGGTGCCCGGAGACAGGTCTGGGAACACTTCCAATGAGGCAAACTTGTCCGGGAGAGCTGGGTGTAGACAGAGGGCTCTTAAAAAATCTCCTTAATTTTAAAAAAATGAATCCTGGCGATGACATCGCGAGGATATGATGGATTTATGGATGCTGGCTTAGGAATCCTGTGGATTCTATCAATCATTAGCAGTTCTTTGCCCGCCTCTGGCAATACAGTACAAAGGAAGTCCTGCAACATGGGGCGAAGATCCACAGGAGGAACCCCTTCAGGGATCCCTCAGAGCCGGACGTTGTTACGCCTGGAGCGGTCCTCCAGGTCATAAGTTTTAGATGTGGCTTTATCAACATGCTGCTGTAATTGGTCATGCGCATCTAATAGCTTGTTATGCGATCTAACAAGTTCAGCCATTTTGTGTTCAAGTGTATCCATCCTGCTGCCCAAGAGACCTCTCCCTTAATGTCCGCAAGCATTTCCCGCATGTCCGCTTGTAATGAGGAGCGCAGCGAGGCTAGTAGCTCTTTCATAGCTCCCTGGGTGAGAGGAGCCTCTTGTATATCCGAGTCCTGAGACGCTCCAGGGGCCAGGGAATTCCGCCTTGCAGCACGAGCAGAGCGGGGGGGCGCCATGTTTGCCAGCGCATCAGCAGAAGACGAGCGGGCAGGGAGAAAGAAAGCCGATACTGATGTCGGGGATTGCCTCTTCAGCGGTTTGATTCTGCCCATTCGCTTACCGGCACTATCAAGCTCCGGTATGTACCGTATATACTCGCGTATAAGCCGAGTTTTTCAGCCCAAAAATTGGGCTGAAAAGTAGCCCCTCTCGGCTTATACGCGAGTCAATACGGCCCCAGTGTATATAGCAGCCCCAGCGGTAGTATACAGCAGCCTTAGTAATCCAGGGCCCCCCAGCCTTGCTCCGGTAACCTGTAAAGGAAAATATACTTATCACTGTCCCGCTGCCGTCCCGCTCGCCGCTGCCGTCCGCGATCCTCCATCTTCATGCGTCTTCTTCCGGCTTCCTGTGTTCGTCGCCGGCAATGACGTCATTGCCGGCGACGAACACAGGAAACCGGAAGAAGACGCATGAAGATGGAGGATTGCGGACGGCAGCGGCGAGCGGGGACGGCAGCGGGACAGTGATAAGTATATTTTCCTTTACAGGTTACCGGAGCAAGGCTGGGGGGGCCCTGGATTACTGGGGCTGCTGTATACTACCACTGGGGCTGCAGGGGCTGCTGTATACTACCACTGGGGCTGCTGGGGCTGCTGTATACTACCACTGGGGCTGCTGGGGCTCCTATATACTACCACTGGGGCTTCTGGGGCTGCTGTATACTACCGCTGGGGCTGCCGGGGCTGCTGTATACTACCACTGGGGCTGCTGGGGCTTCTATATACTACCACTGGGGCTGCTGGGGCTTCTGTATACTACCACTGGGGCTTCTATATACTACCACTGGGGCTGCTGGGGCTTCAATATACTACCACTGGGGCTGCTGGGGCTTCTATATACTACCACTGGGGCTGCTATATACTACCACTGGGGCTGCTGGGGCTGCTATATACTACCACTGGGGCTGCTGTTTACTACCACTGGGGAGACCTGTATACCACTGGGGGGGGGGCTGTATACCACACTGCTGGGGACTGTATACCTGTGCTGGGGTCCACCTTCGGCTTATACACGAGTCAATAGGTTTTTCCAGATTTTTGGGGCAAAAGTAGGGGGGTCGGCTTATACACGGGTCGGCTTATACACGAGTATATATGGTATTCCCCTTGTCCATACAATTTAAACACATATATATGCAAAAGTAGAAAATTATGTTCACATAATTATTCAACAATTTCTTGTATACATATTAAACAAAAAACACTTTAAAATGATTTATTATATAAAATAATAAAAAATATTCTTTTTCTTTTTATTAGTATTTTTTTTTTATATATAAGATTCTTGCTAAGAATCAAACTCAGAAAGATCCGTCACTGCAAATGAGCTCGATATTTACCCACTGTGCCACTCAAAGAACCATGACTTACTACAATACCTAGAGCCAGAAGAAAACCCGATGTGTAAATATAAACAGATTGTATCCTTCCTCTTCCTATAAATCCTTTATATATATATATATACAGTATACAGTACAGACCAAAAGTTTCTCATTCAAAGAGTTTTCTGTATTTTCATGACTATGAAAATTGTAGATTCACACTGAAGGCATCAAAACTATAAATTAACACATGTGGAATTATATACCGTACTTAACAAAAAAGTGTGAAACAACTGAAAATATGTCTTATATTCTAGGTTCTTTAAAGTAGCCACCTTTTGCTGTGTTTACTGCTTTGCACACTCTTGGCATTCTCTTTATGAGCTTCAAGAGGTAGTCACCGGAAATGGTTTTCACTTCACAGTTGTGCCCTGTCAGGTTTAATAAGTGGGATTTCTTGCCTTATAAATGGGGTTGGGACAATTAGTTGTGTTGTGCAGAAGTATGGTGGATACACAGCTGATAGACCTATGGAATAGACTGTTAGAATTTGTATTATGGCAAGAAAAAGCAGCTAAGTACAGAAAAACGAGAGTCCGAAAAATTGGGAAAACTTTGAAAGTGTCCCCAAGTGCATTTGCAAAAACCATCAAGCGCTACAAAGAAACTGGCTCACATGAGGACCGCCCCAGGAAAGGAAAACCTAGAGTCACCTCTGCTGTGGAGGATAAGTTCATCCGAGTCACCAGCCTCAGAAATCGCAGGTTAACAACAACTCAGATTAGAGACCAGGTCAATGCCACACAGAGTTCTACCGGCAGACAAATCTCTACAACAACTGTTAAGAGGAGACTTTGTGCAGCAGGCCTTCATGGTAAAATAGCTGCTAGGAAACCACTGCTAAGGACAGGCAACAAGCAGAAGAGACTTGTTTGGGCTAAAGAACACAAGGAATGGACATTAGACCAGTGGAAATCTGTGCTTTGGTCTGATGAGTCCAAATTTGAGATCTTTGGTTCCAACCACCGTGTCTTTGTGCGACGCAGAAAAGATGAACGGATGGACTCTACATGCCGGGTTCCCACCGTGAAGCATGGAGGAGGAGGTGTGATGGTGTGGGGGTGCTTTGCTGCTTTGAAGCTCATCAAGACAATGCCAAGAGTGTGCAAAGCAGTAATCCAAGCAGAAGGTGTCTACTTTGAAGAACCTAGAATATAAGACATATCTTCAGTTGTTTCACACTTTTTTGTTAAGTATATAATTCCACATGTGTTAATTCATAGTTTTGATGCCTTCAGGGTGAATCTACAATTTTCATAGTCATGAAAATACAGAAAATCTTTGAATGAGAAGGTGTGTCCAAACTTTTGGTCTGTACTGTATATATATATACCGTTTTATTTGTATACACCTTTACAAATAAAAACTATACATGTTTATTTTATTTCAACACCTTAAAGTATCTTTTATTTAGTACAATATCATACACAATATGAAAGGGTTTATAGAAAGAGGAAGGATACAATCTGTTTATTTTTACACAACGGGTTTCCTTCTGGTTCAAGGTATTCTATTAAGTCACGGTTCTTTGAGTTTTTATAACAAGAGAGATTTGGCGTTTTGTAGATGGCGCTCAGAAGAAGGCAATTGAGAGGTTTAAGATGTCTTACTTTTTAATAGTGATCAAGCTCCTCTCAACGCGTTTCAGCAGACAACCCCACCTTTATCAGCTGAACCTGATGAAGCTGGAGTTGTCTACTCAAAACTGTTGAATCTCTCTTGTTATTAATTCCTACACGCCCTTTGGGTGAGCGGTGAGGTGCAGCACGGTCCCAGAGGCAAGATCAGCTAACTATAGGACCTCATGCCGTTGTTAGAGGAGTACGTGCGGACCTGCGGTGACGTCACACTCATGTGACACCCCACATGACCAGCTCCCTTCTGAGACCCGGAACTCGGGCACGGCGTGCCGTGCACAAGAGCACCAAAGGTTACCTTCACCGGGTTATGTAGGCTGCATAACCCATTCAGGTGAGTGGTTTCACCACCAACATTTATCCCCGCTGGACCACCGGGTATCACCCCAGGAGTGCCCCTCCTCTTTTTTTCTTGTATTGACTCATGGTTCTTTGAGTGACACAGTGGGTAAATATCGAGCTCATTTGCAGCTGACGGATCTTTCTGAGTTTGATTCTTGGCAAGAATCTTATATAAAAAAGTATATCCTAATAAAAGGAAAAAGAATATTATTTTATACAATAAATCGTTTTAAAGCATTTTTTGTTTAATATGTATAATGAAATTGTTGAATAATTATGTGAACATAATTTTCTACTTTTGCATGTGTATGTGTTTAAATTGTATGGAAAAGTGGAATATATGTTTTACTAGATGGTGGCCCGATTCTAACGCATCGGGTATGCTAGAATACCTTGTAAACAGGAGTGAAGTGCGTCACACTGACTGACAGCCTTGTAGACAGGAGTAAAGGACGTCACACTGACTGACAGCCTTGTAGATAGGAGTGAAGGACGTCACACTGACTGACAGCCTTGTAGACAGGAGTGAAGTTCTTCACACTAACTGACAGCCTTGTAGACAGGAGTGAAGTTCATCACACTGACAGCCTTGTAGACAGGAATGAAGGACGTCACACTGACTGACAGCCTTGTAGACAGGAGTGAAGTTCGTGACACTGACTGACAGTCTTGTAGACAGGAGTGAAGTTCATCATACTGACTGACAGCCTTGTAGACAGGAGTGAACTGCGTGCCACTGACTGACAGCCTTGTAGACAGGAGTGAAGTTCATCACACTGACTGACAGACCTTGTAGACAGGAGTAAATTGTCACACTCACTGACAGACCTTATAGACAGAAGTAAACTGCGTCACACTGACTGACAGACCTAATAGACAAGAGTAAGGAGTGAGGATGAGGAGGCTGTGAGAATGGAGAGGCTGTGAGAATGGAGGAGGCTGTGAGGATGGAGAGGCTGGGGGGTTGGAGGAGGCTGTGAGGATGGAGGAGGCTGAGGGGATGGAGGAGGCTGTGAGGATGGGGAGGCTGTGAGGATGGAGAGGCTGTGAGGATGGGGAGGCAGTGAGGATGGGGAGGCAGTGAGAATGGAGGAGGCTGTGAGGATGGGGAGGCTGTGAGGATGGAGGAGGCTGTGAGGATGGGGGGGCTGTGAGGATGGGGAGGCTGTGAGGATGGGGAGGATGAGAGCATGGGGAGGCTGAGGGGATTGAGGAGGCATTGAGGATGGGGAAGCTGTAAAGTTGAGGAAGCTGAGGGGATGGAGGAGGCTATGAGGATTGAGGAGGCTGAGGGGATAGAGTAGGCTGTGAGGATGGAGGAAGCTGTGAGGATGGAGGAGGCTGTGAGGATAGGGGGGCTGAGGGGATGGAGGAAGCTGTGAGGATGGAGGAGGCTGTGAGGATGGGGAAGCTGAGGGGATGGAGGAGGATGTGAGGATGGAGGAGGCTGAGGGGATGGAGGAGGCTGCAAGGATAGGGTTTGCATTCAAACTGTGCACCAAGCCGCAGTACTCTTCTGGTTGGTCACCGCGACGACCAATCAGGGAAGTAGCGCGGCTTGGTGCGCGGTTTGAATTCCGCTCCTCTGATTGGTCGACCGCGGCGACCATCAGGGACGCAAAATTGAAACCGCGCGCCAAGCCGCGCTACCTCTCTGATTGGTCGGTGCAGTTTAAATACCGTGAAGGGCACCACCGCTGCAGCCACCGTCGGCCGGACCCGTGTATCCCGGCCGCGGCGACCAATCAAAAAAGTGCTGCGGCTTGGTGCTCGGTTTGAATGCAGCGAAGGGCACCATCGCTGCGAGCAAAGGAGCTCAATACTTATCAATACTGAGCAAAGGGGCTGAATACCTATCATCAATACTGAGCAAAGGGGCTGAATACCTATCATCAATACTGAGCAAAGAGGCTGAATACTTATCAACAATACTGAGCAAAGGGGCTGAATACCGATCATCAATACTGAGCAAAGAGGCTGAATACTTATCAACAATACTGAGCAAAGGGGCTAAATACTTATCATTAATACTGAGCAAAGAGGCTGAATACTTATCATCAATACTGAGCATAGGAGCTGAATGCTTATCATCAATACTGAGCAAAGGGGCTGAATGCTTATCATCAATACTGAGCAAAGGGCTGAATACTTATCATCAATACTGAGCAAAGGCCGCTGTTGCCGGGCTGCAAATTGGCACGAAATTCGAACTTTGAATTCGCGCCTATTTGCATAGTCTGTGCT
The DNA here is from genome assembly GCA_033576535.1 of Allobates femoralis. Taxonomy (NCBI): domain Eukaryota; kingdom Metazoa; phylum Chordata; class Amphibia; order Anura; family Aromobatidae; genus Allobates; species Allobates femoralis. The sequence goes on from JARQOC010000010.1 coordinate 139,555,332, forward strand.
CATTGGTGGCTGCCTCCAGTAGTTCGGGGGTGGCGACATGTCGACTGAGGATCCAGGTGGCTGATGCAGGGCCGGTGGTAAGTATAGCGGAGTTTGTGTGTGTATGTGTGCGGACAAAGTGAGGGAAGTGCAGACAAAGTGAGGGAAGTGCGGACAAAGTGAGGGAAGTGACTACATACACACATATATACACATACTGTACATTGCATATGGAGGGGTGAGGAGAGCAAGGGCTGGAGGGGAGAGCAGAGGCTGGAGGGGAGGGCAGAGGCTGGAGGGCAGAGACTGGAGGGCAGAGCGGAGGCTGGAGGGCAGAGGCTGGAGGGCAGAGGCTGGAGGGCAGAGGCTGGAGGGGAGAGCGGAGGCTGGAGGGGAGAGTGGAGGCTAGAGGGGAGAGTGGAGGCTAGAGGGGAGAGCGGAGGCTGGAGGGGATTGGCTGGAGGCTGGAGGGGATTGGCTGGAGGCTGGAGGGGTGAGGCTGGAGGGGAAAGGCTGGAGGGCAGAGGCTGAAGGGCAGAGCAGAGGCTGGAGGGGAGAGCAGAGGCTGGAGGGGAGAGCGGAGGCTGGAGGGGAGAGCGGAGGCTGGAAGGCAGAGCGGAGGCTGGAAGGCAGAGCGGAGGCTGGAGGGCAGAGGCTGGAGGGGAAGGCAGAGGCTGGAGGGCAGAGGCTGTAGGGCAGAGCGGAGGCTGGAGGGCAGAGGCTGGAGGGCAGAGGCTGGAGGAGAGAGCGGAGGCTGGAGGGGAGAGCGGAGGCTGGAGGCGAAAGCGGAGGCGATTGGCTGGAGGGGAGAGGCTGGAGGCGAAAGCGGAGGCGATTGGCTGGAGGGGAGAGGCTGGAGGGGAAAGGCTGGAGGGCAGAGCGGAGGCTGGAGGGCAGAGCGGAGGCTGGATGGCAGAGAGGAGGCTGGAGGGGAGAGCGGAGGCTGGAGGGGAGAGCGGAGGCTGGAGAGGAGAGTGGAGGCTGGAAGGCAGAGCGGAGGCTGGAGGGGAAGGCAGAGGCTGGAGGGCAGAGGCTAGAGGGCAGAGCAGAGGCTGGAGGGCAGAGGCTGGAGGGGAAGGCAGAGGCTGGAGGGCAGAGGCTGGAGGGCAGAGGCTGGAGGGGAGAGCAGAGGCTGGAGGGGAGAGAGGAGGCTGGAGGGGAGAGGCTGGAGGGGAGAGCGGAGGCTGGAGGGGAAAGGCTGGAGGGGAGAGCGGAGGCTGGAGGGGAGAGCGGAGGCTGGAGGGCAGAGGCTGGAGGGCAGAGGCTGGAGGGGAGAGCAGAGGCTGGAGGGGAGAGAGGAGGCTGGAGGGGAGAGGCTGGAGGGGAGAGGCTGGAGGGGAGAGGCTGGAGGGAAAGGCTGGAGGGGAGAGGGGAGAGCTGAGGCTGGAGGGCAGAGGCTGGAGGGCAAGGGCTGGAGGGCAGAGCGGAGGCAGGAGAGCGGAGGCTGGAGGGGAGAGCGGAGACTGGAGGGGAGAGGCTGGAGGAGAGAGCGGAGGCTGGAGGGGAAAGGCTGGAGGGGAGAGCGGAGGCTGGAGGGGAGAGCGGAGGCTGGAGGGCAGAGGCTGGAGGGCAGAGGCTGGAGGGGAGAGCAGAGGCTGGAGGGGAGAGGCTGGAGGGCAGAGGCTGGAGGGCAGAGCGGAGGCTGGAGGGCAGAGCGGAGGCTGGAGGGCAGCGCGGAGGCTGGAGGGGAGAGCGGAGGCTGGAGAGGAGAGTGGAGGCTGGAGGGCAGAGCAGAGGCTGGAGGGCAGAGGCTGGAGGGGAGAGAGGAGGCTGGAGGGGAGAGGCTGGAGGGGAGAGCAGAGGCTGGAGGGAAAGGCTGTAGGGGAGAGGGGAGAGCTGAGGCTGGAGGGCAAAGGCTGGAGGGCAAGGGCTGGAGGGCAGAGCGGAGGCTGGAGGGGAGAGCAGAGGCTGGAGGGCAGAGGCTGGAGGGGAGAGCAGAGGCTGGAGGGGAGAGCAGAGGCTGGAGGGGAGAGGGGAGAGGGGAGGCTGGAGGGGAGAGCGGAGGCTGGAGGGGAGAGGCTGGAGGGGAGAGGCTGGAGGGGAGTGGCTGGAGGGGAGAGTGGAGGCTGGAGGGCAGAGGCTGAAGGGGAGAGGCTGGAGGGGAGAGGCTGGAGGGGAGAGCGGAGGCTGAAGGGCAGAGGCTGGAGGGCAGAGGCTGGAGGGGAGAGGGGAGGCTGGAGGGCAGAGGCTGGAGGGCAGAGGCTGGAGGGCAGAGGGGAGGCTGGAGGGGAGAGCGGAGGCTGGAGGGGAGAGGCTGGAGGGCAGAGGCTGGAGGGCAGAGGCTGGAGGGGAGAGCGGAGGCTGGAGGGGAGAGCTGAGGCTGGAGGGGAGAGGCTGGAGGGGAGGGCAGAGGCTGGAGTGGAGAGGCTGGAGGGGAGAGGCTTGAGGGGAGAGGCTGGAGGGGAGAGGCTGGAGGGGAGAGCAGAGGCTGGAGGGCAGAGGCTGGAGGGGAGAGCGGAGGCTGGAGGGTAGAGGCTGGAGGGGATAGCGGAGGCCGGAGGGGAGAGCGGAGGCCGGAGGGGAGAGCGGAGGCTGGGCAGAGGCTGGAGGGGAGAGCGGAGGCTGGAGGGCAGAGGCTGGAGGGCAGAGGCTGGAGGGCAGAGGCTGGAGGGCAGAGGCGTAGCTGGCATGCTCCGGGCACTGGGTCAAGATCAGCACCCAGGACCCGCATGTGAGGACCGAGGGGGGTGCTGTCAGACAGATGTGAGAACCGGGGGGGGGTGCAGACTCACCGCGGCCGGCGTGTGTTGCTGTAGGAGGAGAGGATAGGCGGGCAGAGTCTGACTGTAATGGTGGGTTTACACGTCCCGATATCGGCGTCCAACTCCGACCAAAGGTCACGTGGTTCGTGCGTTGGACCCGATATCGTTCGTGCGTTGTATGGTGTAAATGCCCAATACGATGCACGAACGATGTCAAACCGATATCGGGGATCTAATTAGTGTGCTATTCAACGGACCGATATTGGATGCAGGTTGGAGCCGGATCGTGCTGTGTAAACACCCAACTCCGATGTGCAGTCCAACGTCCCCTATTCATGCCCATGTTAAATGGTCATTCCTGGGTCGGCCATACAAGGGGGGCGTAGACATCGTAGAGACGTTGTATGCCGATATCGCGCTTTGTAACATCTCATATGCGATGTTGGAATTTTGCCCAGAAAAAGCGCGCTCCCGCGTCGTTGGATACAATATCGGACCGACGTTGGGACGTGTAAAACCACCATAAGAGAAATCGCTTCCACCGTTGGTATTGGAAAATCTACCGATTCTAGAATAATTCGCACACATAATGAAACTGGATCGTTTTCTCCAAAATGAAAAGGGAAATGTGGAAGAAAATGGAAAACGACACCAAGAACTGATAAAACACTTATCAGCAATAGTAAAACTAATTCAAGAAAAACACGTTTTGTCCCAATTAATTTGCACGTACTCGGCACAAGTATGTGACTACTCGCTCATCCCTATTTGTCATACTGACTTATGCATTAAAAATTTAAGGAAGTTTCCTTATTAGTGATGAGCGAGTACTAAAATGCTCGGGTGCTCGAAGCTCGGGCCAAGCATCCCGAGATACTCGTGTACTCGGCCCGAGTAACGAGCCCAATGTTATCCTATGGGAGACACGAGTAATTTTATGAAATGACTGCCGGCAGCATGGAAAAACCCTAAAAATGTCACAAAAGTCTCAGAAGAGTGCTGAAATGACATGGCAACACCATGGGGAAGACCCCTGGAAGCATTTCTCACTCAAAAGTCACAGCTGTGAACAATCTTGTCCGAGTTTCACGCCAATTTTACGGAGTCTCTAGAAAACCTTCCAAAATGACACCAAAATGAATATTTAGGGTGGAAATTTTAAGGGCACATACCCAATAGTGAGATACAGCTGGTGTATGTCACTTTTTGTGATTACATGAAAGATTTTACGTGAAAACATTGTGCGACACTCCGATGACCCTGACAAGAGACGTACATGAAGCCCTGTCTAGAAATAAAGTGCCCATTTTGAGGAACTGGGTCTATTGTAGTATCTTCCTTTGCCAGGGCAGTCCAAAATTGGGAGGTTCACCAATGCCCCAGGATAGAGACGTGCATGAGGGCCTGTAAACAAGAACTGGGTGTATTGTAGTATAGCCCTTTGGCCAGGGCAGCCAAAAATTGGGAGGTTCACCAATGCCCCTGGATACAGACATGCGGGATGGCCTGTAAACAAGAACTGGGTGTATTGTAGTATAGCCCTTTGGCCAGGGCAGCCAAAAATTGGGAGGTTCAACAATGACCCATGCATACAGACATGTAGTAGGGCCTGTAACCCTCAAGTGGGTGTATTTTAGTATACCCCTCTGGTCAGGGCAGCCAAAAATTGGGAGGCTCCACATTGTCCCTGGATAGAGACGTGCAGGAGAGCCTGTAAAGAAGAACTAGGTGTATTGTAGTATAGGCCTTTGGCCAGGGCAGCCAAAAATTGGGAGGCTCCTCATTGTCCCTGGATAGAGACGTGCAGGAGGGCCTGTAAAGAAGAACTGGGTGTATTGTAGTATAGGCCTTTGGCCAGGGCAGCCAAAAATTGGGAGGTTCAACAATGACCCATGCATACAGACATGTAGTAGGGCCTGTAACCCTGAAGTGGGTGTATTGTAGTATAGCCCTTTGGTCAGGGCAGCCAAAAATTGGGAGGCTCCTCTTTGTCCCTGGATAGAGACGTGCAGGAGGGCCTTTAACCCTCAAGTGGGTGTATTGTAGTATAGCCCTCTGGCCAGGGCAGCCAAAAATTGGAAGGTTCAACAATGACCCATGCATACAGACATGTAGTAGGGCCTGTAACCCTGAAGTGGGTGTATTGTAGTATAGCCCTTTGGTCAGGGCAGCCAAAAATTGGGAGGCTCCTCTTTGTCCCTGGATAGAGACGTGCAGGAGGGCCTTTAACCCTCAAGTGGGTGTATTGTAGTATAGCCCTCTGGCCAGGGCAGCCAAAAATTGGAAGGTTCAACAATGAGCCATGCATACAGACATGTAGTAGGGCCTGTAACCCTCAAGTGGGTGTATTGTAGTATAGGCCTTTGGCCAGGGCAGCCAAAAATTGGGAGGTTCAACAATGACCCATGCATACAGACATGTAGTAGGGCCTGTAACCCTGAAATGGGTGTATTGTAGTATAGCCCTTTGGTCAGGGCAGCCAAAAATTGGGAGGCTCCTCTTTGTCCCTGGATAGAGACGTGCAGGAGGGCCTGTAACCCTCAAGTGGGTGTATTGTAGTATAGCCCTCTGGCCAGGGCAGCCAAAAATTGGAAGGTTCAACAATGAGCCATGCATACAGACATGTAGTAGGGCCTGTAACCCTCAAGTGGGTGTATTGTAGTATAGGCCTTTGGCCAGGGCAGCCAAAAATTGGGAGGTTCAACAATGACCCATGCATACAGACATGTAGTAGGGCCTGTAACCCTGAAATGGGTGTATTGTAGTATAGCCCTTTGGTCAGGGCAGCCAAAAATTGGGAGGCTCCTCTTTGTCCCTGGATAGAGACGTGCAGGAGGGCCTGTAACCCTCAAGTGGGTGTATTGTAGTATAGCCCTCTGGCCAGGGCAGCCAAAAATTGGAAGGTTCAACAATGACCCATGCATACAGACATGTAGTAGGGCCTGTAACCCTGAAATGGGTGTATTGTAGTATAGCCCTTTGGTCAGGGCAGCCAAAAATTGGGAGGCTCCTCTTTGTCCCTGGATAGAGACGTGCAGGAGGGCCTGTAACCCTCAAGTGGGTGTATTGTAGTATAGCCCTCTGGCCAGGGCAGCCAAAAATTGGAAGGTTCAACAATGAGCCACGCATACAGACATGTAGTAGGGCCTGTAACCCTCAAGTGGGTGTATTGTAGTATAGGCCTTTGGCCAGGGCAGCCAAAAATTGGGAGGTTCAACAATGACCCATGCATACAGACATGTAGTAGGGCCTGTAACCTGAAATGGGTGTATTGTAGTATAGCCCTTTGGTCAGGGCAGCCAAAAATTGGGAGGCTCCTCTTTGTCCCTGGATAGAGACGTGCAGGAGGGCCTGTAACCCTCAAGTGGGTGTATTGTAGTATAGCCCTCTGGCCAGGGCAGCCAAAAATTGGAAGGTTCAACAATGACCCATGCATACAGACATGTAGTAGGGCCTGTAACCCTGAAATGGGTGTATTGTAGTATAGCCCTTTGGTCAGGGCAGCCAAAAATTGGGAGGCTCCTCTTTGTCCCTGGATAGAGACGTGCAGGAGGGCCTGTAACCCTCAAGTGGGTGTATTGTAGTATAGCCCTCTGGCCAGGGCAGCCAAAAATTGGGAGGCTCCTCTTTGTCCCTGGATAGAGACGTGCAGGAGGGCCTGTAACCCTCAAGTGGGTGTATTGTAGTATAGCCCTTTGGTCAGGGCAGCCAAAAATTGGGAGGCTCCTCTTTGTCCCTGGATAGAGACGTGCAGGAGGGCCTGTAACCCTCAAGTGGGTGTATTGTAGTATAGCCCTTTGGTCAGGGCAGCCAAAAATTGGGAGGCTCCTCTTTGTCCCTGGATAGAGACATGCAGGAGGGCCTGTAACCCTCAAGTGGGTGTATTGTAGTATAGCCCTCTGGCCAGGGCAGCCAAAAATTGGAAGGTTCAACAATGAGCCATGCATACAGACATGTAGTAGGGCCTGTAACCCTCAAGTGGGTGTATTGTAGTATAGCCCTTTGGTCAGGGCAGCCAAAAATTGGGAGGCTCCTCTTTGTCCCTGGATAGAGACGTGCAGGAGGGCCTGTAACCCTCAAGTGGGTGTATTGTAGTATAGCCTCTGGCCAGGGCAGCCAAAAATTGGAAGGTTCAACAATGAGCCATGCATACAGACATGTAGTAGGGCCTGTAACCCTCAAGTGGGTGTATTGTAGTATAGCCCTTTGGTCAGGGCAGCCAAAAATTGGGAGGCTCCTCTTTGTCCCTGGATAGAGACGTGCAGGAGGGCCTGTAACCCTCAAGTGGGTGTATTGTAGTATAGCCCTTTGGTCAGGGCAGCCAAAAATTGGGAGGCTCCTCTTTGTCCCTGGATAGAGACGTGCAGGAGGGCCTGTAACCCTCCAGTGGGTGTATTGTAGTATAGCCCTTGGTCAGGGCAGCCAAAAATTGGGAGGTTCAACAATGACCCATGCATACAGACATGTAGTAGGGCCTGTAACCCTCAAGTGGGTGTATTGTAGTATAGCCCTTTGGTCAGGGCAGCCAAAAATTGGGAGTCTCCTCTTTGTCCCTGGATAGAGACGTGCAGGAGGGCCTGTAACCCTCAAGTGGGTGTATTGTAGTATAGCCCTTTGGTCAGGGCAGCCAAAAATTGGGAGGCTCCTCTTTGTCCCTGGATAGAGACGTGCAGGAGTGCCTAAAAACATTTTTCCCATTGAAAAGGAGCGGGTCTCCTGTCGTTGTAATGCCCATTCTAACAGAATGGGCGAAAAAATTTACCACTGCGGGTATACCTCAAACAAGAGCCTAACTATTCTAACGTTCATCATGGTGTCACATGAGGAGAAGGAGGAGCAGTCCAGCGATTAGCCAAAGTCCGGAAGTGTGTACCCATGGGTGAGTGGAGGTACATGTCAAATTCAAATAACAAAATTTTAATTCAGTTGTCATTTGCTGGTGGTGTGGTGAAGTCTGGCCCAATCCAACCCTTGTTCATCTTGATCAGAGTCAGCCTGTCCGCATTTTCAGTTGATAGGCGGGTGCGTTTATCAGTGATGATTCCACCTGCAGCACTGAAAACACGCTCTGATAAAACGCTAGCGGCAGGGCAGGCCAGGACTTCCAAGGCGTAGAGAGCCAATTCATGCCACGTGTCGAGCTTGGACACCCAATAATTGAAAGGCACCGAGGAATCTCGCAGTACAGTTGTTCGATCTGCAAGGTACTCCTTCAGCATCTGCCCAAACTTAGCATTTCTGGTGGCACTACCCCGCACCTCAGGGGCTGTGGTACGTGAGGGGCTGAGAAAACTGTCCCACATCGTAAAGACAGTTCCCCTGCCTCTGGCGGATTGGACTTGTGCCCCTCACGGCCGTACGCCTTGGTTGTCCACCGAATCCTGACCTATGCCGCTAGTGTTTTGTGAGGGGAATGATTTGACAACTTCCGTGACTATGGCCCTGTGGAACTGCTGCATTTTGGCTGACCTCTCCGCCTCAGGAATGAGAGACATAAAGTTCTCCTTGTAGCGTGGGTCTAAGAGTGTTGCCAACCAGTACTGATTGTCGGCCAAGATGTTCTGAACGCGAGGGTCACGAGACAGGCAGCTTACCATAAAGTCAGCCATGTGCGCCAGACTCTTAACAGCCATCACTTCAGTATCCAGACCAACACGATGACTGAACATGCTGTCCTCCTCCTCCTCCTCCTCATCTCCCTGTCCTCTGGCCAGCCACGCTGAATCGAGGGTATGACTGGTGTGCATGTCATATCCCCAATTTGGCCTGAGAGTTGCTCCATGTCTTCATCCTCCTCCTCCTCCTCGTCATAGTCCTCCACTACACGTTGTGATGACATGAGGCTGGGCTGTGTGTTTTCACCCACACCCACTACAGTTTCTTGCTCTAAGTCATCGCGCTCGGCCTGCAATGCATCCTCTTTGATTTTCAGCAGAGACCGTTTTAGAAGGCAGAGTAGTGGTATGGTGACGCTAATAATGGCGTCATCGCCGCTCACCATCTTGGTGGAGTCCTCAAAGTTTTGGAGGACGGTGCATACGTCCGACATCCATCTCCACTCCTCAGGTGTTATGTGTGGAGTTTGACCCATTTCCCGACGGCTTAGGTGATGCAGGTAGTCCACAACTGCCCTCTTCTGCTCACATATCCTGACCAACATGTGCAAAGTTGAATTCCAACGCGTGGGGACATCACACACCAGTCTGTGGGCCGGAAGACGCAAACGGCGCTGAAAGCTTGCAAGACCGGCTGAAGCAGCAGGTGACTTGCGAAAATGTGCAGACAGACGCCGAACTTTTACCAGCAGGTCAGACACCTCCGGGTATGACTTCACAAACCTCTGAACCACCAGGTTGAGCACATGGGCCACGCATGGAACATGCGTCAGCTGCCCTCACCTCAAAGCTGCCACCAGGTTCCGGCTATTGTCACACATGACCTTTCCTGGCTTTAGGTTCAGAGGTGTGAGCCAGTGATCTGCCTGCTGTTTCAGAGCTGTCCACACCTCTTCTGCATTGTAGGGTTTGTCACCTATGCAGACTAGCTTCAGCACAGCCTGTTGCCGCTTTGCAGAGGCAGTGCTGCAGTGCTTCCAGCTTGGGACTGGTGTGGTGGGTACAGTGGATGAGGATGCGCAGGAGGAGGAGGCTGAAGAGCATGACATTCCGGAGCTGTAGAGTGTCGGTGAAACCCTGACAGAGGTAGGGCCTGCTATCCTTGGTGTGGGAAGGACGTGTTCCGTCCCTCGCTCAGACTGGGTCCCAGCCTCCACAATATTAATCCAGTGTGCCGTCAAGGAGATGTAGCGGCCTTGCCCACAAGCACTTGTCCACGTGTCTGTGGTTAGGTGGACTTTGGCTGAAACAGCATTGTTCAGGGCACGTGTGATGCTGTTGGACACGTGGTTATGCAATGCGGGGACGGCACATCTGGAGAAATAGTGTCGGCTGGGGACCGAGTAACGTGGGACAGCAGCCGCCATCAGGTCGTGGAATGCGTCCGTCTCCACCAGCCGGAAAGGCAACATTTCTAGCGCTATGAGTCGCGAAATGTGATCATTCAGGACTGTGGCATGTGGGGCATTGGCAGCGTATTTGCGCCTGCGTTCAAATGTTTGCTGAATGGATAATTGAACGCTGCGCTGGGACAAGGATGTGCTTGATGGTGGTGTAATTTGTGAGTGGGCAACTTCAGGTGCAGGGCCAGAGGCTTGTTCGCGGCCAGCATGGACAGGGGATTGGCTCGCATGCACAACAGGCGAAGACGTAGCAGTGACATCAGCACGCACCGCTCCTCGACTCTGTGGTACTTCCCACAAAGTCGGGTGCTTGGCTGACATGTGCCTGATCATGCTGGTGGTGGTCAGGCTGCTAGTTTTCGTACCCCTGCTGATAGTGGCATGGCAGGTGTGGCAAATGGCCTTTTTAGAGTCTTCTGGAGACAACTTAAAAAACTCCCAGACTCGGGAAGACCGAACATTTGCACAGGCACCTTGAGTCGTGTTGTTGTTCCGGGGAACGGTTGCCTGCCTTCTGCCTGCGGACGCAACCCTGCTTCGTACTGCCTGTTGGGATGCTATGCCTCCCTCCCCCTGTGCACTGCTGTCCTCGCTCTGCATATCCTCCTGCCATGTTGGGTCAGCTACTGGATCATCCACCACGTCGTCTTCCTCTTCCGCACCCTGATCCTCCTCCTGACTTCCTGGCAATTGTGTCTCATCATCGTCCACCCCTTGTTGAGACACTTTGACAACGTTCCGTTCGTCATAACTTGGCTGCTCAAATATTTGGGCATCTGTACATACCATCTCCTCATGACCCACTTCAAGAGGAGGTGGCGACAGGCCAGATTCTGCGAATGGATACGTGAACAGCTCTTCCGAGTGTCCTAGTGTGGGATCAGTAATGTCCGTGGACGTGTACTCGGCCAGGTGGTAGGAAGGAGGATCAGGTTGGGAAATGTGCGGTGCAGTATCACGGCTACTGACAGTTGACCGTGTGGAAGACAGGGTGGTTGTGGAGGTGCCCATCTGACTTGAAGCATTATCCGCTATCCAAGTAACAACCTGTTGACACTGGTCTTGGTTCAACAGTGGTGTACTGCTGCGGGCCCCAAGAATTTGGGACAGGACGTGCGAGCGAGGAGATGTGGCCCTTTGTTGTTGCGAAATTAGTGCTTGCACACGACCTCGGCCTCTGCCTGCACCACCATCACGTCCACTTCCTTGTTCCTTGCCAACGCCCTTGCCAACGCCTTTGCGCATTTTGCCTGTATAGAGCGACAACTGTCTGGTGACTGTTGAGGTCACAGATTAGGATTTTAGTTCCCTAACCTGTATAAAGGTATGACGTAAAACAGTGTGGTGACTGTTGAGATCACAAGAGTTAGCATTTTAGTTCCCTAACCTGTATAAAGGTATGACGTACAACAGTGTGGTGACTGTTGAGATCACAAGAGTTAGGATTTTAGTTCCCTAACCTGTATAAAGGTATGACGTACACCAGTGTGGTGACTGTTGAGATGACAAGAGTTAGGATTTTAGTTCCCTAACCTGTATAAAGGTATGACGTACAACAGTGTGGTGACTGTTGAGATCACAAGAGTTAGGATTTTAGTTCCCTAACCTGTATAAAGGTATGACGTACAACAGTGTGGTGACTGTTGAGATGACAAGAGTTAGGATTTTAGTTCCCTAACCTGTATAAAGGTATGACGTACACCAGTGTGGTGACTGTTGAGATCACAAGAGTTAGGATTTTAGTTCCCTAACCTATATAAAGGTATGACGTACAACAGTGTGGTGACTGTTGAGATCACAAGAGTTAGGATTTTAGTACCCTAACCTGTATAAAGGTATGACGTACAACAGTGTGGTGACTGTTGAGATGACAAGAGTTAGGATTTTAGTTCCCTAACCTGTATAAAGGTATGACGTACAACAGTGTGGTGACTGTTGAGATGACAAGAGTTAGGATTTTAGTTCCTTCACCTGTATAAAGGTATGACGTACAACAGTGTGGTGACTGTTGAGATCACAAGAGTTAGGATTTTAGTTCCCTAACCTGTATAAAGGTATGACGTACAACAGTGTGGTGACTGTTGAGATGACAAGAGTTAGGATTTTAGTTCCCTAACTTGTATAAAGGTATGAGTACACCAGTGTGGTGACTGTTGAGATGACAAGAGTTAGGATTTAAGTTCCCTAACCTGTATAAAGGTATGACGTACAACAGTGTGGTGACTGTTGAGATCACAAGAGTTAGGATTTTAGTTCCCTAACCTGTATAAAGGTAGTACGTACACCTGTCTGGTGACTTTAATGGTTTCAGGAGAGTATTTTAGTCCCTAACCTGTATTAAGGTAGTACGTACACCTGTCTGGTGACTGTAATGGTTTCAGGAGAGGATTTTAGTCCCTAACCTGTATTAAGGTAGTACGTACACCTGTCTGGTGACTTTAATGGTTTCAGGAGAGGATTTTAGTCCCTAACCTGTATTAAGGTAGTACGTACACCTGTCTGGTGACTTTAATGGTTTCAGGAGAGGATTTTAGTCCCTAACCTGTATTAAGGTAGTACGTACACCTGTCTGGTGACTGTAATGGTTTCAGGAGACGATTTTAGTCCCTAACCTGTATTAAGGTAGTACGTACACCTGTCTGGTGACTGTAATGGTTTCAGGAGAGGATTTTAGTCCCTAACCTGTATTAAGGTAGTACGTACACCTGTCTGGTGACTGTAATGGTTTCAGGAGACGATTTTAGTCCCTAACCTGTATTAAGGTAGTACGTACACCTGTATGGTGACTGTAATGGTTTCAGGAGACGATTTTAGTCCCTAACCTGTATTAAGGTAGTACGTTCACCTGTCTGGTGACTGTAATGGTTTCAGGAGAGGATTTTCGTCCCTAACCTGTATTAAGGTAGTAAGTACAAGAGTGTGGTGACTCTAATGGTCACAGAAAAGCTTGGATTCCAATCTGTATCACCCTGCCTATATCCTCCTAGATTAGTCCTGAGAAGGACTGTTCTGGTCACTGGAAAGCTTGGACTCCGATCTGGATCACCCTGCCTATAGCCTCCTAGATTAGTCCTGAGAAGGACTGTTGTGGTCAGCAGCAGCAGTTTGCAGCCCTGCTCCGGATCTACCTGTAAGGGCCGCAAATCTGTCCCTAATCAGCAGCAGACACTCTCCCTACACTCACTGTCTGGAAGTCTGTGTGCCGAGCACAGCGAGCCGGGAGTTACAAAGGCTCGGTCACGCTGTGCAGGGCGGCCAATCACTACTATGCCACAACTAACAGGGCTGTGGCATTGCAGTGGTCTGCCAGCCAATCCCTGCACGTGGGCTGGCTCTCAAAAGAGCGCCAACATGCAGAGATGACGACCACGAGCACAGCACGAGTATCGCGAGATTACTCGGTGCTCGGCGAGTCGCCCGAGTACAGTGGTACTCGTGCGAGTACCGAGTAGTGGCGAGCATGCTCGCTCATCACTATTCCTTATGTCTGAAGGTAGGTGGGGACCTGCTGAAGCTCATTGTGTAGCGAAACAACTGTGGTCCTCATGTACTCTGCGCTCTCCTGCATGGATAGTAAACTTTACCAATAAAGGAACTTTCTTTTCAGGTGGTGTGCGCTACTTGAATTTCTTCATTTTACTTTGCTCAGAATTCATGAACCATGTATACAATTTTGAAAAATTAGGTGCAAAAAGCTACAAGAGAAAAAAGAAAAGTGACATAAAACATAGAAAAAAATGTGAATCTGATACATTAAATGTGCAGTACTTACCACGTTGATTATATCTTGAAGATATGTTTGAACATAAACTTGAGTAGTATCTGTCCAGTACTTCACTGGGCGGACTGTAGCATCTGGAAGCTTTATGTGTTCTATGATATTTTTGAAACTGCAGTTTTGACATGAAGATAAAGCTAAGAAGTAAGAAAAGTAGAATTAAGTAGGTTATTCTACAAATACTGCCTAACCCACAGTTATAGAGATACATCATTAAGGATTAAAAAAAAGGCCATGGTCCCAATTTATCATTGCAATTAGTGATGAGTGAGTGTATTCGTTACTATTCACTACTCGCACAGATAGTACGATATTCGGGTTACTCGTTATATTGCAAATATTTGTGTACTTGCCTTGCAAAATTCTCATCTCCCGCCCAGCATGTTTGGTGCCTGATTTGCAGTCGCTAAACATGCTGGACTTGTTGACCAAACACAGTAATGCCACACAGCAATGTTTATGGTATTACAGTGATTGGCTGGCCGTGCAGTGTCAAAGGGTGTCATAAGCCCTGTTGCCACCATCTTGCATATATTGCATCCAGAAACAGCACAGTAGTAGAGTAGGCAGAGCGAGTCATGTGAAGGGTGAGTCTTTTAGGCCGCTATATAACACAAAAGTACTTTTCAGAGCTACTTGCAGTGTATACTAGATCAGTGCAGTGTATGGCGGGAGAGTTTTTGGACCAGAGAGAGAGTTTAAAGGAGTGTTTAATTTCCTCCATGATACTAGAAAACCATTGCTCTTTTCAGAGCTCAAACCATTGAGCAAGGTCACAGTACAGGGAGGGAGAGATTAACATATTCTTCCTGTATCCTTATTACAACAGCTCTTGTTAGAGCTCTTTTTCCAGCACACATAGTGTAGTAGCATTTTGTGCTGCCTCTGGTTAAAAAGCACTGGTCATTTTTTCCCTGACATTTTTGGGGTCACATTATGTTGTGAACATCAACCAAATGTGCGCAGTTCTAGTGTGCTTGCAAAATCCAAAGCAGTACTAGCATTTTGTATTGCCAGGTACAAAGCACGCACTGGTCCTTTTTTCCTAATATTTTTAGGGTCACAGCTTGGCTTTTGCCATCAACATCAGACAAATGTATAAGGTGCTAGCGTAATGAGGCTCATCATTCCCTGTTATCCACCCCCACGCACTGTCCACAGCCGAATGAATAACCACAAACACAAGTCTCGGGAATAACAATTGCTTTACAGAAGCAGGAAAGGGAAAATCCAACATGGAGTAAATGTTTCACAGTCTCACGTAGGTAGATCATGGCAAATACAGTTTACGGTTGAATACTGACATGTTATTGGAATTCTGGAGATGTAAGAACACTGATTTTTTATATGTAGTATGTATTTGTATGCTGTTATAGCAGGTTCAGAATCTTTTGTGGCTTAGAACGAAAAGTCAGATATAACAAGAGGGTTGTGCAGTCCTTGACTCCCCCCTATCCTTCAAGCCCCACATCGAGGGCCCTCACCACATCCCTCCGGCTCCAGCTCAAGAACATCTCACGGATCCGCTCCTTCCTCACCCACAACACCGCTAAAACACTCATCCATGCTCTTATAATCTCCCGCCTTGACTACTGCAACCTCCTTCTCAATGGCCTCCCGGCTAACTCCCTCACACCTCTATCCTCAACTCCGCTGCCCGACTAATCTACCTGTCCTCCCGCTACTCCCCTGTCTCCCACCTCTGCCAAGCCCTTCACTGGCTCCCCGTCTCCAAGAGATCCCAATTCAAAACACTATCCATGGCGTACAAAGCCATGCACAACCTGGCCGCACCATACATCTCCGACCTGGTCTCCCGATACCTACCCTCACGCAACCTAACGCTCCTCCCAAGAACTCCTCCTCTGCTCCCCCCTCATCACCTCTTCGCAAAACCAAGTCCAGGACTTCTCCCGGGCATCTGCCTTACTCTGGAACTCCCTGCCCGAACACGTCAGACAGTCTCCTACCCTGACAAGCTTAAAGTGTCACCTGAAGACTCACCTATTCCGTCAAGCCTACAACCTGCCATGAGACCCAGGCGACCGCCCCATAACTGACATTCCCCCATCCTACTGTATCCTAACCCGCCCCTCATAGACTGTGAGCCCTCGTGGACAGGGTCCCTGCCCCTCCTGTACCTGTACGTCCTGATCGCCTAGATTTAGTGTACTTGTTCTTGTCTCCCTCATCCTCATGTAAAGCGCCATGGAACCTAATGGCGCTATATAAATAAATAAATAATAATAATAATGCTTCTACGTCTTTTCTCAATAATTCGCACATGACGATAATTATGCACATATAATGAGATTTAACAGTAATAATGGTTGAATCATAAATAATATTAAGTAGAATTTCTTACCAATCAAGAAGAAAAGGGAAAGACAGCAGCAGCTCGTTCCTTGTAGAGCCATGATGAAGTAATGCTGATATTCTTACTTTCTGTCTTGTGCTTTAGAGGTTTTGATTAGAAGGGAATTCACAGAAGGATTTACCGGAGAATAGGCGGACAAACTTGTTTAAAAGATGTTTATCATGTGAAAATATCTTGAGCTGAAAGAAAGCAGCAAATATTTACACGAAAGACTCCAATTTCTCAGACGGAAAGAAGATAAAATCAAATCACGTAACAACAATAAATAGGTGATCATTATACCAGGATATAGGTCATAATATAAGGTGCGGACACACACAGCTGCATCGCAATGAATTAGAAGATCATCAAAAAGTTAATTTATTTCAGTAATTCAATACATAAAGTAAAACACATATGTATCCAATCCTTTGGTATGCCTATCTGAAAACTCATGTATCTAATCCTATCCTCTGTGATACTGCCTGCTGAATTGTGTAGCTATTCCTATGGTACAACTCAGGGGCGGACCCAGACTGTAGTGGGCCCTGGTGCAAGAAATTTTTTGGGGCCCCCCCTTCTGGATCTCAGTGCCAGAATAGTGCCGCGGGTGTGCAGCACAGCCAGCGGCGTAGCAACTGTTTGTGGCGCCCTGGGCGGTCGAAAATTTGCCGCCACTTTGGTTGTTGATAATCTGGAAGTGTACATAGCATACACTGTCTGCCCCTATATACAAAAATATAACTACTATACTAAAACACAAAGAGAAGGGGTGCAATTGCCACCTCTGCACAACCCCAGTGTATGGCAACAAGCAGGAGTGAAGGAGGGCCCGGGGCCGGAGCAATTTTCGCCGCCGTGCTGTGGAGTTCATAATGTAATATAAATGCAAAAAACCTTTATTCTTAATATTATGTCACAATACCGGGATCTGAGGATCTTCTATTTCGAGGTCAGGGCTCTCTGATGCCATGTTGCTGTCTGTCTCGCTGTCGTCCTTTTTTGACACTGCAGTGCGGTGGACAAGAGAGCATTAACTGGTTAATAACAAGAAGTATGGAGTGTACAAACTGAGCCATAAACCCCTCATACCATGAAGTATGGAGTGTACTAACTGAGCCATAAACCCTCCCCACACCAGTAGGATTACTATATGGATTTTAGTATTAGGGTACGGACACACTGGGGTGAAACTCTGATGAGTGCAATGTGTGATTTTCTCACATTGCAATCAATCTCTGAGAGCACATTGGTGAGTGTCGGACGCTTTTTTCTCATCCAGATTCAGGATGAGAAAAAAGTTGCAACATGCTGCGACAGTATGTGACTCACTAATGCAAGTCTATGGGTCCGACAAAATCACATACCGCACACTGACAGCACACGAACCATCCGAGAGGCATCGTTTTTTTCACGGATACATTATCATTCTATAGCTTAGAACACTGTAAAATGTTCCTGTAAATGATTATACAGTAATAGCTGCTGAGGAAAGAACAGATTGACTGCACACGGATGTGATCTGAGAATCTGAGAAAAATGTTGGCCACTCGCACAGCAGTTTCCAAACAGACCAAAAAACGGATGTCACTCATCCGACTCTCCTGGATGAGAAACAGACCGATTTTAAGGCGGCGGAAGACAGTGTACCACCAAGTCCCCAGCTCCGTGCTGTGCACAGACAGTGTACGGTACACTGTCTGTGCACAGCACGAAGATGAAGACATGGCGATACACTGTGCACAGCACGGAGCTGGGGACATGGTGGTACACTGTGCACAGCACGGAGCTGAGGACATCCCAGAAGAGGCACAATAACCACAGACAGGCGGCGGGAGAACATTGAGCCCGCCCAGGAGAACTACAACTCCCAGCACCCAACACACTGCCCAGAAACCATACGTCAGAGTACCACAGGAGACGGGAGTTTCAAAAACAGGTGGAAACAACAGCCGGGCCCGGCAGCAACAGGGGGGCCCGGCAGCACCAGGCACCACCAGGGGGGCCCGGCAGCACCAGGCACCACCAGGGGGGCCCGGCAGCACCAGAGGGGCTCAGGACCAGTAGAGGGGCCCAGCACCACCAGCGGGGCCCAGCACCACCAGGGGGCTCTGGTGGGTCCCTGAGTGCTGCCCCCACACCTCAGGGGCCCCTGAGAGCTGCCCCCACACCTCAGCCTCAGGGGCCCCTGAGAGCTGCCCCCACACCTCAGCCTCAGGGGCCCCTGAGTGCTGCCCCCACACCTCAGCCTCAGGGGCCCCTGAGTGCTGCCCCCACACCTCAGCTTCAGGGGCCCCTGAGTGCTGCCCACACACCTCAGCCTCAGGGGCCCATGAGAGCTGAGAGCTTCCCCCACACTCATCCTGGGGGAGGCCCATGAGAGCTGCCCCCACACTAATTGGCCCCTGAGCACCCCCACGTCTTTCAAGGGGGTCCCTGACGGCTGCCCCCCACACGCTATCCTCGGGGCCCCCTTACCGCTGCCTCCTTTAGTGCTGCGTCCCCCTCCATTACCAACAGGCAGTCGCGCTGAGCGCGCCGCAGCCTGTCATGTGGTGTGATGCTGCAGCCGGCGCGATACAGGAAATAGAGCGGCGCCAGCTACAGCCCACGTGACAGGCAGATCAGCGTGACTGCCGGTAATGGAGAGAGGGGGGAGGCAGCAGTAAGGGGGCCCCGAGGATAGCGTGTGGGGCCAGCGGTCAGGGGCCCCCTAGCATGGGTGTACCCAGGATCAAAACTAGGGGGGGGGGCAAGCCATGGTCGTTCAGGTTGCGCCCGCTTCTTGTACCATCACTGCGCAGCAGCACACGGGCCGCTAAGGGCCCCGTGTGTTTCACTGAGCCTCCTGCTATCCACTGCCGCCCCCCTGCGCTTCCTCTTACCACAGGGGTGATGCCATGCATTGCACAGTGGAACGCATAAAAAGCAGGAAGCACTACCTTCTCCTAGTGTGGACTAGGCGGCACTTCCTGCTTTTATGCGTTCCACTGTGCAACGCTCGGCGTCACGACCTCCTCCTGTATCTTCAATTTTGGGAAGCTGCGGTGGAACCATGAGATGCAAGTACAGATTTTTTTTAAGGAGTACACGCTGGCCAGAGGAGTATGGGGGTGGGGAAAGGGGGTGGCTCACCGTGGCTGCATTATACTGTATGGAGAATTATGAGGCTGTACTGTGCTATACGGAAGGCTGTACTATGCTAAACACAGGACTGTGAGGGTGCATTAGACTGTATGGAGGGCTATATGGAGAACTATGGGGGTGCATTATACTACATGGGGGACTATTGATGGTGCATTATACTGTATAGAGGACTATGGGTGAATTATACTATATGGAGAATTATGGGGGTGAATTATACTATATGGAGAACTATAGGAGTGCATTATACTGTATGGAGGTGCATTATAATGTATGGAGGCATATGAGGCTACATTATACTATATAGAGGGGTTACTAGATAGTGGGGTTGCATTATGATAATTGGATGACTATGGGGGTACCTTATGAATGGGGGACTATGGGGTGAATTATAATACATAGAGGACTATGGGAATACATTGTAATGTATGAAGGAATGTGGGGATGCATTATAATAATTGGAGGACTATGGTGGCTGAGGAGGAGGACCATATAAACCATGATGGGGGACATATATACCACGATAAAGGCCATATTCCAGGAGAAGGACCATATACAGCAGGATAAGGGACATTAATACATAATGAAGGGGGAGAGGAGTCAATTTGTGAGTATAGGATTTAGAATGTTACACGGGGCCCATACATCTGACCAACGTGCACGCGGAAGGTGGGGGGCCTACATTGCGCACCTGTGCCCATCAGACTTATTGCTCCACTGGGGAGCCCTATGGGGGCCGGGGGCTGTATATGACATGGGCAGGCTGCCGTCAGGGGCCGGGCGAGATTAATATATTTAATATATTTGCTCTGAACGTTGCACCTTGTCTTATTTTCAGGGGGGAGGCATACACGCACAGGGGCATACACTCGCAGGGGCATACACTCGCAGTACGGTGGCTCAGTGGTTAGCATTGTATACGGTGGCTCAGTGGTTAGCACTGTATATGGTGGCTCAGTGGTTAGCACTGTATATGGTGGCTCAGTGATTAGCACTGTATATGGTGGCTCAGTGGTTAGCACTGTATATGGTGGCTCGGCTCAGTGGTTAGCACTGTATATGGTGGCTCAGTGGTTAGCACTGTATACGGTGGCTCAGTGGTTAGCACTGTATACGGTGGCTCAGTGGTTAGCACTGAATAGTGGCTCAGTGGTTAGCACTGTATACGGTGGCTCAGTGGTTGGCACTGTATATGATGGATCAATGGTTAGCACTGAATAGTGGCTCAGTGGTTAGCACTGTATACGGTGGCTCAGTGGTTAGCACTGTATACGGTGGCTCAGTGGTTAGCACTGAATAGTGGCTCAGTGGTTAGCACTGTACGGTGGCTCAGTGGTTAGCACTGCGCGATGTCTCTGTGGTTAGCAAAGTATGATGGCTCAGTGGTTAGCAGCACAGTATATGGTGGGCAGGCGGTTAGACCAGGATGAAGGCTGGGGGGTGAGCGCAGGAGGACGGAGGCTGGAGGGGTGAGGGCAGGATGACGGAGGCTGGAGGGGTGAGGGCAGGAGGACAGGGGCTGGAGGGGTGAGGGCAGGAGGACGGAGGCTGGAGGGGTGAGGGCAGGAGGACGGAGGCTGGAGGGGTGAGGGCAGGAGGACAGAGGCTGGAGGGGTGAGCACAGGAGGACAGAGGCTGGAGGCCTCCATCACAAGCACAGTGCAGCCAACTTTATCTTTATTTACATTACATTTATTTTACACTCACTGTGATCCTCCGGCTGCTCTGTCTCTGCCTCCAGCCCCCCACAGTCCACAGGGCAGCTGCACAGGCTCTTCTGCTCCCGGGGCCGGCACTGCAGCGTGCACTGTGTAGCATTGCACGCACACACATTGTGCAATGTGTGTGTGTGTGTGTGTGTGCAATGTGTGTGTGTGCGCACACACACACACACACATTGCACACACACACATTGCACACACATTGCACACACACACACACACACACATTGCACACACATTGCACACACACACACACACACACATTGCACACACACACACACACACACATTGCACACACACACATTGCACACACACACATTGCACACACACACATTGCACACACACACACACACACACACATTGCACACACACACACACATTGCACACACACACACACACACATTGCACACACACACACTGCACACACACACACATTGCACACACACACACACACACACATTGCACACACACACACATTGCACACACACCCACACATTGCACACACACACATTGCACACACATTGCACACACACACACACATTGCACACACACACACATTGCACACACACACACATTGCACAAACTGTCACTCTGCACAGCACACTGCACTTTCTTTCCTTGGGGCCACTCACCACCTGCTCTCTTCTGCTGTCATCTCTTCGTCTCCTTCTCCTCTGCCGTCCGTTCACCGCTGACAGACTGTGCCGCCGGCTCCCGCCCGCTCCTCTGGAGTCCGCCCTCAGCAGCACCGAGTCTGACCCCTCACTCAGCACTCGGCCGGGAGACAGTGCTTTCACTCCCAAAGAGGGTGGGGGGAAAGCAGCGGCGGCGGCGGCCGTACCGGCACAAAAAAAGCCTCACAGTACTACAGTAGCTGCCAGGGCGGGTGCGCACAGTGCCACGCTCATCCGGGGCAGCCTCTTGGGGGCCCCCCTCTGCCCCACGCTGGGTACGCCCATGCCCCCTAGTACATGTGGGGACGCTCAGGGGACCAGTGGGCTCCCCCCTTTGCGTCCGGGCCCCCCTACAGCGCCCGGGGGGAGGTATGGGGGCGGGGCTTAGTGGGTTTGGCCCCAAAGTGTCGGGGCCCCCGGGGGATCTCGCGCAGGGCCAGTCAGGGGAACGGAACTGCCGCTGGAGCTCCAGGGGCCCCCTAGCTGGTCGGGGCCCTGGTGCAGCTGCACCAGCTGCACCACGGTAGTTCCGCCCCTGGTACAACTATCTGGAAACTCATGTATCTAATCACTGAATTGTGTATCTAATCCTATGTTATGCTATGCTACAAATGTGAAAATTCCTGACCTAATCCACTCCTGATTATCACTTTGCATGTCTTTGATCTGCACAAACTGTTTTACATCTGTCTCCCTGCTGTTTAATTACCTTATGTTAGTTGTGTCCTCTATCCTGTTAGTTAACTCACCCTGGCTGTTCTGTTTAACACCCCTCCTGCACCTCCCCTCTGGTCAGCTGAAATTACTTTTGGACTCTCATAACTGCATTTAAGTGTTAGCTGGAGGTCTCCTGGACTGTGGTCTCCTCCTGTGTCTCTTAAGTGTTCAGAAATAGCCCAGAATATTTATTCATTTGTATAGCGTTATTAATTCCATAGCACTTTACATACATCAGTAATGCTGTCTCTCTTGGAGCTCACAATCTAAACATCCTATCAATATGTCTTTGCAATCTGGGAGGAAACTGGAGTGCCTGGAGGAAACCCACGCAAACACGGGGAGAACATACAAACTCCTTGCAGATGTTGTCCTTAGTGGGAATTGAACCCTGGACCTCAGGACCTCAGTGCTGCAAAGGCTACAGTGCTAATCACTTGAGCCATCGTGCCACCGTGCCACCCAAACACAGAAGTAACCAGAAGGTACCAGCTATACCCACATGCTGTCTTTGCTACTTTACTTTCAACAAATTTTTTACCCTTACCATGTCCTTTACTTCAATGTCTATTGTTCTATGTGCCTTTGCCATTCACCTTTACTGCCCCATCCCCCCTCCATCACCCCTCATCCACATAAGCCTCTCTCTCCTGCCCTCTACTTTATTGAGCTCCCATACTCTCTTCAATTTACCTAATAATCGCAAACCACCATATTCCAGGGCATTGCATCAGAAACAAAGTCACAATTACTAAAACTATTTGTCTTTTCTCTTTTTACTGCTGGTCCACCCTCTACCAACTTCAACCTCTCTCCCACCTCACATAGAAACCCCACTAACATTATTAACATTCATTGCACACCTTCATCCCCCTCTTTTAATTGCGCTCTCTGAAATCCAAGGTCTGTATGCAACAAACCTCTCTTCATTCATAACTACTTTCTCACTAACTCTCTTAACCTCCTGGCTCTCACAGAAACCTGGATCCAGGACTCAGACATCTAGACATAGCCTATCCACTCCACCAGTCCAAAGTGGATCACAAATAATGGTTGGTGGCCACTTATACTACACCTATCTGTTCCCCATCTCCTCAAGTTGGCCATACCATCATTGTAAATAAGCACCTGTACTTTGTGTCACCCCCACCTCATTGTTAAAACTGTAAGCTCTTAGGAGCATGGCTGTCATTATTTTGTTCTATAGGAGGTAATCCAATTCTATGGTGGCCGCGCTGCCCGTGGTAATGATTTTAAGAGCTTCTTGTCCACAAATAAAATGTATTGCTCAAAACATGCGAAAATATAAAAAACGGATACAACGCGTTTCGGCGGGGACAACCGCCTTCTTCAGGTATATCAATGATACCTGAGGAAGGCGGTTGTCCTCACCGAAACGCATTGTATCAGTTTTTTATATTTTCGTATGTTTTGAGCAATACATTTCATTTGTGGACAAGAAGGTCTTAAAATCATTACCACGGGCAGCGCGGCCACCATAGAATTGGATTACCTCCTATTGAAACTTTATGCCTGTTGGAATCTGTGGCAGGACCCAACACAGGATCAATTTAAGGCAAGCAGCAGACCCGGATAAATATCTGAAGTGTGCAGAGGCTTTGGAAAAACCATATTCTTGAAGTTTTATGGCGAGAGGTGAGTGCATAAAACATCATTAAAAGGGCACCAGAGAGTTACATTGGTAACCCTACAGGGAATCACCTTACTTCATTATTTTGCTTTAATTATTGTATTGTATTGTATTTTCTGATAAATGTTTCTTATCATTCTGTAAATATGAACCTCTCAATTATGCGGAATATGTTGGCGCTATATTATTATTATTATTATTTATTATTATTATTTATTTATATAGCGCCATTAAATTCCATGGCGCTTTACATGTTCAAAGGGCAGACAGGGACAAGTACAATAAATGTGGACAATTTGGTCGTACAGATACAAGAGGGGAGAAGATCCTGTCCGCGAGGGCTCACAATCTACGAGGGGTGGGTGGGGACACAGCAAGAGGGGGAAGTGTTGGTCGTGAGGCGGCACGGTGGGCCGGGTCTTATAGGAGGTTGTAGGCTCGGCGGAAGAGGTGGGTCTTTAGGCTTTTTTTTTTAAGGTTCCAGGGTGGGAGAATGTCTGATGTGTTGGGGCAGAGAGTTTCAGAGTATGGGGGATGCCCGGGAGAACTCCTGAATGCGGTTGTGCGAAGAGGAGATTAGGGGGGAGTAGAGGAGAAGTTCTTGGGAGGATCGCAGGTTGCGTGACGGTAGGTATTGGGAGATCATGTCAGAAATGTATGGAGGCCATAGGTTGTGGATGGCTTTGTAGGTCATGGTTAAAGTCTTAAACCGGGATCTCTGGGAAGCAGGGAGCTAATGAAGGGCTTGGCAGAGGGGAGACACAGGGGAGTAGCGGGAGAGGACAGATGGATTAGACGGGCAGTGGAGTTTAGGATAGATTGGAGAGGTGCAAGGGAGGTAGCTGGGAGGCCGGAGAACAGGAGGTTGCAATAGTCGAAGCGGGAGATGAAGAGAGCGTGAATAAGGGTTTTATCAGTGTCGTGGTCAAGAAAAATGCGGAGTCGGGAGATGTTTTTGAGCTGGAGATGGCAGGAGGGCCTGGACGTGGGGCTTGAAGGAGAGGGATGAGTCGAGGATGACCCCGAGGCACCGAGCTTGGGGGACTGGGGAGAGAGAGCAGTCATTGACGACGATGGATAGGTTGAGCAGTAAGGGGGAGCGGCTTGGGTGGAAGACAATGAACTCTGTTTTGTCCATGTTCAGCTTAAGGAAGCGAGTGGAGAAGAAGGCAGCGCTTTGCTGCAGAAACGCGTAGTGGCCTGTAAGAGGTTAATAAAGAAATAATTTTCTAAAAATAACCCTAGTGCCATTTTATCTCGAGTCCTAGCGCTCTACAGACCAGGGATTTTTTTACTCTCAGCTTAAGGAAGCGAGTGTAGAAGAAGGATGAATTGGGGACACGCATTGTGGAATCTTGGATAGTATGGAGGTGATGTCAGGTCCAGACAGGTAGACTTGGGTGTCATCGGCGTAGAGGTGGTACTGGAGGCCGTGGAACTAAATGAGTTGCCCTAGGCTGAGAGTCTAGATTGAGAAGAGTAGCAGTACAGAACCGAGCCCTAGGGGGCTTCGACAGATAGGGGGTAGGGTAAAGAGGAGGTGTGGGAGTGAGTGACGCTAAAGGTCCGGTCCGTTAAGTATGAGGAGATCCAAGAGAGGGCAAGGTCCGTAATACCAAGAGATTCCAGGATCTGAAGTAGATGGGAGTGGTCAACAGTTTCGAAGGCGGCGGATAGGTCGACGAGGAGGAGGACAGAGTAGTGATGTTTGATTTTGGCAGTCGGTAGGTCATTGGTGACTTTGGTCAGGGCAGTTTCAGTGGAGTAGAGGGGTCGGAAGCCAGATTGCAGGCGGTCGAAGAGGTAGCAGGAGGAGAGGTGAGAGGACAGCTCAGAGTGTACATGCTGTTCAAGTAGTTTAGAGGCGAAAGGGAAGAGAGATATGGGGCGATAGTTGGAGACAGATGTGGGGTTGAGGGAGGGATTTTTGAGGATAGGTGTGCTCAGGGCGTGTTTGAAGGCTGAGGGGAAGTGCCAGTGGTAAGTGATAGGTTAAAAAGATTAGTTAGGGCTGGGATGATAACAGAGGTGAGGTTGGGAATGAGGTGGGATGGGAGCAGGTCATGGTCGCTGTTGGTGAGGTGTGATTTTGACAGAAGGGAGGAGAGTTGATCCTCAGTTATGAGGGGAAGCAGCTGGTGGAAGGAGAGGGCAGTATAAGAGAGAGGGGAGGCTGTGAGGACAGTGGGTCAAAGGTGTTTTCTTTGAAGAAGGAGGCAAAGTCTTCACCGGAGATACGGGGAGAGGGAGGGGGGCTGGCGGGCGAAGTAAGGAATTGAAGGTTTTGAAAAGCTGTTTGGGATTGTGGGACAGGGAGGTTATTAGGGATGAGAAGAAGGTTTGTTTGGCGGCAGAAAGTGCAGCCTTGAAGGCAGTGAGGGACTGTTTGAACAGCGCAAAGTGCTCAGTGAAGTGTGATTTTTTCCATCTCCTCTTGGCAACCCTGGATGCCCGTCTTAGGTCTTTAGTGAGGGTGGTGTGCCAGGGTTGCCTGTTAGTGAGTGAAGCGTGGTGTGAGGGGGGCGGCTAGGTCAAGGGCCCTGGTTAATGTGGTGTTGTAGAGGGTGGTGGCAGTGTCTGTGTCGCGTATGGATGTTATGTCGACGAGAGGGAGAAGGGATTCTGAGAGTGAGTGTAGA
The DNA here is from genome assembly GCA_033576535.1 of Allobates femoralis. Lineage (NCBI taxonomy): Eukaryota > Metazoa > Chordata > Amphibia > Anura > Aromobatidae > Allobates > Allobates femoralis. The sequence continues at coordinate 139,581,711 of JARQOC010000010.1, forward strand.
TTGATGTGTTTTAGGTTTTAGCGGGGGTGATCGAGTTTGCAGAGAGGGGGTGGCGTAGTAGGGGAGGTGAGGGAGGAGAAGGTCAATAGATTGAAGACAGACAGGGGGAGGGTTGAGTTTGTGAGGTTAGTGAGGAAGCACAGACGGGTAAAGATGAGGTCCAGCATGTGGCCGTCTTTGTGGGTGGCAGAGGAGGAACATTGGAAGAGACCAAAGGAGGAGGTCAGGGAGAGAAGTTGAGAGGCGGTTGGGTGGGCGGTGTCAATGGGGATATTGAAGTCGCCCATAATGATGGTGGGGATATCAGCAGAGAAGAAATGAAGTAGCCAGGTGGTGAAGTGGTCGAGGAAGATGGGGATGGATCCAGGGGGGCGGTAGATGACGGCCAGCTGAAGGTTACAGGGGGAGAAGATGCGGACAGAGTGGGCTTAAAAAGAGGTGGGCTTCGAAAGAGGGGAGAGTAGCAGAGGGAGGCAGTGGAATGGGGCGAAGGAGGTGTTGGACAGGAGTACGCCAACACCTCCGCCGTGTTTGTCGGAGGGGCGGGGGGTGTGGGAAAGACTGAATCTGCCATAAGATAGTGCAGCAGGGGAGGCCGTGTTGGAGGGGGTGAGCCAGGTCTCTGTGATGCCAAGGAATGAGAGTTTTTTATAGATAAAGAGTTCATGGATGTGTGTGAGTTTTTAAGACTAAGCGGGCGTTCCAGAGTGCGCCTGGCAGGGAGATTTGGGGAGCAGGGGCTGAGGGGATGGGTCGAAGGTTGGTGAGGTTACGAGAGTTGATGATGCGTCGTGGGGGTTGGGTGTAGGGGATGTGGTGAGGGGGGCCGGGATTAGGGGAAATGTCGCCAGCGAGCAGGAGGAGCAGGGAGAGGGTTAGCAGGTGGGAGCAGGAGACTTTACGCGGTGGGCGTGCCTGTTTGGAGATGGAGGATTGAAAGTGAAGGAATAGCTCAGAGAAGTGGATGAGGTGGTTAGGTAGGATGAAGGGTGAGAGAAGTACTTTGTTGCTGGGTGGGGGGATGAGCGGGGGAAACAATCTTTGCACCTCTTTATCGCGCCGGGCTTACACTTTTGCCTCTATCGTGCGGGCTATGATGACCTGCTTTTTAACATGCTGCTCTACCTCCTCCTCCTACTTGCAATTGCAGCGTCGCCGATATTCTTCCCAGGTGACGATTTCTGCGGGGCCTATTGGGTCACCAGGGTCCCCAAGAAAAACCATGAGGTCATCGCTGGACTCACTCCTCTCCCACCAGCAGTGGAGCTGCTCCCCTCTCACCTCTGATGTTACAGGCGCTGGAATCAGGGGGCTCTGGCAGTGGCAACCATCCCTCTTCCAGGGCTCCTAGTGGGTCAGTCATCCTTAAAGCAGGTTGTGGTGCAGCTCCGGGAACAGATAAATCGATGAGGGTCGCGGTGCGGCATTCTTCTTTGCTCCGGGTGCTGCTATTGGAGGCACCAGCCCAGCCGGGCTGCGCAGACCAAGACTGCAAGATTTGATGCACATCGATTTGAATCCGGGTCCTTTGTTCAACTTGGGCCCGGGTCATCTGTAGGGGCATTAGCCACATCACACCTCGCCGTGTGTCTTGGACCTCTGGACGCTCTCTGCCGCCTTCCGCCATGCTACCTCGATCACTGTTGGTCTCTCCCTGGCCGGGTTCCTCCACGCTCTCTCTTGGTGGGCCCTTGGGGATCACTTCAGTTCTTTCGACTGCAGCACACTCCTTGGCGTCCTTCTCTTCTGTCTGTGTGTAATGTAATGGCGACTGCTCCGCGTCCGGTTTCCTGACCCGCCTTTTCCGGGGTGACGACTTCCTCTTCAGCCTCCACCAGCTTCTCATTGGTAAGTGCACTTGGGGGCGGAGGCTCTTCTTTAGGATTGATGGCTGGCTTCCCCGGAGTTAAGGGGAGCCAGGGCAGGCCTTTCTTTTCCCGTTTTGGACCGGGCCAGGCCGCGATGGAGGGTCTGGGCACGCGTCCCTTGCACATGGCTTCAGGCTCCTATCACCGCCATTAAGCCCAGATTTGGCAGGAAAAGTCCAAAACATCATTTTTAGGCAAACGGGGTCTGGTTCTTTTGGACCGTGTCCATCCTGTTTGTAACACCAAGTTGTGGAGCCCACTGGGACGGGGTACTCGATACCAGACCAGGGTACTGCTGGGGATGTCACAGAGGTCCTGGTCCAGACCGTGTCCCGGGTTCTTACAAGTAAAAAGGGATATATACAGTTGTGGCCAAAAGTATTGACACCCCTGCAATTCTGTCAGATAATACTCAGTTTCTTCCTGAAAATGATTGCAATCACAAATTATTTGGTTTTATTGTCTTCATTTAATTTGTCTTCAATGAAAAAACACAGAAAAAATTGCCCTAAAGACAAATTAGATCTAATTCCACACCAAACATAAAAAAGGGGGTGGACAAAAGTATTTGCACTGTTAGAAAAATCATGTGATGCTTCTCTAATTTGTGTAATTAACAGCAAATGTAACTTACCTGTGGCACCTAACAGGTGTTGGCAATAACAAAATCACACTTGCAGCCAGTTGACATGGATTAAAGTTGACTCAACCTCTGTCCTGTATCCTTGTGTGTACCACATTGCGCATAGAGAAAAGAAAGAAGACCAAATAACAGTCTAAGGACTTGAGAAACCAAATTGTAAAGAAGCATGAGCAATCTCAAGGCTATAAGTCCATCTCCAAAGACCTAAATGTTCCTGTGTCTACCGTGTGCAGTGTCATCAAGAAGTTTAAAGCCCATGGCACTGTGGCTAACCTCCCTAGATGTGGATGGAAAAGAAGATGAGAGATTTCAACGCAAGATTTGTGCGGATGGTGGATGAAGAACCTCAACTAACATCCAAACAAGTTCAAGCTGCCCTGCAGTCCGAGGGTACCACAGTGTCAACCCGTACTATCCATCGGCGTCTGAATGAAAAGGGACTGTATGGCAGGAGACCCAGGAAGACCCCACTTCTTACCCCGAGACATAAAAAAGCCAGGCTGGAATTTGCTAAAACTTACCTGAGAAAGCCTAAATTGTTTTGGAAGAATGTTCTCTGGTCAGATGAGACAAAAGTAGAGCTTTTTGGGCAAAGGCATCAACATAGTGTTTACAGGAGACAAAAAGAGGCATTCAAAGAAAAGAACACGGTCCCTACAGTCAAACATGGTTCCCTGACGTTTTGGGGTTGCTTTGCTGCCTCAAATGTCAAATGTGAACTGACTATAGTAGAGTCAGACTGTGCCTACACAAGACCGACACATACACCCGTGTAATATGTAATTCTTATAACCGCGCTGTCCGGGGCCAAGTACCGCCATGAAGAGCAGCTACAGGTGTGCCCTGCCTAGGGCAATACTAGAAAAGACCCACTTCCTTAAAATGGGCACAATATTAAAAGAGGCCCTCAAGCCCGCCTCTATCCAGGGGCATCACAGTGCCTCCAAACTTTTGGCAGCCCTGCCTAGGGCAATACTACAAAAGACCCACTTCCTTAAAATGGGCACATTATTAAAAGAGGCCCTCATGCACGCCTCTATCCAGGGGCATTGAAGTGCCTCCCAATTTTTGGCAGCCCTGCCTAGGGCAATATAACAAAAGACCCACTTACTTAACCCCTTCCCCACCTATGACGTAGGAGGACGTCATGGGCGAAGAAGGGGTGTTTGATGTGAGCTCCGATGCGGCGCTCACATCAAACATCCGACATCTCAGGTGATGTAATCAGCTGAGATGTCGGGCTAACAGCTCCGATCCGATCCGGGATCCGATCAGCGCTGTTAACCCCTTGGATCCCGCTGTCAATATCACTGACAGCGGGATCCAAGGCGGCCGCGGTGGGGAATGCGCTGTTCACCCGCCTGCTCCGGAGATCCCGCGATAGTATCGCGAGATCTCCGGCGCTCACGTGACAGCCCGGGGTCCTGGCTAGACCCCAGATACTGTCAGAGTGCAGGTTCCTGCTGTGGTTGGCAGGCGCTGCCAACCACAACAGGTCCGCGATTCTGGGAGATACAGATGAGCTGCAGCTTTGGCTGTTGAGAAAGGATTTGCCATCCGAAACGCGTCCAGCGTTCCCCTCCTCAACATTGTTTGTTTTATGCACGGTCTGATGTACTAATAAAAGTACTTTATGCTGTCTGCTGGAGAATTCCTTACTATTTGATTGAAGACTACAGACGTCTTAAAACTCCTTGCAGTACCGACCCAGGTGAACCTGAGCTGCACCACTTTAACCCACACCCCTTCCCTATTATTCACCAAAATACAGCGGCTAGCCCGGCACCCTAGATGCGTTCCAGAGGAAGATATGCACCGTGCTGGATATGTACGCGATGACCGGTAAGCAGAGAGCGTCAGTAGTAATGGGACAGTTAACAGATGCAGCAGAGCTGGAAACCCGAAACTGGTGTGTGGAAGATCAGGAGTCTGTTGAACAGATATTCATAGAGCTAAATAGGGTCTTTGAGCATCACACTGAATCTGAACTGAGACTGTTGTTTTATCACTGTAAACAAGGGTCACAGGAGAGTGTCCTGGACTATTCCTTGCGCTTACAAGAGGCACTGAGACTGTTAAAACAGGCCGATTCTGGTGGCATTCGTGATGAAGATAAAACGCTGATTGAACAATTTGTTATTGGCCTCAGATTACCTGATGATAGAAAACAAGCGCGCTGGTGGGCTCTGCAAAACCCTGATGCAGAGTTTGCTACATTAAAAGACTTAACGGTTCAGGGACAGCAGCTCCAGATTTAACCCCACAGCTGCAGTGGACTAAAACACCTTCCGTGCCAGAAGCACCGTCTTCATCCCCCGCAGTCTAACGCACAGACTGTAACACCCGACCGGTTTGACAAACTGTGCTCCGATGTGCAGCAGCTGACCAAAGAGGTGGCGAGGCTCCGAGGTGCAAGAAGACCCAAGACAGAAGCAAGGCCATAAGACAAGATCCAGCTCGCTGACAGCCCCGACGACGTTCCGTGGATGAAGAAGAGGACAACGCCGCTGCGAGGGAGACCCACAGATCGCTACAGCGCTGACGGACATCCCATCTGTCGCAAGTGCGACAAAGAAGGACACGTTTACCGATCCTGTCCTTTAAACGAGCAGCCCCTGGGAGAGGAGAGTCAACCCCAGTAGTAGACAGTCCAGGCCCGACCAACTGGGAGCACAAGTACATGGGAGATCGTCCGTACTTGTCCATCATCATTGACGGCACCGCTACCACTGCATTGATAGACACTGGATCCCAGGTGACAACCATCCCGAGTATTCTTTACAAACGGTTCGGGTCCGATGTTAAACTAGAACCCCCAAACCCTGACTTGAACATTGAAGCAACCAATGGCATGCTAGTTACAATAGAAGGGCAGTGGGAGGCTACAGTAAAGGTGGGGAGGGTACAGTTAAAGAACCAGGGCATCATAGTGGTTCAGGACAAACCACCTGAGTGGGATCCACATGTGATACTGGATACCAATGTAATAGTTAGATGCCTAGATGAAGTGTTGTTTTTGCTCCAACAGAGTGCAGATACCACTAAGCCAAGGGAGAGAAGAGCTCTTCTGAGGGAGATCCGAGCTCTGGTGTATCAACAACAAGTAACAATGTCAAATGGTGAAATTGGCAGTGTACGGGTGACAGATCCAATTCCAATTGTAGTACCACCAAGAAGTGAAATGATGATCTGGTGTCGGGCAGCAGTAGGCCTCAGAGGTCAGGACTACCAGGCAGTAGTAGAGCCCGTGATGTCTGACAGTAGTCCTACACTCCTGACAGCTAGGGGGGGGTTGATGTAAGAAAAGGAAGAGTCCCTGTACGTGTACTGAATTATGGTGATGACGAAGCAAAACTGCCAAGGTATTCCACTGTTGCAAAACTGTACCATGTTGATAACAATGCAATACATGAAGTTAAATCATTTTCACAGACAGTGACAGATGAACCCCCTCACTCCAAAGGTCAGCTAGAGATATGGTTTCAGGAGCTCAGTGTAGGAACTGACAAGACACCTTCTCACCAGAAAAATGGAGTCTATCGGGTAGTTCGAGAGTATGAACAGGTGTTTAGCAAACATCCACTTGATTTTGGGAGGATTAAAGGGGTACAACATCATATACCCAGAGGTGACCATGCACCCATTAAAGAAAGATACAGGCCTATACCACCAGCACACTACCAGAAAGCAAAAGAGATGCTACAGGACATGAAGAATGCAGGGGTCATTAGAGGTAGTTGCAGTCCCTGGGCAGCACCACTGGCAAAGAGAAAGTAATATCTTATGCCAGTAGAAAGCTCCGTCCAACAGAGAGGAACCCGGAGAATTACAGCTCTTTCAAGTTTGAGTTCCTAGCCCTGGTCTGGGCAATCACAGAACGTTTCAAGCACTACCTGGCGTCCTCCCCATTCACAGCTTTCACTGACAACAACCCTCTAACCCATTTAGAGACTGCAAAGCTGGGAGCCCTGGAGCAACGGTGGATGGCAAGATTGTCAAACTATGACTTCACTGTCAAGTACTGGGCAGGTCACAAGAATGGCATTGCAGATGCCCTGTCAAGAATGCCTAACCTCCCAGATGAAGGAGAACTGCAAAAAATAAGAGGGTGGGGGACAAGAGGCGCAATAGTGCCCTATCACTAGTGACACTAGAAAGAGTGATGCTGAGGAGCCACTCACCTGATTCAGTTGTGGGCCCCACAACTGGTTTGAAGGCGTTTTGAGAAGAATCTCTCAGCTGCTGCAGGACCTCCACCAACTACTGACCAGTAGTGAAATTCAAGGAGATGATGGGAGTACAGGTGTGACACGGTCCGCGCTGCTCCAATGTAAAAACTCACCAAAAGAGTCACAAAGTCATCAGTAGGTTTTATCTTTTTAATCCTGTACAGGTACAGCCTCATGTCATCAGGCAAGTCAAAGGCGTAAAGAGAGAGCTGTGAACCCATTACCCCACCATGACTGCAGGGAAACTCAAGCCAATGATCCAGATGTTAGCTTGATCAAAGAGCTGATAACTCAAGAACATTCCAGTCTGGATTCAGATGCTTCACAAGATGCCAAATGCCTGTGGAAGGAGAAAGGAAAATTATTCGTCTACCTAGGAAAGCTATGCAGACGTTACCTGAACCCCAGAACACATGAACTTATCTGGCAGATAGTAGTTCCAAAAACAGAGATCAAAATGATCCTAAAAGCTTATCACGATGATGCAGGACACTTTGGTTGGAAGAAACTAGAGATGCTGTTACAAGACCGTTTCTACTGGGTCAGCATGAGAGGTTCAATTGAGAGATGGTGCAAGAATTGTGGACCATGTCACCTGAGAAGAAAAGACCAGCAAAGTCAGAAGGCTCCATTACAGGCAATAATTACCAAGAGACCTAGTCAAGATTCCTCGTAGTAGTACCAGTCAAGGACTTAACCGCAGAAGTAGCAGCTAAAGTGTTCCAGAGTTACTTTTGTCGCCCGCATGGGTATCCAGATCAAGTGTTGACAGATCAAGGACCAGCATTCGAGTCAGAACTGTTTCACGCATTCTTAGGATTGTATGGGTGTAAGAAGATAAGGACCACACCGTATCATCCGCAGACAAATGGTCTATGTGAAAAGATGAACAACATAGTCATCGACATGCAGAAGACTTTACCGCTCGATGAAAGAAATCAATGGCCAGAAAAGCTACCTGACCTTGTGGATATCTACAATCATACCCCAGTTAGTTATACCAGTTACGCACCAGCCTATTTAATGCGAGCAAGACCAGGAAAACTTCCAATTGACTTAGAGATGGGAACAGTCAAACCAACCCAAGATTCTTCAGATGAAGATTGGAATCATGAACGCCAAGAACAATACAGAAAAGTCCAAGAGAGTGTTGAAAGAAACTTGAATCAAAGCAGAAGCAAGCAAGAGCATGACTTCAATAAACATGCCTCAGCAGAACCCTTAACACCAGGTGAATTAGTACGTAAGAGAAAAAGAAAAAACAACAAACTAGATGACAATTGGGAATCAGAACCATACACAGTAATGCCATCTAATTATGACAATTCAAAAACATGTGTAATCAGCAAAGATCAAGGAAGAACAACTGCAACCATAGCCAGAGACCATCTAAAGAGATGTCCTGAACAATTGAAACCTCAGCAAACAGTTTATCCTTCAGTAACAATTGAAGAACCAAAAGAAAATTTAGTCCACACTGAAATTGGAGATTTACCAGCCGACTGGACTCAATGCAATGGTGCATTCCTTATACCAGTTATTTCATTTTATCAACCTGCAGAAAACCAAGTACCAATTCAACTAGTTCAAGAAGAACCAGAACAAGGAAGACCAGAAGAACCTGTTCAATTGCAAGAAATGCAGCCTGTTATACCGGAACCTGAGATTCCTATAATCGGTGAACCTGCTAGTCTCACAGTAAGACCAAGAATTCGCAGACAGCTACCTGCATTACCACCTCAAGCAGAAGTCAGTACACAGGCAGCACATATCCTACGTAAGTTATGTCGCAGTACCCAAGGACAGGCCCCATCTAGATATGGAGAGTGGGTTTAAAATGTAAAGTATCATAGTATCCGTTATCTGAGTGTAAATAAGTGACCTTAGTCCGCAAGTGTAGATACTAGTGTACAGAAGGGTGAAGGAACTGGGCACAGTCCCAAGTATATTAAGTTGGGAATAGAAAGTGCCTGGGGTAGAGAAAGAAGGTTAGATCCGGCCTCCTAAGCAGAGACACCCATAGGGAATTTGTGTAAAGTTTAAAGTGTGTACCCGTAAATGCGTTTAAGCCATCAGAGACTTTACTGCTGGACTTTACCCTTTTTCCCGTTTACTTGAACCTGGACTATGGTCACAGGACTAGTGTGACAAAAACTGCTTTTCCCTCCCTTTTCCCATTTTTCCTTCTTTTTCAGTGCTTTTTGTATATTTTTCAATTTGAGACTCTGTAAATACCGGCTATTAAATGTATATAAATTGTTTGAAGTTGTAAAGAAAAACTTTTGCTCAGTCCAGGAGAACTGAAGTTAACTAAGGGGGAATATGGCACCCTGTGCAGGTCACGACAGGATCTCTTAGGACATGGATGGAAAGTACACAGCAAGCAGACCCCACTAACAAACAAACACCTTTCACCCCAGACCTGTAGGGGGAGCTCCACTGGTTGCCTTAAGCCAGTTCCCCCTATAAATATGGGTCCTGGAAGGAGAAACACCAGAGTGTGCAGTCACTACAGAACTGTAAGCAGCTGAGCTGACCTGGTACTGGAGCCACGCTAGGCCCATACCAGAGACACCTGAGAACAGTGGTAGATCCTCAGAGTAAGGGTCACAGGAACAGGAGAGAAGCAAGTACCAAATAGGGGCAGAGGAGTCATCCCGACTCACCCTAACAGAGTTCCGGTCACTGGATCCGAACTACAAGGACACAGAATAGCCTTGCAGAGAAACAAGCACTAAAATAGGGGGTTTAGCTCCCCGGACACCCGAAGCACCACCAAATGAGAGCCCAGAGTATAAGACCTGACAGGAGTCCCATAGAAGTGCCCTCAGTGCAGCAAATCCGGGTGTGCAGAGTCACACAAGAAAGTGCAGTAACGGTTTAGTTGGGTTTCATGCCTGCCAGCCTCCAGCAGAACAACGTATACTAGGAAGCCTACAACACTGCTTGCTGTGGAAAGTCCTGAAGTGTTTTACCTCATCTCCGGTCGAGTGTACCCGTCAACATCAGTAAAGGTACCCAAAAGACTGCATGTGTGCGTGTCCCTCTTTCCAGTCGCACTACACCGACCGCGCTACCCTATTCCCTCGAACTCCATTAACTGCCCCAGGGAACCACCGCTCGCCCTGTAGGGAGCGGTTCCATCTAGCTGCCGCACATCACCTCGGAGGTCTGAGCAGCGCCGGTGCCTTCACTGGATACCTACAGGTGGCGTCACGAAACAAACTTTATTCCTTATTTAACTGTGCATTGACCACCAGGCCCTAACAGCCTCAGGCACCGAACCGTGACCGCAGCCAGCGCCTGAGACCTGAGAACCCGGCAACGGTGAGTCACACGCCTCTGTCCAGGGGCATCACAGTGTCTCCCAACTTTTGGCAGCCATGCCTAGGGCAATACTACAAAAGACCCACTTCCTTATAATGGGCACATTATTTAAAGAGGCCCTCATGCACCTCTCTATCCAGGGGCATTGAAGTGCCTCCCAATTTTTGGCAGCCCTGCCTTGGGCAATACTACAAAAGACCCACTTCCTTAAAATGGGCACATTATTTAAAGAGGCCCTCATGCACGCCTCCATACAGGGGCATCAGAGTGCCTCCTAATTTTTGGCAGCCCTGCCTTGGGCAATACTACAAAAGACCCACTTCCCTATAATGGGCACATTATTTAAAGAGGCCCTCATGCTCGTCTCTATCCAGGAGCATCAGAGTGCCTTCCAACTTTTGGCAGCCCTGCCCAGGGCAATATTACAAAAGACCCACTTCCTTAAAATGGGCACATTATTTAAAGAGGCCCTCATGCACGCCTCCATACAGGGGCATTGTGGTGCCTCCCAATGATTAGCAGCCCTGCCTAGGGCAATACTATAAAAGATCCACTTCCTTAAAATGGGCACATTATTTAAAGATGCCCTCATGCACGCCTCCATCCAGGGGCATTGTGGTGCCTCCCAATGTTTAGCAGCGCTGCCTAGGGCAATACTACAAAAGACAAACTTCCTTAAAATGGGCCCAATATTTAAAGAGGCCCTCATGCACGTCTCTATCCAGGGGCATTGGGGTGCCTCCCAATTTTTGGCTGTCCTGCCAAAGGGTAATACTACAAAAGACCCACTTCCTTAAAATGGGCACATTATTTAAAGAGTACGTCTTTTCCCAAGGGCATGGGAGTGCCACACAATTTTTTTAAATAAAATCTTCATGTCATCCAAAAAACTAACATACACCAACTCTGTCTCACAATATTTTCTACATGAAAATCCATTTTGGTTTCATTTTGTAACGTTTTCTTGACAGGCCATAAAAGTGGTGTAATAGTCTGACAACATTGATCACAGCAGTGACCTTGGAGTCTGAAATGCATACAGGGGTCTTTGAGCACTGTTCTGATACTTTTGTGACATTTTTAGGGTTTATCCATGCTGCCGGGGGTCATGCCAGAAAAATACTCGCGTCTCCCATAGGATAACATTGGGCTCGGTGCTTGGGCCGAGTACACGAGTATCTTGGGATACTCGGCCTGAGCTTCGAGCACCCAAGCATTTTAGTACTCGCTCATCTCTACTAATAACCTGTCTTGGTATTGCAGACCCCTCAGTCCTCCAATAACCTGTCTTAGTATTGCAGAGCCCTCAGTCCTCTAATAACCTGTCTTGGTATTGCAGACCCCTTAGTCCTCTAATAGCCTGTCTTGGTATTGCAGATGACTCTCCATTGCCGGATGTTCACGTCTCAGGCGATGATTCCCTCGTCACGGTTCCGCGCCTGAGGCTGTGGGGCCCGGTGGTCAGATAAAAAGGGGATTGTAGGATTGGGATGATTCTTGTTTGTCGTGACCTGTGGGAGTCCGGTGAATGCACCGGCGCTGCTTGGGCCTCTGGGGGATGTGCGGCAGCTAGATGGGATGCTCCCCACAGGATGTGCATGAATCCCCGGGGCCAGGAGCTGCACCAGATGGAATACGGCAGCTCAGTAGTTGCTGGACAGGGTTAACAACAGTTCTGAAGAAAGGCACGTACACCAGATTCCTCTGTAACGGGTCTTTACTGTAACGGTTGGTGTGGTACAGGGTATACAGTCTTAGGAAACGGACCGGGTGGTCTCAGCGGTGACTGATCTTAGTCCAGAGCTCCACGGTGTTCCTCCTTTGTCTAACCTTTCTATATTGGTTGCCGGTGTCGCCTTAGTGCGCCAGTTCAAGGTACGGGGAAGACTTCTGAAGGATTCCCTACCGGGTGCTATCCGGTTATGCAGGGGCCTGTTTCCCTATGGTGGGTATCTCGCTGGCAAGACGGCTGGGTTGCGGCTGTAGTGAGGTGCTCCTAAGAAGCGGTTCCTTCACTCCGGAGTCTGCAGAACAGTGATGGACACCTGTTCGCCTCGGTCCCGGTGTCCGGTGGGTCGGGCACGGGTATGTTTTTACCCGCTCAGTAGCTGCCCGTGTTCCGGTCTGGATCACCGCTTAATGGTGCCTAGCCAGTAAGTTTGGTTTCAGGGCTGCATGGCACGGCAAGTTCCTGCTCCTTCTTCTCCTACGTTACTCCACTCACTCCTCTCTTCCTAACTTCCCCCACACACTACACCTTTCACTCCTCCGACCAGGACCTGATTGGCCCTCTACCTCTAGTGTATTGTGTGGTGTATGGAGCTCTGGGTTTAACCATGTCATCACTGAGACGGAAGATATTACATCTTCAATCAGGGATGCAGTACCTTCCTGTGACGCACTCGTTGCGGGGCGCCACACTCCCCCTTGGGAAATTACACTTGTTCCCAAGTGTCACGGAACCCGAACAGTACAGAGAGATTTTTTTTTTTTTGTAAATATAAATGAAAATAAAACACTTTTATTAATAACATTCAAGCTGGCCTTATTTTCTTCCCGTCCGGGAGGCACATTTTCTTAAAACGTTACTGAACAGTTCTTAGAGAAAAGTCTTCATGAAAGTCTATGAGTCTTGCAAAAGGAAAAGCAAGACTCATACAAGACCAGAATGTTGCAATTTACTTATTATACTTGCATGCACGCAGGGCACACCATCCAGGGGGCCCCACGTGTCTCTCATAACTCGTACAGTCAGTAAGATACAAGTCCTGGTCTGGGTGCTCTGGAGCTGGTGCACGGATCCGCTCACCTGTGATTGCGGTTACACCGACCCGTCTGGCTGGTCCATGCGGCTTGATCACAGCAGTGACCTTGGAGTCTGAAATGATTACAGGGGTCTTCCCCATGCTGTTCCCATGTCATTTGAGCACTGTTCTGATACTTTTGTGACATTTTTAGGGTTTATCCATGCTGCCGGGGGTCATGACAGAAAAATACTCGTGTCTCCCTTAGGATAACATTGGGCTCAGTGCTTGGGCCGAGTACACGAGTATTTTGGGATACTCGGCCTGAGCTTCGAGCACCCAAGCATTTTAGTACTCACTCATCTCTACTAATAACCTGTCTTGGTATTGCAGACCCCTCAGTCCTCTAATAACATCTCTAGGTATTGCAGACCCCTCAGTCATCTAATACCCGTCTTGGTATTGCAGACCCCTGAGTCCTTTAATAACCTGTCTTGGTATTGCAGACCCCTCAGTCCTTTAATAACCTGTCTTGGTATTGCAGACCCCTCAGTCCTCTAATAACCCGTCTTAGTATTGCAGGCCCCTCAGTCCTTTAATAACCTGTCTTGGTATTGCAGACCCCTCAGTCCTCTAATAACCTTGGTCGCTCTTCTCTGCACCCACTCTAGTTCAGTTATTTCTTTTTTATACATTGGAGACCAGAATTGTACACAGTATTCTAAGTTTCAACACTTAAAGAAGAGGGTTTCTGCCCTGAATTCTATTGGATGTCACACAATGACCCATACTGTTTACGAGGGACCGTTTCTGTCAAACCAATCTGATAAGCTTCTATTGTAATGGATGCCCTCCACACCTTCCAGGTGGGCTGTCCTCTTAATTGTCTGCAGCCAAATTGATGCTTTGTCTAAGAGTGTGCACACCACCGAAAGAACCACGCTGACAAACAAGTCAAAGTAGAGCTTAATAACAAAGGGAGGGGTTAACAGTTTTATACGACTCTTTAAAGGGATATTAAAAGGGGTGTTACTAGGGGTGATTGCATCATATTATGATGAATCTACATTTTATTCTGAAAACATTCAATTCATATTCTATGTGTTAGTTAGCCTTTCAGTTCAGCCTTGATCTGTACATTTAGTCCATGCTGATAAGGAACTTCTGTGCAGATAATTCTGAGACATTGGAATTCGAAGGGAGGGGGAGGTTATTAACTATTTATTGCCATAACTTTCCCCCCTTTGGAGACATTCAAAATCTTACCCTAAATCTTTACCCTAGGCGGCGGAGGGGGAAAAGGTAGAGAAAAGGGGAGGACACTTCACCAACATTGAGACAAACTGTAACGTCGGAATCCCTTTGCAGTTGGCCTTAGCCGCACCCTAATCTGTCCCTATTCTATCTTCTAAGATGGGTCTCAAGTTCTCGTATTTCTCCAAGGGATCTTGCAGCAATGGAATCATTTTCAGGCATATATTTCTCCTTCATCATCGAGGCCTCTGAGATCTGCATACATTGTGGTCACTGTCTCCTTCATGGCGTGAGACTAGTGATGGGCGAATCCTAAATTACTCAGAATCGCTTGACTCTAGCGAGTCCGAGCCTTGTTGCTACTTGTTGCGAGTCTAGCGAGTCCAATGTTAATGAATGGGGAAGCGAGTAATAGCGAGTAGTGTGCGATTTACAAATCACAGATGTGTCTCGGAAGCTTCAGCCTGAAGCAATCCTAGTTTTGCCATCGATTTGCATTGGACTCCTTTACTGTGCAAGTAATCGCTGGGAAACTCACACAGATAAGAGTCCTGTCTGCTCTGTGTGCTGGTTGCCGCAGCTCCAGTGTCCTAGAGACCGCCTACTGCCTGATGTAGCAGAGCTGAGATTGTTCTCAGTCTGCTCATTCCCTGTGCATAGACATCTATATCTATGCACAGGGATGAGCAGAGAGGACATCGCGTTTTGGACTGCGTCGGACGGAAGAAGATTTTTTTAGTTAAAGATGGAGTCCCTAATGGCTTTTTTTTTTTATTTCTAATAAAAAATTTTCTCTGTGTTGTGTTTTTTTAAAAACAATTTAATAGAAATTCATGGCGGTCATGTCTACTATTGGCGTGACCGCCATAAATTTCGGGCTTAGGGCCAGCTGATAATACAAAGCTGGCCCTAACCTCTTTATTACCCAGCGTGCCACCGCCACCAGGGCCGCTGGAAGAGCGGGGTTCAGTGCCAGAGGATGGCGCTTCAATGAACGCGCCATCTTCTGGGGCGGCTGCGGGCTGCAATTTGCAGCGGGGGGTGCCCAGAAAGCTTGGGCATCCCTGCGCTGCGGATTCCAGCCCCCAGCTGCTTAGCTGTACCTGGCTAGACATAGAAATTGCGCGGAGCCCCACACATTTTTTTTTAATTATTTCATGAAGTTCATGAAATAATTAAAAAAAAGGGCTCCCCTATATTCTTGTGTCTGGCCAGGTACAGATAGGCACCTGGGGGTTGGGGGCAGCCCGTCGCTGCCTGCTGGATCCGGCTGGTTCCAGAAATACGGCGAAGCCCATGTAATTTTTTTTCTGAAAAATCAATAAAACAATCCTAAAAAAGGGACTGCATCTTTATTAACCCCCTCGCCCATGGTCCAGGGGTTAATAAAGATGCAGTCCCTTTTATTTACATTGTTTTATGAATTTGTCAGAAAAAAATTTCACGTGGGCTTCGCCGTATTTCTGGAACCAGCCGGATCCAGCAGGCAGTGACGGGCTGCCCCCAACCCCCAGGTGCCTATTTGTACCTGGCCGGACCCAAGAATATAGGGGAGCCCTTTTTTTTAATTATTTCATGAATTTCATGAAATAATTAAAAAAAAATGCGTGGGGCTCCGTGCAATTTCTATGTTTAGCCAGGTACAGCTAAGCAGCTGGGGGCTGGAATATGCAGCGCAGGGATGCCCAAGCTTTCTGGGCACCCCCCGCTGCAAATTGCAGCCCGCAGCCGCCCCAGAAGATGGCGCGTTCATTGAAGCGCCATCCTCTGGCGCTGAACCCCGCTCTTCCAGTGGCCCTGGTGGCGGTGCTTTGTTATACAAGCTGGTATTATGCCCGAGATTCTTAATGTCAGGCCACGTTTGACCCAGCCACTAAGAATCTCCAATAAAGGGTTAAAAAAACACAACACAGAGAAAATTTTTTATTTGAAATAAAAAAAAAAGCCATTAGGGACTCCATCTTTAATTAAAAAAATCCTCTTCTGTCCGACGTAGTCCAAAATGCGATGTCCTCTCTGCTACATCCCCTGTGCATAGATATAGATGTCTATGCACAGGGAATGAGCACAATCTGAGAACAATCTCAGCACTGCTACATCATCTCTGTGAGCAGGCGGGCTCTAGGACCCTGGAGCTGCGGCAGTCTGCACAGAGAAGACAGCTGGACTCGGCTCACAAAGTAACAGCAGTTACTTTGCGAGTTTCCCTGCTATCACTGGCACAGTAGCCGAGTCTAATGCAATACAATGGCAATCCTAGTTTTGTCAGCGTTTGCCATTGATTTGCATTGGACTCGTGCGAGTAAACGCTGGGAAACTCGCAGAGTACCGAGTCCTGCGAGTCCCTTACTACTCGCCGAGTAACGAGTCCTAGCGAGTTGATTCGCCCATCCCTACGTGAGACATCATCTTGTTGATGCAAGGTAATACACAGCATGAAATTAGAGCCACTATGAATAGAACACAAAGGATTATTATACCTAGCTTGATAAGTGCTCTCTGCCATCCATCCCACCACCCAAACCAAGTGTCCCATGGATCCTTAACACCAGAATTATGAGCTAATTCTTCTGACAGGTCTGTGAGTCCTTTTAGGGCTATGCTCCCATCTACCCTTGGTCAGGATCATGTGGTCTGGCAGGCTTCTACCCCATTTATCTTTGCGTTCTTAATCAGTTTATTTTTATAAAATTTTACAGGCAGTAAAGAGGGAGGGGACATAAATATGGGGATATATATAAAAAACAAACAACAAAAAGAAACCATTATCGCGAGGTTACAGTTTACATCTTAAGGTTACAGTTACCAATTATAAAGAAAAAAAAAAATTTACATTGATCTTAAAATGTCACAATTGCATTGCTATAAAACCATATCCTAAAGGTTTAGCTTGCATTCTATAAAAATCAAATTGTGAAGTAAGAATTATATCATTGCAAATCGTAATGTTACAATGTCAGCGGAACTAAATAAGGTTTAAATTCGGCATGAATGTGTGTGTCCAAGGTTCCCATCTAAGTTTATATTTGTTATATTTTTTTGTCCTCAAAGCATTATTATACTCATATACATTATGAGTAGATATTCTATTTATTATCTCCGCAATAGTAGGTACCTCCTGAAGCTTCCATTTTGAAGCTATTGTGAGTTTTGTTGTAATTAGTATATGGCATATAATGTGCCTCAGGTTGATTGGAAAGTCATCAATTCCTAACAGGAGGAGGGCTAGTTGTGAATTGAGGGAGATATGTAAACCTGTAATATCTCTAATAAGATTTTTGATGTCTACCCATAGGGTATTTAGTTTAGTGCAACTCCAGAATATGTGTGAAAGGGAACCTGTTTTCCCGCAGCCCCTCCAGCACTCCGTGACACAGATGGAGATATTCGGTGGAGTCTTTCGGGCGTCCAATACCACCTGGAAAGGATTTTGTAGTGGGATTCGTGAAGGGACACGCATATGGTATTTGAATAAACAATATCCAGTGTTTTTGAAAGCTGAGCCACATCTACTTGAATCTGCAATTCTTTTTCCCATGTGATGATATTTTTGGATTTCAGCAGCTCGACATCATCATTAAATAATGTATATAAATGATTTGTTTTCCACTTTGAGTTATCTGTGGGGTTGTATAGTAAATCTATGATATTTTAGGGTAGGAGAAACCAGTGGTAGTATATACAGCTCCAGTGGTTCAAGCGGACCTTCTCAAGAGTGACCCACGGTATAGGATTGTCCTCTAACAACCAGCCTTTGGATAGCTTTACTAGGGTGGCTTGATAGTAATTATACAAGTTTGGTACCCCCAGACCACCACGCCTCTTATGCTTTTCTAAAACACTGATAGCAATCCTGGGTTTATTTTTATTCAAGATAAAAATTCTTAGTTGCTTTTGAAATGTGTTAATCCATAATTTAGGGATTAAAATAGGTATGCAACGGAAGGTATACAAAATTCTAGGAAGAGTGATCATTTTGTAGGTGACTATTTTCCCCAACCATGAGAGAACAGCTTTATTTAAATGGGTCAGTTCTACTTGGAGTAATTTGTGAAGGGCTGACATGTTCTCACTGACCGCCGAGGAAGGTGATTTTGTCAAAATTATTCCCAAATAGGGGATAGAGTGAGATTGCCAATTAAATGTGTATTTTGATCTTAAAGCGGAAACTACTTCATCGCTTAAATTGAATGTTAAACACTGGGTTTTTGAGTAATTTATTTTGTAAAATGAAATTTCTGCAAATTTTCCAATCACTAAATTTAAGTGGTAAAGGGATGTCGCTGGGTTTGCTAAAGTGAGCAGAATGTCATCCGCAAATAGGAATATCCGTGAGTTAGTTTGCTTGAATTGTATACTTTCTATTTTAGGGTCAGATCTTATCTTTTCAGCTAAGGGCTCAATAAACAATGCAAACAGGGTAGGAGAAAGAGGACACCCTTGTCTAGTTCCATTTGTCAAAGGGAATTTTGCTGAAAGAAAGTTATTTGAGTAGACCCTAACAGATGGGTTAGAATACATTGCAGATATAGCGTTAAAAATTCTGCCCTGAATGCCAAATTTTTTGAGAGTTCTAAACATATATGACCAGTTACCGTATATACTCGTGTATAAGCCGAGTTTTTCAGCCCAAAAATTGGGCTGAAAAGTCCCCCCCTCGGCTTATACACGAGTCATACGGTATGCTGTGGGGGGGGGGGCTGTGACCCGTGGCTGGAGGAGGCAGGAGGGGGCCGCAGTGACCGCAGGCGGTCACGTGGGGCCGCCTCATTAGTGCAATGAATATGCACGGCATCCCCCCGTCCATCAGCGGCGGGGGGATGCCGTGCATTTTGCAATACACAGCCCCCCCTCCTTATTATGGGTCCCCCAGCAGAAATAAACACCCCCCCCCTTATCATGTTCCCCCCAGGCTGCGGCAGCTGTGAAAATAACAAACACTTTATACATCACCTTCCGGCGCAGCTCTCCGCTCCTCCGGTCCTCCGCTCGCCGGATTCTTCTTCTTTCTTGTGTCGGCTTCTGTGACCGCGCGCAGGAAATGACGTCATCTCCTGCGCCCGGTCACATGACACCGGCACAAGAAGGAAGAAAAAGCCGGCGAGCGGAGGACCGGAGGAGCGGAGAGCTGCGCCGGAAGGTGATGTATAAAGTGTTTGTTATTTTCACAGCTGCCGCTGCCTGGGGGGAACATGATAAGGAGGGTGGGGCTGTTTATTTCTGCTGGGGGACCCATAGTAAGGAGGGGGGCTGTTTACTACCACTGGGGCTGCATATACTACCACTGGGGCTGTATATACCACTGGGGCTGCATATACTACCACTGGAGCTGTATATACTACCACTGGTTTCTGCATATACTACCACTGGGGCTGTATATACCACTGGGGCTGTATATACCACTGGGGCTGCATATACTACCACTGGGGCTGCATATATACCACTGGGGCTGCATATACTACCACTGGGGCTGTATATACCACTGGGGCTGCATATACTACCACTGGGGCTGCATATACTACCACTGGGGCTGTATATACCACTGGGGCTGCATATACTACCACTGGGGCTGTATATACCACTGGGGCTGCATATACTACCACTGGGGCTGCATATACTACCACTGGGGCTGTATATACCACTGGGGCTGTATATACCACTGGGGCTGCATTATACTACCACTGGGGCTGTATATACCACTGGGGCTGTATATACTACTGGAGCTGAATGTATACTACCACTGGGGCTGCTGCTGTATACTACCACTGGGGCTGCTGTATATACTCTGGGGCTGCTATATACACACTGCTGGGGCTGTATACCGTGCTGGGGTCACCCTCGGCTTATACACGAGTCAATAGATTTTCCCAGGTTTTGGGGGCAAAAGTAGGGGGGTCGGCTTATACACGGGTCGGCTTATACACGAGTATATACGGTAATTTATCAAATGCTTTTTCCGCGTCGGGGGCCAGTAGTACTGCCGGGATTTTCTTTTTGTCTATAATAGAGATCAGGTTTAAAGCTCTTCGTGTCGCATCTGGTGCCATTCTACCCGGGATAAAGCCCACTTGATCTGGGTTAACAAGGTTACATATTGATGTCTGTAATCTTAGGGCAGCTAATTTTGCTAGGATTTTCGTGTCGCTGTTTAATAGAGAAATGGGTCTATAATTTTTTATGTCGCTTGGATCACCTTTGTCTTTAGGCAGCACGATCACCAGAGCTTCCAACATTTCAGCAGGCAAATGGCCCTCAGACGCGGATTCGTTAGCTACGGTAATTTTGTGAGAGGGGTTAATAATGAAGTCTCAAAATTTTAAAAAAATTCGTTCTGAAACCCATCTGGGCCAGGCGACTTTCCATTTTTAAGTGTTTTAATTAATGTCGAGAGTTCCAACTCTGTGTATGGGGAATTTAAATTGTCTACTTCTTGCTTGGTGAGAGAGGGAAGATTGATAGAGCTCAAGAAAGAATCAATTGTTTTTACAGAGGGAATATAAGATTTAGGGTCGTTTTTAAGATTGTAAAGATTTTGGTAGAAGTCAGCAAATATATTAGTGATATCCCTAGGGTGATTAACCATATATCCCAATCGATTTTTAACTTGAGAGATCTTAGTTTTTTGTCTCATTTGTTTAAGTCTAGTTGCAAAGGCCTTAGTTGGTTTGTCATTAGATAAGTAGTAATTCATTTTTAGCTTCTGAGTTACTAAATCATACTCCTCTGACAGAAGAGTTTTAAGTTTCTGCCGTAAAGTTAGTATCTGTTTCTGTAGTTCTAGTGAGGGGCCATGAAAGTGTTTCGCTTCCAGGGATGAAATCTCTTTTATAATTTCTGCCGTTTTGTCCCTCTTTATTTTCTTAAACTGGGAATTTAGCTGGATAAGTCGGCCTCTTAGGACCACTTTAAAAGCTGTCCAAAGTGTGTAGATGGACATACCCTCTACATCATTTTCTTCAAAGTAGAGTTTAATTGAAGCCTCTATCTCTGGTTTGAATTTTGGATGATTGAAGAGGTAGGAGTTGGCCCTCCAGATCCTGTCTTCAGAAAGGTTCGGACCAACAATAATTTCAGACAGGACTGGGGCATGGTCAGACCATACCCTCGGCTCTATCCGAACAGATTTAAATTTATTCAGTGAAAATATATCCGTTAAAATCAGATCAATGTGGGCATATGAATTATGTCTAGAAGAGTAGTGAGTAAATTCAACAGATGATGAGTTAAGGCATCGAAATGCGTCATACAGGTCATTTCTGTAGAGCCACGGGTCTAAATTGGATGAAAACTGTCTAGATTTTGGTGATGAATCCATTAGGGCGTTAGGGACTATATTAAAGTCCCCAAATATTAATAGGGTGCCTTTTTTATTTTGTTGTATAAGGGCCAATATTTTATTCAAAAATGTGATATGGCCTCTATTTGGGACATATACATTAACCAGGGTAAAAAATACGTTATTAATTTTGCAAATTAGTATTAGGTATCTACCCTCCTCGTCAGCCAGTACCAATTCCTCCTCAAATGAAATCGTGTTTTTTAATAAGATGGCTACTCCACATTTTTTCCTTGGGTTGGATGCAAAATAAATGTTGGGGAAGTTTTTATTAGTGAATCTAGGTGAACTGTTTGTGGAGAATCTCGTTTCTTGTAAACCTATGATTTCCGCTCTAGATTCTTTGATTGATTTCCAAGTGTGATATCTTTTTCTTGGACTATTGAGGCCGTTGACATTATATGATAGTATTTTAAGTGACATATGGTTTCACATAGAGATCATGTTTTCTCCTCAGGATATAGTGAAAAGCTATCAAGGTGGAGTGTTTTAGTGACATTTTGATAATTCTAAGCTTATCTTAACTACTCTATGCTACTAAGATATACCTATAAGTAAAAAAATATCAATATCAAATATCAGTTAAAATAGGTGAATTAAAGTAATAATAACATGACCTAACCTTAGTTTTAATAGTAGTTCCTCTAGAGGTTCTACAGCCGTAGGAACTAACTCCTCTAGTACGGGGCTCAAGTTT
Source organism: Allobates femoralis (assembly GCA_033576535.1). NCBI lineage: Eukaryota > Metazoa > Chordata > Amphibia > Anura > Aromobatidae > Allobates > Allobates femoralis. Next base: position 139,603,809 of record JARQOC010000010.1, read on the forward strand.
TAGCCCGCAACCCCAGCTCTCAATTAGAGTGACCCATTTAGGATATAATAATCCCAAGGTCTTTTAATGTCCGGATGCCCTCATCAACATTGGTTATTGCTATAGTCCGACCCTGAGATGTGAACAACACTTTGGTGGGGTTAAATCCCCATCTATATAGGTGGTGTTTTTGGCGCAGAGCGTTAGTAATTCTGGAGAGATTTTTCCTCTGGAGCATGGTTTCCCTTGATAAATCTGCAAAGGTTTTTATATTTTCAAACGGATGGGGAAGAGTCTTATTTGTTCTTAAGTATTCCAGTAACATTTCTTTGGTGCGGAAGAAGTGAAACTTCGTAATCACATCCCTCGGCAAGTTAGCTCTAACCTGTTTGGGTTTTGGGAGTCTATGGATCCTCACAATGGTAAGATCCAGATCTGTTAATGATGGAATGGTCTTCTTAAGCAGATTTTTCACATAGGGGCCTAGTTGATCGGTTTTGACTGACTCGGGTATACCTCTCAATTTTAGATTTTGACACCTATCTCTATCCTCTAAATCAGTCATTTTAGTTTTAATTGCTTTTAGTTCTTCCCTCATGCTAAGTTGTTCTAAGTTTTTCTGTTGTTTTACCTAATTCGTGGACCTCAGCCTCATTTTTCTCCACCCTGTTAGAAATGGAATCAATAGAAGTTTGGAGTCTGTCAAACCTCCTGTCTAGATCCTTTTTGGTCTCCAATGTCATGGAAGTCTTAAAGGCTGTAAATAACCTCATGAAAAATTTTTGGTCTATGGCTTGATCCCAATTAACGTTTTGGAAGGGGTCTTCTGTTTCTACATGGGGTGAATCCTCTCTCCTACTACGCTGTTTTGCTGGACTTACATTAGGCGAAGAGTCTTTGTCCGCTTCTGAATTCTCCTCCACCTCCGGATTTGTATGGGATAGATTTTTGGGATCCCTCTCCTTCCTCTTCTTAGAGGATTGTTGAGAATCAGTAAGTAATAAGTCTTCTTCAGCCGACTCCCAGTCCTGAGACCGGGGTTCCCTAGCTCTGGTTTTATAAGGAGATCTAGACCGATCTCTAGATTCAGTGCCTGACGCTGAGAGTTCTTTTTGTTTTCCCACTAATTTATCTGAAAAAGATTTACTAAATTTTGATTTAGAGGATGCCATCATTGAGGTTAATCCTCCACCACGGGTAAACCGGTGTTAGAGTTCTCAATCAGACAGGACAAAAATGACTGAGATAAGAGGGACAGCCCCAAAATCTCTAGGTTAGGCTAATATATGTTTGTGGTAAGGTACACAGATATATAATTGTAAAACAAATTATATATACAATCTCTAGTTGGTATGAAATACACTTAGATGTTTGTCTGGGAGTGTCTAACAACACTTAAATATAACTTCCAGTTACGTAAGAGTGTATTATATCTCTGGCATTAAACACGTAAGGGTGTGGTCATGACATAAATATAGTGAATACTTCAGAGGAAGGTTTATCAGATCTAGATTTAGAGAAGGCTATTGTAAGGATTAATGCTCCTCCCCAAGTGAGGATAGATTATGATTCTTGACAAACAGACAGAGTGGTTAAAATAAAGGGAATATTGATGAAATATATATAATAGCTTAAAATATGTTTAGAATGAGGTGCAAGGGTATATATGTATATAAAAGAGAAGGAGACGTAAATGGCTCTTAGTTAGTATGGATTAAAGTCAATATCTTGCTTTACCCCCCTTTTAAAAAATCTTAACAGTATATGCATGTATATATCCGGGTTCAAAGTAGATATATATATATATATATATAGCTAGTACGTCTATAACATAAACATATAAACATGAGATTTATACAATAAATATAAGGACATTTTAAATCTTGAGACAGAAAGTGAATAGAGATTGATATGACAAATATTCCACATGTATTGTAGGACTCAGAACAGCCTAGGAAGCTTATATCATTAGTGGTAATCGCTATATTAACTGACCCTTCCTAATGCTAAAGTTGAATGTGTTAATTCAGTGCTTTTATCTAAATAATAATAGAAGGTACATTCAGTCTCCTGGCTGTACCCTAATTTCTGTAGAAAAATCAGGTCAGTGTCCTAAGGGTTAATCAGAGTAAGAATAGGGCAAAAGAGCAGAGGGAAGGAAGAAAGAAACAGAGATAACAGTCTAAATAGGTTTTATCTATAGTTATGTTACAGTCAGGGATACCAGCAGTGTGGGAGCAAGTGCTACATTGGTAATTAAATAAAGCTAATCATGAAGCAGGGGACACTATATGCCTGTGACTATATACAAGCTCTGTTTCACTAAAATGACAGCGTTGTGTAGCCCCACTTGTTAGCAACCACTTGGCTCACAGTAAGGAAGGAGAGGTGAATTAGAAAGGAGGAACTAGTAATAAGCAATAGGACAGATAGAGGATAGAAAGAAAGACAGAAGAGAATAGATTATACCATCCAGCCTGGTTGTATCTTGAAGTGATGCTGTGAGCTGTGTTAAATGTCCAGCGATATAGCAGAGCTCAATCTGTTTAGACTGTCCAGACCCATCATCAATTCCCCTCCCCTCGCCGCACAGAAAGCACACCAACAACAGTTACTTTTTCAATACTTTAATGAGAGGTATCAACATAACACCTTACTCATGACTTGTTGTAAACACATTCATTGTGTATTACTTTTTTCTTTTGTGGATAAATCAAAGGCCGCAGCTCAAGCAAGGCACAAATCCGCCAGATCACGTGAGTGCAGGAGTCGTCTGCCACTGGCCGTCCAGCGCAGGATAACTCTCAAATCACTCTCTCCACTGCTGCGACAACCTCAAAATTCCAATAACAGGGAGGGAGGGTGGGGAACTGCTCTTTGGGCAAGCAGCAGGGGACAAGACAAGATGGCTGAATCCCAGAGCATATATAACAGGTGGGGGTGGTTAGGCAAATAAGGAGGGTGTGACAGACAAACAAATCAGCCACTGTAAGGCGAGGAGGAGGGGGGGAAGAAGAATTAACCCCATGAGGGCTGGACAGTCAGGTGGCAGTGGGTAATCCACAGTGCCACACAGACTGTCCAGACCCATCATCAATTCCCCTCCCCTCGCCGCACAGAAAGCACACCAACAACAGTTACTTTTTCAATACTTTAATGAGAGGTATCAACATAACACCTTACTCATGACTTGTTGTAAACACATTCATTGTGTATTACTTTTTTCTTTTGTGGATAAATCAAAGGCCGCAGCTCAAGCAAGGCACAAATCCGCCAGATCACGTGAGTGCAGGAGTCGTCTGCCACTGGCCGTCCAGCGCAGGATAACTCTCAAATCACTCTCTCCACTGCTGCGACAACCTCAAAATTCCAATAACAGGGAGGGAGGGTGGGGAACTGCTCTTTGGGCAAGCAGCAGGGGACAAGACAAGATGGCTGAATCCCAGAGCATATATAACAGGTGGGGGTGGTTAGGCAAATAAGGGGGGTGTGACAGACAAACAAATCAGCCACTGTAAGGCGAGGAGGAGGGGGGGGAGAAGAATTAACCCCATGAGGGCTGGACAGTCAGGTGGCAGTGGGTAATCCACAGTGCCACACAGACTGTCCAGACCCATCATCAATTCCCCTCCCCTCGCCGCACAGAAAGCACACCAACAACAGTTACTTTTTCAATACTTTAATGAGAGGTATCAACATAACACCTTACTCATGACTTGTTGTAAACACATTCATTGTGTATTACTTTTTTCTTTTGTGGATAAATCAAAGGCCGCAGCTCAAGCAAGGCACAAATCCGCCAGATCACGTGAGTGCAGGAGTCGTCTGCCACTGGCCGTCCAGCGCAGGATAACTCTCAAATCACTCTCTCCACCGCCACGGAGGAGCGAAGGCAACGCCTGAGCTGCGACCCCCACCAGGAGAGAGCACAAGGCTTGTTCAAAACCAACCCGGAGCACGGACAAGAAAATGTCGGTGCCAATACCATGCAGATGTACTCCGTTAGACAGCTTCGAGAAACTAGGGTCAGATTCTAGCCGCAAATGCCATACTGATGTATACCAATGCAGTTGGCAATGATAAGTATTACATCCCCTTGAATTAACGAAAAATTTAGAAAGCGGCTATCAAGGTACGCCAATCATATACTGGCACAAAAATCCATCCAGACGCCTGGCTGGACTATGCTGGGAACGATCATGCGAATAACTGACTCCAATTCAAAAATAAAACGTGGAATTTAACCATAATAGCTCTTGTATATTACAACAGCTCCACAGGGTAAAACAAGGCCGAGGATGCCATAACCCATGTGGATGATGAGGGCGAGCAGGCCGGAAAGGGGGCCTAGCAATTACACTACTTCGAGTGTCGTTCAACACCATTTTATCTCCTTCCTTCCTCATGAAACTTCGAGCCCAAAAACCAAATGATCTTCCTCCGGCGGAAATTTCTACCCACCGAGCGGCCCAGATATATAAATACACCGCATACACCATGGCACAAGATCTTCTTACTAAGGACCGACACCATCTGAAAAGAAACAACAGTTAGCAATCTCACCATCGCACAAAACATTATTGTAAAGAAATGCCTCTCGTTCTTCCACTTTTTTTTTTTTTTTTTTTTTTTTTTTATTATTATTTAATACATTCTTTATGATTCACTTTTCCGAGAGGATTGTAAGGTTCACGCTAGCAACAAGCCAGCAAAACAAACGCCCAGAACAGATCACCCACCCGTAATGGCTCAGCATAGCCCGCATTCACTTCAAGCCTTGAAACACCTAAACATAGTAACATACATAGTAACATAGTTTTTAAGGTTGAAGGAAGACTTTAAGTCCATCTAGTTCAACCCATAGCCTAACAACTCAATTCCTGAACTATACTCAGACACACCGGAGCGGCACCAACGTATACCCATATACACACATATATATATATATATACACACATACATATACCCAAATACACGCACTCTTATATCCGTGTACTCCAGTACACACCTGAATACCCATATGAACGCGCGTCACCCACACCCGTACACACTACTTATACATACCATACCAAAATATTCCCCACAAATACTCCAATAATAACATTCGCTAACAGATTCACACCTTAGCAATTCGCCCCAATATCAGAAACTCAAAGAAGGATGCTGCGCAGACCACACACTAGCTCTACACATTGAATCACCCCTGCATGCGCGGTTTAGTAACAACTCCTACCCAACTGAATGGATTCCAGATTCCTAGGGAAGAAAATGACACCCCCATCAACATGTATGAGGGTAGAAAACGTGACAGTGGGGGGTCCGTAGAACGCGCCCAATTTCGAAGCCATAAGTCGTGGCCAAAAGCAGCCTGGTAATAACACTGTAACAATACCTCCGATAAATAAATAGCAAGACGTGTCATTCACACCGAACCTGCTACCTCCCCTGCCATGCCTTTATTGTCAACAAACTGCTAATGAATATTTAACGCCGAGCTGGACAAACCTGGGGTTGCCGGCATGTAATGGAACGACCAGTATCGTCCAATATTAAGGAATCCTAGAACAAACTGGATAAAACCCCACTATGTATCCCGTGTAGAGCAGATCTTACCCTAAGTTCCGCAGTAACAGATCACTGGCAATATCCGGAGTATGGCACCCTCCAGATAAAGAACAGGTAATCAAGCAGCTTCCCTTTTAGCATCATTAAATAGATCCAGAATGCCATAAGCTCCACAGTATCAGGAAAAAACTGCCCATGACCACAGATGGGTTCCAGCACCTTCAGAGAGAAATCGGTCAATAAACACTTTCCAGTGTAGCAGTAGTACACAATTCCCGGAATTCTGAAATGAAACAAACACAAATCAGGTACCGCATTACTGATAACCCAAGCATGACAGCCCCTAAATGTAATGTCAAAGGTCATCATATTACATCTACAATCTATTCAGATCCTTGACCCAGAGCGACAAACTAGGTGTTATCCTGCAGACCTCACACCTGACGTATCGGGATACAGCTGAGGTGCTCCAGAAATCAATACCAATGACTAGAATTAGACCGAGGTGCATATGCCACTCGCCAGAATGAAATAGACCAGCATTTTATGAGTTCAAAATCAACTCTAAAACCTAAAGAGCACTCAGAAACAAAGTGAAGTGTGCTTTTTTGCGCACTCTTTTTTTTTTTTTTTTTTTAAATAATTCATTTTACCAGTTCCAAAAGAACAGATACGGACACTTAACCAAGCAAAGCTCATTCAGCATTGTACCATACCTTGTTTTCATGTGAAAAACAACTTTCGACCTGGCTCACCGGCTGTGCACGTTTTTTTTTTTTTTTTTTAAATTTATTTATGTAATTAAATTAATTATTTATATAACTTTTATGGTATGTCCTATGAACAACATCCCGTAGGATGGGTTTAAAGTTTTCCAAGTACATCTTGGTGCATAACAACCGCTTATGCAGTGAGGCGCAAGACGCCCCCATGCTGGCTGGTGATGACTAATGGGAAAATTTTACGCATTAATCAACCGGCGTGCAGGGCATCTACCCCGAGGTAGTTTAAATGGGCAAGAGAAACAGGGAAATCACCTGCGGAATTTTATTTCATTTATCTATATATATATTTATTTATTTAATTTTTTTTTTTTTTTTTTTTTTTTTTTTTTTTTTTTCATTTTGATTGAAAAACAAACCACAAAAACTATTATTGGAGATTATCTTCTCAACCCGACAAATTGGTTTGGCTTCGGGAAGAATTGCACCCGGCACAACATGACCCAAAATTCCTATGGGAAGTGCAGGCATGTGATTGTCTCTAAGAAACATCAGGAATCGTGATAACGTGTCAATCGCCCGATGGATGAAGCAGGAGGAGGGCAGTACAGGCGCGTTGGAGGGTCAAAAGGAGACCGGATTGGTCACCAGTGGCTGGGCAGCCTCAAATATAATGAAATGCGTGGCCTGGGGTGAAAAAGAACTACAGAACGCCTCACCGGGATACTGCTAAAAATGACTGGACCGGGTGGGTTAAGGGGTGCGAATAGCCTGCATATCCCATAGTAAAATGGAAACCGCAATAAGAGGGGAGGGCTGTCCTAAATATAACTATTTAATTATGCATGTAACATATATATACATATCTGTAGTCATACACACACATCTATATATATATATATATATACATACATGCACATATACACCCATACATATACATACTATATATAAGCATACATATGCGTACACATACATCGGAATTTGGGAGGGGGGGGGGTTGCTACAAATTTTGAAAATCATCTTGAGTTTATTATATCTGCATGTCACCATTCATAACCATTCCTCTATTTGTTCTCCATTAAACTCCATCGTGCATCTCATGCTACATAATCCAGCTCTGCCCTTACCCCACTATATTACCACTTACCAACAAGACCAGGACTGGAAGCTTGAGAAATCCTCCGCCAATGAGAGACGCGGGTAGATATACGGATCAGTCCTGAGACACCACGGAAAACCCTGCAAAGGAATAAATCTCCACAGCGAAGAACAGGAAAGATGGATCCATCCATCCTCTCTGAGGTACAATGAAAGCTGAAGTCCCTCATGGAAGGCTCCTCTCACTACTGTGTAATAAAGAGTACCTTGAGGACCGGGTGCTGCACCCATGCTTTTCATGGGCCAGAGATCCATCTCCTCAGAAGCTAATAGCTAATACACTAGCTATACATCTGCACTCACATGTCTACCTGCTCCACAAGTCATGGCTCGGGCAGGGGATCTGTGTCATGGGCTGCAGGGCCAGGGAGCTTAATGCCTCACTCTAGTTACAGAGGTGGCTGATTATTGAGAGGATGGGGGAAGGGGGGGCAGAGGGCAAATAATTTATGTGTAAAATCACTATCTGCTTACATATGGAAGGAATTGAATGCCCCAACTGAGTTATTACAAGCACCTGTACAGCCCTCTGCATAGACACTTCATGTACAGTGGAGCTGCCTCCTGGAGGAGGGGCTGGTAGACTGTGAGAGACTCACAGTGTAAATACGTGCTTCAGCTCCTGACCCAAATCTCCTGTGTGAGGCCAGGTCGGGGGAGGGGTGATAAGAGCAGGCACTATGTGTAAAACATGAATACTGCAGTGAATCTAGCTGCTGTGTCCTAATCTACTTCCCTCTCATGCAGCCAGGGTGAGAGCATAACATTCCCAGCAGCATGAGGTGCACATTATGTCACCTGCTGCCAGCCAGCTGCACCGCGCTACCCAGTCCGACGATGGGCGTGCAGTCACACTAGGCCCAAAGCGGGGGGTGGCTGACCCCCTGCAGAGCGAGCGCAGGGTCTGCGCCTGCTCTGCTCACTAAATATCCCCTGGCTCAAATGCTGCAGCAGGCGGGAAGGTTTGAACGATTCCTGTCAGCCATGCTGCCGCCTTTGTGCCTCGCCAGAGAGGACACCAAGGACGCTGAAAGCCCAGCGAAACCGGCGGCCTCCTCCCTCACGATTCTCTCCCTTACCACAATTCCAGCGGATCCATCTGTTCCAGCAGCCATTCTGCCCTGGGTTAAGATGGGAGGAGAGACGAACTGCTCTTTGGGCAAGCAGCAGGGGACAAGACAAGATGGCTGAAACCCAGAGCATATATAACAGGTGGGGGTGGTTAGGCAAATAAGGGGGGTGTGACAGACAAACAAATCAGCCACTGTAAGGCGAGGAGGAGGGGGGGGAGAAGAATTAACCCCATGAGGGCTGGACAGTCAGGTGGCAGTGGGTAATCCACAGTGCCACACAGTATGCTCACAACCCTGTGACAACTAGTGATTCTCCAAACAGTCCAATGTTCTTTTCTTCTGTGCTGTATCTAATCCAGGTCTTGAGTAGGGAAACCCGATGTCCAAAGTTTCTGAAACCAGGTAGATGCTGTAATTTGTAAAGCTGAGGTGATCACGCTGACAAGCAAAAGTCTGCAATAGCAGTGGATTCTCCCTGTGGCACCGCAGCTGTGCTGTGGTTTCCAAGAACCCAAAAGGGTCCAACTGTCTGTAGCTGGTCAGCCAGGAGGATTAAGGCCAGCAGTGTAATAAAGCAATTATTATCTGTCAGTAAAACGCTGGTATATTGATACTGCTGCACTAGAGAGTCAGTCCCTCCGGCAGTATCACTCAGTGCTGCAGATATACTAAACAGACCCTATCAGCCAAGGGTCAGAACAGGGCTTGGGTGACCCCTCCAAACATCCAGACAGGTCCACACTTCCAGAGCACACCATAACAGCATTACCTGAGGGCCAAGCCAGCAGTCTGTCTAATTATCAGGTCAGAGGCAGGTACTGTGACCAGGTGAGAAAAAAAAAGACACAGTTTTTTAAATAGTGCAGCAGTCAGTTGTAGGGACCAAATCCAATAATCCTCTAGGTCAAATACCAGGTTGTAAAATCAAAAGAGTGTTAGTTCAGATTTCCAGAGAGGCAACACTTGTTTCAGCAGCTCTTCCCTTCTCCAGTTGTGTCCTCATGGGAGGGAGAGTCAGGCAAAGCCTTGCACTGAGATAAGCTGGATTTTAGCTGAAAATAGGTCCAGAGCAAGGGTCAAAGGAGGTCCAGCAGCATCCAGATGATCTCTAGAAGGGTCCAGTAGTTTTTTTGGATAGTTAGCCTGCTAAAGGCCAGCTATCCGTTGAGTTTTGAGTTGAGGTTGCAGGAGCTCAAGCTAAACACGTCCTCTCATTTTGAGCAGCAGGCCACACCCCCCTCTTTGCGTTCTTTTGCCTGGACTGGTCTATATCCCCCATATTACCCATAGCTGTTGTAGATCTTGTGTCGTGTGCATCTGTTTACTATGATGTAGAAGTCAAATTGATATGTGACCCTTGTAGCTGTGGTACTAACATGACCCCATATGATCTCCCATATTCTCTCCTACATGACCTTCCACCCTCTTGTGACCAGCTCTCCTCTGCTTTATACTGACTATATATCAGGATTAAGGAGCAAAACAACCATTTTTGGCTTCTGTATCTGGTGCCTTCTTGCAGTGGGATGCGTGGATTTATGTAGGCCTTCCTTCAACCTTCACAGCCGTGGAGGTGACCAGCCGGACTTGGAAGGAGCCGTCATATCTGAGCTCGAGGGTACGTCTGCTGAACCTTTTGATGAGAACCCAATCACCTGGCTGGATCAGATGGGTTCCTTCCAAGCTTTGAGGATCTGGGAGAGAGGAAAAGACTCGAGAATGTATTTTAGTCAAATGCTTTGTTAATTCGGTAACAAACTTAGTCAAACTGTCATACTGTAGGGTCAACTGTTGGGGGAAATACATCCCTAGTCTGGGGGCACTTCCAAACAGAATTTCATAGGGACTTAGCTTAGTTGCACTAGCTGGGGTGTATCTGACACTGAACAATGCGAGGGGAAGACTTTCATGCCACGGCTTCCCCGTTTCCTGTGCTGCTTTCAGCATTTTTTCCTTTAATACCCCGTTTTCTTTCTCGACCCTTCCTGAATTTTTGGGATGATATGGAGTATGAAGAGTTAACTCTGTCCCCAGGGCCTGCCATATCTCTTTGGTCAGATTGGCAGTGAATGCTGGCCCTTGGTCACTCTCTATGGTTTCTGAGACCCCATATCTGCACACTATCTCTGGGAGGAGTTTCTTTTCAGTTTTTTTTAGCAGATTGGTTCTTCACAGGGAAAGCTTCTGGCCATCCAGAGAATATGTCCACGACTACCAGTGCATATTCAAATCCTCCTGAGGGCGGCATCTGAATGTGGTCAATCTGTATGCATTGGAAGGGGTACAAGGGTCTAGGTGTACACTTCTGTGGAGTTTTCTCTGTTTTTCCTGGGTTACACTGGGAACAGACTAGGCATCCTCTGGTGTAATTTGCTGCCATTGTTGAAAAGCCAGGTGCGTGGTAGTACTGTCTCACAAGATTGTGCATCTTCATTTTTGATTGATGGGTGGGGCCATGGGCCCATCTGGCAATCATTGGGTAGAGGGCTCGTGGGAGGCATAGTTTTCCTTTCAGTAGTATCAGATGCTTCTGATCTTGCACAGCTCCATCTTGGATCCATTTTTCCTTCTCTTCATTGGATGCTTGCTTCTGCAGGGTCAGGACCATGTTCTCCCAGGATTATTCATCCGTCTTCTTCTTGTCCGGATCTTTTTCTTGTCCTGAGTCTTCTTCTTGTCCTGAGTCTTCTTCTTGTCCTATACTTCTTCTTGTCCTGAGTCTTCTTCTTGTCCTGAGTCTGTCAAGAGATACAAGTTGGAGGGTTCTGTGATGAGTGGCTTCACTGCTGCTTCCTTAGCTGCCCTGTCAGTCAAGTCATTCCCCACGGCTTCTCTTGAGGTCCCTCCAGTGTGTGTCTTTACCTTAAGTACCGCGACTCTTTCTGGCATCAGCAAGGACTCTAGAAATTCCTTCACCGTTCTATGGTGGCGTATTGGAGTTCCATTGGCTGTAATGAAGTCTCTCGCCCTCTAGATAGGCCCGTAGTCATGGCAGATGCCAAATCCATAGAGGAAATCGGTATAAATGTTCGCATTCTTCTGGGCTGCCATCTTGCAACCTTTGGTCAATGCAGCCAATTCTGCTTCCTGTGCAGACATGTAGTGGTTTGACCATCAACAAAGTATCTTCTGTGTCCACCGCCATACCCGTGTGAAACCATCCTTCTTGGTCTGCATATCTTGATCCATCCACGAAGAGAGTCAAATCTGGGTCTTCCAGCGGCGTATCTGTGACTGTGTCAAATCCGGAGGTTTCTTGTCTCATAAGCGCAAGACAGTCGTGCTGAGCCATTTCAAAGTTGGCTGCCTCTTCCACCGAAGTGTCAGACGTCACATTTTCCCCTGGGAAGAGGGAGGAGAGTTGCAGGGTTCAGGACATCACATCTGGAGATTGTCACGTTGTTTGGGAGTAGAAGGGAACATTGTAGCCGTAGGTGCCGTGCAGCAGAGAGATGTATCAGCAGTCTTGTCCAGCAGTAGGTGTGTAGCAAAGACAGCTCTCAGGAAGGAAGGTGCTCCACGGGCAACTGGGTCTAGTCTGGCAGAGTAGTATCCCAGTAGGCGCTGTCTTCCCCCATGGAACTGTGTTAGGACTCCAGTGGGATGTCCTTTCTTCTCCATCACAAGCAGGCAAAATGGTTTCTTGTAGTTAGGGAGTCCAAGGGCAGGAGAGCATATGATGGCATCCTTCAGCATCTATAATCTATCAATGGCTTCAGTTGTCAGACAGAAAGGAATGTCTTTGAGGAAGTCATAGAGAGGCTGCATGTGGACTGATGCATCCACGATACAAGGACGGCACAATCAGAGTATCCAAGACTGTGGCTTCATTAACTGCCCGTAGCTCTTGCACCATGCGAAACTTGGGAGGTTGTCCCTTTGGCGTTTTCTTCTTGACTGGACACAGTGGGGTGTTGAATGGCGACTTGGTCGGGATGACTGATCCATTCTTGACGTAAGGCGTCAGTTGTTGTGTGATAGCATCCGATTGGGCAATGGAGAGAAGGTACTGGGGCTTACGGGGTAAGCGGGCTCCTGGTTTAAGCTTGACTTCCACTGGCTGGACTGGGAGCCTTCCAATGTCTTCAGGGCCTTGGGCCCACAGGATGTCTGGTATCTGTGAAAGCCAGGCTGCTTCCGTAGGTTGCATTGTCTCAGTAAAGTGAAAGAGGCCGAAAACCTGTGAAACGTCTTCCTGGTCCAGAGCCGTAGAAAGTGTGACAGTACCATTTTCCTGAAAGGAGATGTTGGCGTGTAACTTCATCAGTAAGTCAGTTCCCAGTAGGTTCACTGGACAGGTGTTGGACACCACCAATCGAGATAACATGCTCTGTGAGGGTTGCAGGCTGACATGCAATGGGCGGGTCATAGAGGTATACTTGATGACTCTATCAACACCCACACATGGGATGGTTTCTTCTGTGAGGCAGTGGCTGCACCAGTATCCACTAAGAAGAGGATGGATCTACCTTCTACCTCCATACATACAGTAGGAGTCGGGCTGCAAGCTTGTCTATTGGCTTTGCAGAGCATATCGTAGGTTGGTGGATCCGGCTTGCCTATGTCCTATAGCTGGGTGGAGGGGGCGGGTGGCGGTTGAGGGAAATCCTGTTCCTCCTTATGTGGCCTATCTTCCCACAATCGCAACAGGTGACTCCACTTCTTGGTCCTTCCCTGTTTCCTGGGTTCTGCGACACCATAACATTACGGTTCTGGGGAGGTTTTGAAGGCCTGTTCATTTCTATGCCCCTTGCCACCTGAAATATCTGGGTCCAATCATCTGTATTCAGGTCTCGTTATCTGGACCTGCTTCTGTACGGGTTCAAGAAGATCTTGGACAAAGGCTTGTTGTATCCATATCTGGCTATGGGACTTCTCATGGTGATCAAATCAAAGATCTGTGAACATCTGACTCAGCCGGTAGTTAAACTTCTGTACACTTTCTCCTTTTTCTGCAGAGCTACCTTCTTCTTTCAGAGCCGGTCCCGCAGCTTGTTGACACACTTGTCCATGGCGGCCACCTCGGAGTTGCGCTTGTTCAGGCTCACCGGCTGCTGCTGCAGTTTGGTATTCTGCTCCTGATTCACCTTGTTCCTCAACTGAAGCTTTTTGCAGAGGCGGTCGAGTTCAGCGACAGCAGACTGGCTGTCGTGATAGCCCTCGATACGTCCATTCTTTAGCATTTCCAGCTAGTGACTCATTTCTTCCACTTTGGTCACAGCCACCATCAGTTCTTTCTGCTTCTGTTGGAACATGTTATTCATATGTTGAATTTCCTCAACTAGCCTGCCATTGCTGAGCCTCTTCTGCTCCACGTGGCCCTTCAGGGCCTGCACTTTCTTCAGCTTTGCCTCTTGATTTTCTGCAATCTCCCGCAGACGTTTCAGCTTTTCCTCCTCACTGGCCTGCTGCTGCTGACGCTGGTCCTGCTGCTTCAGGTACTTCAAGCGCTGCTCCTATGTAGCCAGCATTAGCTGCTGGGCCTCGATATGCTGCTGTTGTCTTACCGCCATCTCCTGCAGTTCAGCCAGAGTCATGTCCATTCTGTGGCCGTTCACCCCATTTTCAATCTTCCGCTCAGCAGGTACTTTCACCCCATTTCATTTTCACATTGGGATCATGGGCTCTTTGTAGATTTCCGGACTCTCTGGAGGACGGGTGCTTGTGGCACAGGTAGAAGCCAATCCCATAAGATCTTCCTATGAGGCAGCATGAGTCTTCTGAATCTGGCTCATCTTCCGATGAAAGGGCATAGGTTGCTTGTCAGGGTCCGGTAAGGTGTTCACCAATGTGGCAGCTTCCTGAGTCTTCCAGGAGACATATCTGCCTCGCCTAGAACGGGAAACATGCTGTGGAGGGTCTTCATGCTGTGCCAATCGGGTTGGTTGATCTGAGCCATGCGTAAAGCTGCCTGTTGTGGCCTGCGTACCCCTGTACATTGATAAGGTCTGTCTCCCATCTCCCCTATCCTGGGGAGTGTGCTATGTCGGGGGAAGTAGACTGCAGCCGGTGATGTGTCTGCTCGTCTCTAACTGCAGCTCCCAATTGTGACAGTTCTGTCTTCATTAAAGGCATGCCTCCATGATTTCCTAGTGATGAGAGGGGCTCCATTAAGGCTGGGGAGGGATAATGTGGAATTTTTGGCCTAGCTCCAGGCCCAAATGAGAAATTCTCCTGTCCCTATGCCATCTGGTATTCTTCTTCAGCAGCCTCCTCCTCTCCATCTCCTATTTCATCCCCATCCCTGTTCATGTATATTCCGGATACTGCTGCAGAGCAGAGTCTTGTCTGTGCTAAGACAGCAGCTTCTGCCAGTGTCATCTTGGGGGAATATGCATCTTCCAAAACCTTGGCATCCTTCAAAAACCCTCTCTTACTTGTTATCACTTCCTTCCACTCCTTCTCATCTAAGCATCCTCCATGGGTTGTGGATCCCACTAGTTTTAAGAGGACCTTCATATTTTTCACATACATTACTTCTTCCATTTCACATATTTCCTCCCTTTCTTTCTCTGCCACAAGGTCTCTTGGGGGTAACCTGCTGAGGCTTTCACTGATTAACACCCATGTTATAGCTTAAACACAAGTCTCTATACTTCTATCTTGGCTATAATTGCCCACCCCTCAAGGTCACCACTGTCAGCAGGGTTGTATAAAGGGAGTCAACTAGGATACCTTCAGTGAGCCGGGCATTAATGTTTATCCTGAACACTCTAAACCTTGGGGGGGGGGGGAGAAGAGAGGTGAAATGGGTCTGTAACCAAGTCAGCAGTCAGCAGAAATATCAAGCTTCACACCTTGCTTATACTTTGGGCACGTTATGGAAACTAGTCAGTGGTGTTGGGAAGGCAGTTAGTCAGAGGACCGGAACTGGTTGCGTCACTGGAGTCAGTCAGTCAGAGTCAGTCTGAGGACTGGAACTGGAATTGTTGTCACCAAACAGATAAAACAGATAAAACATCAAACTGTGTCAGCCCCCTCTACACCTCAGTGGGGCAACAACTGGGTCATATAACTTTCTTGCATATACTTCTTGCAACAAGGGCCCCTTGCAGATTGACTATCGTTAGCTGGGCATGTATATTTTGTCTGAACACCTGGAGTACTGGAGAAGTGCCAGGAATTGCTATATAACCAGTTTCTTCACGTGAATATCACGTCAGTAACACGATTTATTATCCAGCCAGCGGGCGTAATTGCTGGCTCTATACCTTATCAATACAAGGGGCACGTTATCTATAGAGACGGGACAATGTCATCACTACAATCATTTATGTGAATTATGTCTTCATCCACCATCGCAGTCAGGACCACTAACTCTACACTCCGCCCTTAGCTTGCGCAGGTGGGGTGGGAAAACCATCAACCCTTATTAGGGGCCGGAAAACCATCAACCCTTATTAGGGGTCGTAAAACCATCAACCCTTATTAGGGGGCGGAAAACCATCAACCCTTATTAGGGGTCGGAAAACCATCAACCCTTATTAGGGGGCGGAAAACCATCAACCCTTATTAGGGGTCGGAAAACCATCAACCCTTATTAGGGATCGGAAAACCATCAACCCTTATTAGGGGTTGGAAAACCATCAGTCCTATCCCCTGGGAATAGTGCTGGAAAACCAGGGAAACAGAATCTCCCCACTCACCCATCTCTCTGTGCCTTTCTCTCTCTTTCTCTGTACTGAAACTGCAGCAATGATAGCACTGACATAAACACAGATAAACTCAGAATCAGGTTGCAAGAACACCAATAAGGCAGACAATTTAGGTATTCTCAGGACCGGGTTGCAAGGGCTAGGACTTCTCAGATCGGGTCATCTATGTCCGAGTCTGACAGCCAGCTACTTCTTTCCCTGCACAGAGACACGGGAGGGTCTTAGGTAAGATAAATAATTTTCTTACCTCTTTGTAGCCTGCAAGTCTACCCCTCATGTATGATCCGTCCTGGGAATAGAGGTTCAGTTGTGGCTGTCGTCCCCTGGACATCTCGTCCTAGCCCCACGCTGGTACGTCAACTGTAATGGATGCCCTCCACACCTTTCCGGGTGGGCTGTCCTCTTAATTGTCTGCCGCCAAATTGATTCTATATCTAAGTCTGTGCACTCCACCGTAAGAACCATGCTGACAAACAAGTCAAAGTAGAGCTTAATGACAAAGACTTTTATTAAGGGAGGGGTTAACAGTTTTATACGACTCCTTAAAGGGATATTAAAAGGGTGTGTACTAGGGTTGATTGCATCATATTATTCTGAATCTACATTTTATTCTGAAAACATTCAATTCATATTCTGTGTGTTAGTTAGCCTTTCAGTTCAGCCTTGATCTGTACATTCAGTCCATGCTGATAAGGAACTTCTGTGTCCTCATGAGTATCTATGCCTCTTTTAATGCATCCCATTATTTTATTTGCCTTTGCAGCAGCTGCCTGTCAATGGCCACTAAATGTGAGTTTGTCATCTACCCATATACCCAGGTCTTTTTCAGTGGTACTTTTGCCCAGTGTTTTACAATTAAGCACATAATGATACATTTTATTTCCTCTGCCCATTTGAATGACCTTACATTTATCCCCATTAAAGCTCATTTGCCCTTTATCAGCTCAAGCTTCTAGTTTACATAAATCCTCCTGCAATATAAAATTGTCCTCCTCTGTATTGATTACCCTGCAGAGTTTAGTGTCATCTGCAAATATTGAGATTCTACTCTGTATGCCCCCTACAAGGTCATTAATAAATATATTAAAAAGAAGCAGGCCCAACACTGACCCCTGTGGTACCCCACTGTTAACTGTGACCCATTCTGAGTGTGTTCCATTAATGACCACCCTTTGTTTCCTATCACTAAGCCAGTTCTTAACCAACTTACACATATTTTCCCCTATCCCCATTGCTGTCATTGTATGTATCAACCTTTTGTGTGGCACCGTATCAAAAGCTTTTGAAAAGTCCATGTACACCACATCCACTGCATTTCTTTGGTCCTGTCCAGAACTTACTTTTTCATAGAAGCTTATCAGATTAGTTTGACAGGAACAGTCCCTCGTAAACCCATGTTGATATTGGGTCATGAGGTTATTCTTCTTTAGATACTCCAGTAAAGCATCTCTTAGGCCCCTTTCACATCTAATGCAGGGCTGCGTTTTGCTTCATTTGCGTTTCTATGCGTTTTTGCCCCCATTGATTTTAATGGAAATGCATGTAAAACGTGTTGAGGGGGAAGTGATGGCATAATTATTATGAATCACTGAACTCCATATTGGATTTATGAGATCTGAATATTTCAACCATGTACAGCATTGTTCTTCTGTGTGATGTCTTAGGAGTAAAGGTTGCCCTATTGGCCCTGCAGCCTCCTAATTAGAATGCAGAAGCTGTTTGCTAAATCCAATGTCATTTACATATGTATACAACCTTTGTGGGTTTGGAGTACTCAGGCAGACATTCCGTCTCCAACCAATGGAGATGTATATTGCTAAGACAATACTGGTGATGTTTGACTGATAAACCATTGTTTCTTCAGATTGGCTCCAGGATATATCAAAGAGTGTTAAAACTTATTTAACACAAGACTTTCTTCCCTGATACAAGTACGCCATCCGCAGGCAGGGAATTATTACTGCATATTACAGGAGGTGATTGGAAATAGTTGCCACAAAACATACCTGAGAAGGGCGGAGTTGTAGGTTGCATGTGGGTGGGAATGTGACTATAAAAGGAGGTGAATTCAAGACCCTCTCTCTCTTTTCTACCTGGACGCACGATGGAAGGACATCCTCATCTGGTCATAAGTATCATCCTATAACTCTATCACTCTCTCTATATCTCTCTCTCTCCCTATATTTATATCTCTCTCTCCCTATATTTATATCTTTCTATCTCTCTCTCTCTCTCTTATAATATAGGGATAGTTAGATAATTAATATAGTGTGCCTGTGTGTATATTTAAGGTAACGTGGGTATTAGTAACTGTGGGTGTTTTACATCATTGTAACAGTAATTGATTGTGTCTTAGTTATCGTGCTATCTAGAAATCTATATATTATTGTTGTAGACTTTTTGGGTGTGTTTAATAAATATTCATTTATTAGAACAGACTTGTTTTCATTAAGTAGTCGGTATATACATATATATATATATAGTTAATCAGCATAGGAACAGAAAGTGGTAAGGAAGGGAAGATTCTGGATATCGGTGATTGTAGTCATAACCGACTATAATAACCGATAAACAGAATCAGCCCTACAACAAAACGCATGCAAAAATGCATGTGCATTTTCAAAAACTAAAAACACATGCAATTTTGCAAACGCAGAACAAAATGTCACAAGCAACGTTTTTGTCTGCTTTTGCAAAAAACACATGTGTTTTGCGTTTTTAAAAATGCACATGCATTTTTGCATGTGTTTTTACATGCGTTTTCATTCAAATCAATGGGGGCAAAAACGCATGCGTTTTGATGCTTTTTTAGTGTTAAAAACGCATAGAAACAAAAATGAAGCAAAATGAAACCCTGCATTAGATATGAAAGGGGCCTTAGAAAACTCTATAGGGGTTTACCCACAGTAGAAGTTAAGCTTACTGGCCTATAATTTCCAAATTCAGTTTTCATCCCCTTTTTGAATATTGGCACCACATTTGCTATACGCCAGTCCTGTGGTACAGACCCTGTTATTATGGAACCTTTAAATGACGGTACTTAATTCCTGCAGTACTCTGGGGTGTATCCCATCCGGGCTCGGGGATTTGTCCATTTTAGTGATTTTTAGGCAGTGCCGTACTTCCTGCTGGGTTAAGCAGGTGACATTTAATGGAGAGATCAGAGTCACTGATCATGTTGTCTGTCATGGGATTTCATGTGTAAATACTGTTGAAAAAAAGTCATTTAGCATATTGGCTTTTTCCTCATCCTCATCCACTATTTCACCCAGATCATTTTTAAGGGGGCCAACAAAATTAATTTTTAGTTTCTTAATATTTATGTAGTTAAAAAATATTTTGGGATTATTTTTACTTTTTCTGGCAGAGTCTCTCTGTCTCAATCTCTGCTGCCTTGATTTGCTTTTTACAAATGTTATTCAATTTTCTGTATTTATTTAATGCCTCATCACTACCTACTTGCTTTAATTCCCTAAATGCTTTCTTTTTGTTACGTATTGCACCCCTAAGGGTACCTTCTCACGCCACAACCACGGGAGACATTTTTGGCGGCGATATATCTCGCTGGAATGATCACCGCCAAATTGCTTCCTTATTACAGCGTGTAAATCGGGAATTTGGCAGCGATAAAACCAATGTAGCCTGGTTTCGATTTTAGAACAGTGCTCTAAAACCAGGCGACCAGAGCGAGACGACTTATCGTCGTCAAATTCCCATTTTACACACTGCAATAAGGAGGCAATTGGGTGGAAATGTGGCAGCGATATTTCCAAGTCGCAATATTGCTGCCACATTTCTCGCCGCGGTGTGTAAAGGTACCCTTACAGCTTTATTTAGCTATAGTAGTTTCCTCCTATCCCTAGCATGTTTATTCCCATACAGTATATATTGTGCACAGGCCCTATTCAGGATGCTAATAAATTTCTCCCATTTGCTTTGTGTACTTTTATGTCTCAGGATATCGTCCCAGTTTATTGTACTAAGATCATTTCTCAACCATTGGAAATTTGCCTTCCTGAAGTTTCGTGTCCTTGTAGCCCCTCTACTACACATCGTATTAAAGGATACTTGAAAACGTATTATTTTATGATAACTATTACCCAAGTGACCCAGGTGAATTCTGTAGGCCAATGGGGAGAGCTGAAAATGGAGGTGGTTCACAGAAGTGTTTCAGCTTCCCCAAAATCTGTGACAGCAAACTCTTAGCCGGCATAAGTTGTTATAGGGTCTGCGTGAACTGATTGGTGTCAAGTGTCTTTTGTGACATCGGTGTCCAGTGTCTTTTGTGACACCGGTGTTCAGTGTCTTTTGTGATACCAGTGTCCAGTGTCTTTTGTGACACCGGTGTCCAGTGTATTTTGTGAGATCGGTGCCCAGTGTCTTTTGTGAGTTCGGTGTCCATTAAAACAATGAAAAGAATTTGTATTTTCCTGACAGGCATGATCACGCCCTATAGGATACACAGGACTAACTTGGGGAACACTAACAGGCCCTCTGGGTTCAAATGCATTTGGCTGGCCAAACAAGAGACACTTGGTCTGCAGTCAACACTAACTTCTCTCCAGGTTGCCTCCTCCTGCCATTTCTCAAATTGGTCAAATTTGTAGAAATCCTATTCCCACTATGCTTCACCCGACCGCAGCGTTATTTCACCTGTGATGCGGGTTTCTGGACTTCCGCACCTCCGCAGCATGTGCATGTCATGTTGCAGAGTCGGAAGAGGTCTCCATCTGCTGCACGCAGGGAGAAGCCACCCTGTACCCACCACACATGGTGAGTTCAGGAAGGCTGCGGTCTCCCTGCGGGCAAACGTGGGTTCTGTCAGGTCCAGAGGCCCTGCGTTCAACATGCGGTGCCTACGGATTGTGAGCACATACGAAGTACAGCAGGCAGCACACTTCAGTCTCTTCTCCATGATACAGAGGCACAATCTTTATGATTTTGGCGATGGCACATAACTTGTGAACAGTTTACTAGCACACCCAGAGAAGTTGTATAAGATACAAAGCCAACAATATCTGATGGGGGGTGCTCAAAAGTTATGTAAGGCAACATATACAACAACACAAACTCCCACTCAGAAAATATAGGATATAATAATCTTTATTACAAAAAAGTAATAGTATCTAAAAAGCAAGATAAATCCTGCAGAAAAAAAGGATAAGGATTACCCTAATGGTAACAGAAAAATGTATATGCTAAAAGGACAGGATAGTTCATATAAGCATGTAATCAGAACTGTACAAAAATCAAATATTTATTTTAAACATAAGATCACAAGTATTAATGTAGACTCGCACAGAGGAAACAGGAGGAGATAACATCCTGAGTTATATACATGAGTCAGTTAGTAACTATCACTGATGCACACTCGTATAGTGTGATATTCACCATTATCAAATAATCAAACACCCAAAAGGAAATATTCAGCGTGTGGAGACAGAAGGTTTCAGATGATAAAATCTTAATTTTAATGATTCATAATATGCAAGCAGACAGAACAGTAAAAAAACCAAACCCCCCCCATTAAACTTAATGCATTGCCACAAGGAACTAACTGTCTAAAACAGAGGTGGGGAACTCCAGTCCTCAAGGGCCGCAAACAGAACAGGATTTCATGATTTGCATAGCATTGCACAGGTGCTGGAATCATAACCAGTGCAGGTGATTATATTATCACCTGTGCAATGCTAAAGAAATCCTGAAAACCTGCTCTGTTTGCGGCCCTTGAGGACTGGAGATCCCCACCCTGACATAATGCATTAATCTCTCGATTAGTTAAACATACACCTGCTTTGAACAGATCGGTAATAGAGTGTAAGCATGGACACATATGGCTTTAACTAAAATTACTGCTGGACTATTTATTTCCTCATGATGCTTTTCACTAGTGATGGTATAGCAGTAGGGAATCGGGAAGCAGGATGGTAATATGGGTTAAAGGTGTTCAGGGGAGTTAATCTGACCCTCCAAAGGATAATCTGTGCCTGGACTCTTGATTCACCCGCTACACCAAAAAACTGCATACTTGCCACATTCACCATTGATATTTCTCTGGGAGTGGTAGGAGCTGAAACTTAAAGTGCCGGAACAGAGAGTGAAGGACCTGCGGTGACGTCACTCTTACATGACTGGCCAAGACATAATGCCGGAGGATCGGGCAGTGTGCAATTACACACCGAAGGCCCACACTGTGGTTGAGCAGAGGTGCACAACCATGAAAGTGATCTCACAACCCTCCTCCCCAAAAAATCCCCATTAGACCACTAGGTACACACAAGACCGCCTCTATTTGTTTTTATTTTTCAAATGCAGGTAGATGACATTTTTGTAACCAGTCATTATACAACAAGAAGACCCTCCTTTGACTCTACAGCTAGGTGTGAGAACTAATTTCCCTCTGCCTGGGGACTAGACTCACTACATTCTTGGTTTTGTCTTCCTTACAAATCTCACTCAACATGCCAGTCGAAATGGATCTCTGTCACCTAAATGTGCCTTTTATGGATCTTGCTGCTCTGTGCTTCCAGCTATAACTCACCTTAACCACTATATCTGAACTTTAACCAGGACATCCTCAATCTCTAGTCTCCAAGTCTCCTCCCTTCCCTGGATGATAAACCTTAGCGCCATCTTCCCTGAAAACCAGGTTCTAGTGCCCACAGAGCAATTAAAACTTATAAAAAGGAAAACAGTGACCTCTTTTTGGCCAGTGATTAGCACAACAGGTCCATTGCAGGTACATAACAATACAGTAATGCAATCAATGTCTTCAGGGGTAACATGTCAGCTTGACCACCTCCCTACAGGTGCGCCACAGAATTTTATAATGTTGAGCTGCAAAAATTAAAAAATGAATTTTCCACTCAAATGTTGCTGTAACCCTAAGTTCAGTTTCACATTGGCAACAGGAAAAAAGGGATTGTCCAATTTGTTGTAAAATTTCTCCTGAATACATAAATACCCCAAATATGTAAGGAAACCACTGTTTGGCGGCGCTGGCATGGCTCAGAAGGGAAGGAGTGCCATTTGACGTTTGGAACGCGGCATGTAGCATTATTCAGCAATAAATAGTATTTTCAGGTCAAGAAAAGCGAAGGACTCAGAATAATCATGTAAATTAGAGGATATCCGGGGAATAAATATCTAAAAAAATGACATTATGTTGAAATAATGCTAATTTGTCCATATGATAGTCATGGAGATGCATAGGGCTATTTCAAATAATAAGTATAGAATAAAAAACACACGGTCTATAACACTGGCGGTAATGGTCCACTCTGTCCGAAGAGTTTGATGTTTCCTATTGGTTCCTATTGAGTTTTGGATTAATATAATAATTAACAATAGGCTCTTCAGCTGGATCACTTGCTCGGTTTCCTCGTTTGTGGCCGTTGACTGTATTTTCTCCAGCAGAGCCTTGAACTTTTCTTCTCCTGTCTTATTATTTGTATCTGATGTGATAAAACAGGATAAAATAAGACCCTGATTTTTACACTGTTCAATGACCCCCATAACACCTTTATCCCAAAACCTGTTCTCACCTTCCCGATGAGGCCACATTGTTCAGTTCTGACCATGTCACTCTATAAGGTTATAACTGGACCTGTTCATCAGATCCAGTGATTCTGAGATTATGTTATGTGACACATTGTACTTCTTGTAAGTAGTACATTTTTGTTATATGATTAGCATTTATTTATGAAAATTAGGGATGGGCGAATCTACTCGCTAGGACTCATTACTCGGCGAGTAGTAAGGGACTCGCAGGACTCGGTACTCTGAGAGTTTCCCAGCGTTTACTCGCACGAGTCCAAACGCTGACAAAACTAGGATTGCCATTGTCTTGCATTAGACTCGGCTACTGTGCCAGTGATAGCAGGGAAACTCGCAAAGTAACTGCTGTTACTTTGCGAGCCGAGTCCAGCTGTCTCCTCTGTGTGCTGGCTGCCGCAGCTCCAGGGTCCTAGAGCCCGCCTGCTCACAGAGATGATGTAGTAGTGCTGAGATTGTTCTCAGTCTGCTCATTCCCTGTGCATAGACATCTATATCTATGCACAGGGGATGTAGCAGAGAGGACATCGCGTTTTGGACTACGTCGGACGGAAGAGGATTTTTTTAATTAAAGATGGAGTCCCTAATGGCTTTTTTTTTTATTTCAAATAAAATTTTTTCTCTGTGTTGTGTTTTTTTATTTTTTTGGGGAGATTCTTAGTGGCTGGGTCAAACGTGGCCTGACATTAAGAATCTCGGGCTTAATACCAGCTTGTATAACAAAGCTGGTATTAACCCCTTTATTACCCAGCGTGCCACCGCCACCAGGGCCGCTGGAAGAGCGGGGTTCAGCGCCAGAGGATGGCACTTCAATGAACGCGCCATCTTCTGGGGCGGCTGCGGGCTGCAATTTGCAGTAGGGGGTGCTCAGAAAGCTTGGGCATCCCTGCGCTGCGGATTCCAGCCCCCAGAGGCTTAGCTGTACCTGGCTAGACATAGAAATTGCGCGGAGCCCCACGCATTTTTTTTTTATTATTTCATGAAATTCATGAAATAATTAAAAAAAAAGGGCTCCCCTATATTCTTGTGTCCGGCCAGGTACAAATAGGCACCTGGGGGTTGGGGGCAGCCCGTCGCTGCCTGCTGGATCCGGCTGGTTCCAGAAATACGGCGAAGCCCACGTGAAATTTTTTTCTGACAAATCCATAAAACAATGTAAATAAAAGGGACTGCATCTTTATTAACCCCTGGACCATGGGCGAGGGGTTAATAAAGATGCAGTCCCTTTTTTAGGATTGTTTTATTGATTTTTCAGAAAAAAAATTACATGGGCTTCGCCGTATTTCTGGAACCAGCCGGATCCAGCAGGCAGCGACGGGCTGCCCCCAACCCCCAGGTGCCTATTTGTACCTGGCCAGACACAAGAATATAGGGGAGCCCTTTTTTTTTATTATTTCATGAATTTCATGAAATAATTTTAAAAAAATGCGTGGGGCTCCTCGCAATTTCTATGTCTAGCCAGGTACAGCTAAGCAGCTGGGGGCTGGAATCCGCAGCGCAGGGATGCCCAAACTTTCTGGCCCCCCCCCGCTGCAAATTGCAGCCCGCAGCCGCCCCAGAAGATGGCGCGTTCATTGAAGCGCCATCCTCTGGCGCTGAACCCCGCTCTTCCAGCGGCCCTGGTGGCACGCTGGGTAATAAAGAGGTTAGGACCAGCTTTGTATTATCAGCTGGCCCTAAGCCCGAAATTTATGGCGGTCACGCCAATATTAGACATGACCGCCATGAATTTCTATTAAATTGTTTTAAAAAAAAAACACAACACAGAGAAAATTTTTTATTAGAAATAAAAAAAAAGCCATTAGGGACTCCATCTTTAATTAAAAAAATCCTCTTCCGTCCGACGCAGTCCAAAACGCGATGTCCTCTCTGCTACATCCCCTGTGCATAGATATAGATGTCTATGCACAGGGAATGAGCAGACTGAGAACAATCTCAGCTCTGCTACATCAGGCAGCAGGCGGGCTCTAGGACCGTGGAGCTGCGGCAGCCAGCACACAGAGCAGACAGGACTCTTATCTGTGCGAGTTTCCCAGCGATTACTTGCACAGTAAACGAGTCCAATGCAAATCAATGGCAAAACTAAGATTGCTTCAGGCTGAAGCTTCCGAGACACATCTGTGATTTGTAAATCGCACACTACTCGCTATTACTCGCTTCCCCATTCATTAACATTGGACTTGCTAGACTCGCAACGAGTCACTAATGAAAATAAAGGAAATTTTACCAAAAATTGGAACATTTTAAGCAATTTTCAAACTTTGAAATTAACCAGAGTTACAGGTACATCTCGATGAATTAGAAGATTATCAAAAAGTGACTTTATTTCAATAATTCAATACATAAAGTGAAACAAAGATATTATATAGAGTCATTGCACACAGAGGGATCTATTTCATGTGTTTATTACTGTTAATGTTGATGATTAATGAAAACTTAAAGGTCATTATCTCAGAAAATTAAAGTAGAGAGGATGAAGGGTCTGAGAGATAAAATATGACCTAAATAGGTATCAGAGGCTTCATCTTGTGTGGTTGTGAGAGTCACAACTACTATAAAAGCAGATCACGGCTGCTGCAGTCCCGAGTGTGGTACATATAGAGTAGGGAGAATGAAGGCTTAAACACCACGCTGCCATATTCCACCAGACATCAAAGGGTGAATATTATATTGATTTATTAGTCAACGCGTTTCAGTGCTCCCAGAAATGCCCTGAAACATGGCAATATGACATTGATTTGTCCTGAGGAAGAGGCCAGGAAGCCCTGAAACACATGGACTGATAAACCAATATTAAATTCATCTTTTGATGTCTCATGGAATACGGCAGCACAGTTTTTAAGCCTTCATCCTCCCTACTCTATATGCACAATGCTGTGGACTGCAGCAGCCATGATATACTTTTATAATGGTTGTAGTTCAATACAAAATCATATTGTGGTACTGTGTTAGCCAGAGAAATTGATATAATTACTTAAGTCCCCAAACATTTTTAAGAGAAGTATTCTAGGAGTGATACCTTTATTGGCTAACAAGAAAAATGATATTTGTAAGCTTTCAGAGCTCACATGGCCCCTTCATCAGACAATGGCCAGGGACACATTTGCGTTTTGACCCTGGCCTGCCGGAATCCGGTTTTAACTTAGAACTTTTTCCAGCGCCGCATAGCGTTACCGCTATGTGGTGCTGGAAAACGCAGTCCCTAGTTACCCGATGTTTACCTTAACGACCTGTCACACAGGCAGAGGCGCGGAGTGCGCTTTACAGCGCCGCACAGGAAATCGTTGCAGACAGTGTTTCCTGTGCGGCGCTGTAAAGCGCACTCCGAGCCTCTGCCTGTGTGACAGGTCGTTAAGGTAAACATTGGGTAACTAGGGGCAGCGTTTTCCAGCACTGCATAGCGGTAACGCTATGCGGCGCTGGAAAAAGTTCTAAGTTAAAACCGGACTCCGGCAGGCCAGGGTCAAAACGCAAATGTGACCCTGGCCTATATTACAAATGAATTACCGAGACATTTAAATAGGTAGTACAGCAAGACATGAGGTGACGCTAAGGCTTGCTTCACACTGCAGTTTTTCACTGATCAGTGTCCATCAGTGTTTGGGTGCCAAAACCAGGATTGGCTCCAAAACTCAGAACAGGTGTCAATCTTTCAATTATAGTTTTTCTCTGCAAGTTCCTCTCCTGGTTCCTGTACTGGTTTTGGCACCCAAACACTGATGGACACTGATCAGTGAAAGGCTACGTTCACACATTTGCGTATTTTGCTGCGCTTTTTTGCGCGCGCTTTTTGTCGCGTTTTTTGGCCGCGCAAAAAGCGCAGCAAAATACGCAGGGGCTTTCACACACTGCGCTTTCTTTCCCCCAGAAAGCGCAGTGATGTCACAGAGAGGAGGAAGAATCCTGCTTCCTCCTCCCCTCTGTGACATGTGTGACCGCCCCATTAGACTTCACAGTGTTAATAAACACTGTGAAATCTAAATTAAACAAAAGCAAGTGTGTGAAAAATAAAAAAGAATCAATACTTCACCTGTCCGACGCCTTCTCCCGGTGTCTGGTGCCTTCTGCCGCTCTCCGGTGTCCGATTCTAAGTGAGATGTCTTCTCACAGGACCTGTGGTGATGTCAGAGGGGGGTGTTCCCGGGTCGGTCCCATCGCTGATTGGCTGCTCGCGGTCACATGACCGCGAGTGCCCGGGAACGCCCCCCCTCTGACGTCACCACAGGTCTTGTCAGAAGAGATCTGACTTAGAATCGGACACCGGAGAGCGGCAGAAGGCGTCGGAGAGGTGAAGTATTCATTCTTTTTTATTTTTCATTCACTTGCTTTTGTTTAATTTAGACTTCACAGTGTGTATTAACACTGTGAAGTCTAATGGGGGCCACAGCTGTCACAGAGGGGAGGAGGAAGCTGGATTCTTCCTCCCCTCTGGGAGAATACGCAGTAGTAGCTGCGTAAACAATTGACATATCAAAACGCACTGCGTATTTTTACACAATGTCTGCACTGCAAAGTGAATTTCCCATTCACTTTGCAGGCAGACAAAAGGCACATTGCGTATTTTGAAAAGCGCGCGTAAAAAAACGCGGCAAAATACGCAATGTGTGAACGCAGCCAAAAACTGCAGTGTGAAGCCAGCCTAAGTAGTGATTGGCTAAGGAAATTACATGAAGGTCTTTGTTACTGATGTAGATGAGGTGGAAGTGTTCTTTTACAGATCTGAAGGTCTTCTGGTGGAGGTGTGAACTGTGTCCATGTAATGACTCATGAATCCAGGTGTCACATTGAGTCTCATTATTAGAGATTGGAACATTCTTATGAGTTTGAACTCACAGAATTTTCTTTCTCTATCATTAAAGTGACCTTTCAATATTAGGACTTTTAAGTCTGCCATGCTGTGTCCAGGTCTAGAGCAATGTATTCCTGCAGGCATGTCCAGCACATTTTTTATTGTATGTCTATGTAGATTCATCCTTGTTTGTAATCTTTCCTTTGTTTCACCAATACGTTCCTTTAGTGCACCTTGTACATTGTACCACATTAGTTTAATCACCTTCTATTCTGATTTTGGGAGTCCTAATGAATAAAACAGCAATTAGGATTTTTTTTTTTGGATACCGTTCACCATGTGGTAAAATTCCTTTTATTCTCTGTGTCAGTATGATTACAGTGATAACACAATGTTAATATTTTGCTGCCTTTTACACAATAAAAGCTATTTTATAGAAAACAAACAGAATTGTGTTCCATCGCTGTGTTCTAGTGTTTTCTCTTTCTGCTGATGGAGCTGAGTGTGGACTTGTTTTTAGCAGGACAACATGATGTTTTCAGCGATAACTCGTAGAAGCGCCGATAAGGGCCGCTTCACACTGCGGCATGATCCCAGACAGCTGCGGACCGGATCAGCACACAGGACTGGGGGGCTATTATGCCCTCCGGTCCTGCAGAACACATTTTGGGCTGCATTTGCAAAAACGACATGAGTTTTTGCATGCGTTTCCATTAAACCCTAATGGGCCAAAAACGCATGCATTTTTAGCGGTAAAAACGTATAGAAACGCAAATGAAGGAAAATGCAACCCAGCATTAGATGTGAAAAGGGCCTAAGAAAAAATGCCACACAAATTGACAGCTCATTCTTTGGCCTGTTTCACATCTCAGGTTTTTGCATATTTGAACGCATGCATTTCCAAGGGCTCTTTTCACATCTAAGGTTTGTGTGCGTTTTGCTAAATTTGCGTTTTTAGGCGTTTTTACCGCTGAAAACGCATATAAACGCTAGCGTTTTTGGCCCCATAGGTTTTAATGGAAACGCATGCAAAAACGCAGCAAAAAACGCATGAGCGTTTTCAAAAACGCAAAACGCATGCGTTTTTGCAAATGCCGCTTTTTCTGCGTTTTTACATGCGTTTCCATTAAAACCTATGGGACCACAAACGCTAGCGTTTATATGCGTTTTCAGCGGTAAAAACGCCTAAAAACGCAAATTTAGCAAAACGCACACATGCCTTAGATGTGAAAAGAGCCTTTGTGATGAAGTTTTTTTTTAGTCCAAAAATGGATCTTCAGAAAACATTGTGTCTGAATGTCAAACCTTGAAACCCACTGACATTGATGGGATTCCCAGAGTCACTACATTTTAGTGCAAAAAATGAATCCGCAAAATGCTTCAAAAAAGGTGTGTGTGAATGTAGCCTAATACTTTGGAATACTTCAACAGTCTCAAACAATCATGACATAGTAGGACTGAATCTATAAGATTACAGTAAGGGCCGCTTTACACACACCAACTTCTGTGTCCAACTTCTGAACAGATCTCTGGTTGCAGTGAAATCATGGACACATTGTTATTTGTTCACAGCCACAAAATGATACAATGTGTCCATGATTTCACTGCAACCAGAGATCTGTTCAGAAGTTGGACACAGAAGTTGGTGTGTGTAAAGCGGCTCTAACAGTATTGGTTTTCACATCTGCAAAAAATACATTTTTAAGAAAGCCCCATGAGTGTGTGTTGCAAGAGCAGATCGGAAAAGGGAGATTTCTGTGTACACGCCATAAAATCCTTTTCCTGGCGCCTTCATTCGGGGACACACACAGGACCATAGGTGCTGCTGTCACTAGGAATCTGACACTTGGCAATAGAAAAAAGGAAGCTCCTACCCAGCAGTGTACACCCTGTGACTGATCCGAAACAAGCCAGTTTTTTGTACAAGTAGTAAGAGAAGCTGATATGACAAAAAAACATAATCCAAAGAACAGAGGCTCACAGGCTCTAAAAAGGGTGAGTGCTGTTTCACTCAATTAGAGCTCCAAGAAACAGCTTTTATGGTGAGTACACAAAAATCTCGACCTTCTCTCTTGCTTCATTGGGGTACAAAGGACATCCAAAAGCAGTAAATTTTTGGGAATGTACAAACCAGAACCAAGGTAACCTGACCAGTTCAGCAAGATAAAGAGCCAGAGAGGAATAACGCTATTCCCACCCCAGTCAGAGGTGGGCCACAGATGCCTGGAGAATCTTTGCCTTGTCTATATTTTCATGCCGCAGAGAAATGTCTGTTTCAGGATCTTGAGTTTCAAGGGTGTCATGGTCTAGCCTGCCACAAAGGGTTAGGCTTGAATGAGGGGTCATGCGGTCTCTCCAAGGGAAAAGAGAGCACCCTCTTCGGAATGGCTTGAGTGTCTAATTTCTGAAAGGAATAAAAGCACACTAGGAAGAACTTGTGCTGAGGTCCCTTAGCACGCTGTTTGGGAGAGAGGTATTATTTCCCGCATTTCAGATCATTTTGACCAGTCTCTCACTATAGAGGCAGAGGCCATAGAAAAGAATACCGGTGAGAGATTTCTTGGATGCAGAATCGACATTCCAAACCTTAAGTCATAACATTCTGTGAATCTTGATGGCATTGCCGGCCACCAATGTCATATAATTGGCCGCGTCTAAAGAGGCCATTACCAGATACTTCCCGGCTTGCTTGAGAAATCTGGTCAGTGTGATCTACAAGCTCACACGCCAGAGCATTTTTGCAGAGACAATGCAATGAGCACCTTTAAAATCCATACAGCTGCGAAGAAAGGCACAGTGATGTGCCTGCAGATTCAGTGGAGGAGCAGGCAAGAGTCTCTATATGGTGATCTGAAGGTCCTTTGGTGAGGCCCAGCCAGCACGGAGAGCACCATGTTAGTTGCCAAACAGGAGACTCGGGGTCTACAAGCAGAGACTTAGCCCACTCTTGTCTAGTTCTGCATGAAACAGGTAGAGGAGAACTAGCCGTTTTTGATAGGAGAAACGACCTTCTGGGTGTACTCATTGCCTAGCAAGTATGGAAATACATTTCGGGCGGTTTGAAAAACTTGTAGGCAGACATTTGGTTTTTTTAAATGAGAAAACCCTTGTGTGTTAGGGGGAGATGGGTCCTCCTACACTGACAAAGTTTGATTTACAGCTGAGATCAAGCTGTCCACCATTTGTTGTATCTTGGAAGACTGCTCTGGTGCCAATTCAAACTTTGAATCAGAGTCTGAGTCTTGGATACTGGCTAGAGATGAGCTATGTTTGATTCAAAATGTTCGCCAATCTCAAATTCGAGCTGTTTTGAGTGGTGTTCAAGTCATTTGACGAATGCGAACAAATTCACTAGAAATTCATGGCAGTCATGTCTAATATTGGCATGACCCCATGAATTTTGGGCTTAGGACCAGCTGATAACACAAAGCTGGCCCTAACCCCTTTATTATCCAGTGAGCCACGGCACCAGGGCCCTGGATGAGCTGGGGCCAGCGCCAGAAGATGACGCTTTCTTGAACACTCCATTTTCTGGGGTGGCTGTGGGCTGCAATTCGCAGCGGGGGGTGCCCAGAAAGCTTTGGCCTCCCTGCACTGCGGATTCCCGCCCCCAGCTGCCTAGTTGTACTTGGCTGGACATGGAAATAGCGCGGAGCCCCACATATTTTTTTTTTTTTTTATTATTTCATGAAATTCATGAAATAATAAAAAAAAGGGGGCTTCCTTCTATTTCTGTTTCCAGGCAGGTACAAATAGGCACCGGGGGTTGGAGACAGCCCGTACCTGCCTGCTGTACCTGGCTGGACACAAAAATACGGCAAAAAAAGTTGACGTGGGCTTTGCCGTATTTTTGTGTTCAGCCAGGTACATCAGGCATGAACGGGCTGTCTCCAACCCCCATGTGCCTATTTGTACCTGCCTGGAAACAGAAATAGAAGGAAGCCCTTTTTTTTCATTATTTCATGAATTTCATAAATAATAAAAAAAATATGTGGGGCTCCGCGCTATTTCCATGTCCAGCCAGATACAACTAGGCAGCTGGGGGCTGGAATCCGCAGCGCAGGGAGGCCCAAGCTTTCTGGGCACCCCCTGCTGTGAATTGCAGCCCACAGCCACCCCAGAAAATGGTGCGTTCAGAGAAGCGCCATCATCTGGCACTGAACCTAGCTCATCCAGGGCCCTGGTGCCATGGCTCACTGGATAATAAAGGGGTTAGGGCCGGATTTCTGTTATCAGCTGGCCCTAAACCCGAAATTCATGGGGTCATGCCAATATTAGACATGACAGCCGTGAATTTCTAGTGATTTAAACAAAAAAAACAAAAAAACAACACAGAGAAAAAAATATTTTATTGGAAATAAAACAAAAAATACACTTAGACACTCCATCTTTATTAAAAATTCCTTTTCCGTCCGACATAGTCCAATCAGGTTTTCTTCTTTAGCTCAGCTGCATCTCTGGTAGAAAACCTCTACCAGAGATGTAGCTGAGCTGTGCAGTACCCGGCGTGGGAAAGTTCATGCTGCATGAACTCACATGAACCTTTCCCTGACATCACCGCGGCTGCTGCAAATGAACAGCTGATCTGCATCAGCTGATCATTTGAAATAACCAGCGTGAAAGTCAGCAGTGAGACTTCACCAGCGGCTTTCCTGCTCTGTGCTGCGCTCCCCGCTCCCTGATGCCCCTCATTGGTTCTCCCGCCGCCTCCCCGCCTGATCCTAAGTCAGGACCAGGCAGGGGAGCAGATCCAAGGAGCGGGAAGGGGGCATCATGGAGCAAAGAGCGCATCACAGAGCAGCATAGCCGGTGGTGAAGTTCTCTTCTCACTGCCGGCTTCCCTGCCTGTGTCTTTCACTCCCCATTCCTGGTGCTGCGCTCCCCCCTCCCTGTAGTTGCTCCCCCCGACTGGTACTAACGTTATAACACATTTTACATTGATTTTCAATGGTGTTAGACGTGTTCGATGAACACATGTGGCGCCCCGCAACGAGTGCGTCACAGGAAGGTATTGCATCCCTGACTGAAGATGTAATTTCTTCCGTCTCAGTGATGAAACAGTTAAATCTAGAGATCCATGTACCACATTCACCACTCAGAGGTAGAGGGCCAATCAGGTCCTGGTGGGAGGAGTGTAGGGTGTAGTGTGGGGCAAGAATAGGAGAAGGGGAGTCGTGTAGAGAACGTGGAAGAAGGAGGAAAAGGAGCAGGTGTCTGCACAGTGCCGTGCAGCCCTGAAAAAGCAACCTAACAGGGAGGGCACCAACAAGCGGTGACCTAGACAAGAAAGCGGGCAAATAACAACTAAGCAGCGGGTCCAAAGACACCCATGCCCCAGTCCTACAGGACACCGGTTCCGAGGCAGTCAGACGTCCACCGCTGTTCTGCAAAACCAGAGTGACGGAGTAGCTTTTTAGGAGCGCCTCACTACAGCCGCTAACCCATCGGTCTTACCAGCAGTGTACTCATCATTGGGTCTCTGGATCCTTTACAGCCCAGGTTGGAAACCCGGCTAAGGTAATCCAATAGAGATTCCCAGTGCCTTGAACTGGTGCACTAAGGCAGCGACGGCAACAAGAATATGACAGCTAGTAACAGAAGGAACACTGTGGAGCTCTGGACAGAGGCTGTTCATCACTGGGACCACCCGGTCCGTTACCTAAAGAACTGTATACCGTGTACCGCACCGAAACTACAGTAAAGACCCGTTACAGAGGAGCATCGTGTCAGTGCCTTTTCTTTCAGAACTGTTACTAACCCATGCATTACCCCTAAAAACAACCGAGCTGCCGTATTCCATCCAGTGCAGCTCCTGGCACCGGGGATTACTGCTCATCCTGTGGGGAGCATCCCATCTAGCTGCCGCACATCCCCCGGAGGCCCAAGCAGCGCCAGTGCCATCACCTGACTCCTACAGGTGGCGTCACGAGACAATCAAGACTTTATCCCAATCCCTTATCCCTTTCATTTGACCACCGGGCCCCGCAGCCTCAGGCGCGGAACCGTGACAAGTGAAGCATCGCCTGAGATGTGAGAACTCGGCAACGGTGAGTCACACACATCGAATTGAATTCGAACATTGGGGTGGTGGCTCATCTCTAATGCTGGCTAGCTCTGTGGAAGTCGAGTCAGAATTCGATTTAGACCCTAAAGCAGGGGTGGGGAACTCCAGTCCTTGAGGGCCGCCAATGGTGCAGGTTTTCAGGATTTCCTTAGTATTGCACAGGTGATAATATAATCACCTGTACTGGTGAGGATCCCAACCCCTGTGCAATGCTAAGGTAATCTTGAAAACGTGACCTGTTGGTGGCCCTCGAGGACTGGAGTTCCCCACCACTGCCCTAAAGGTAAAGGAATGCGAGAGGACCCTGATAACAAGCTGGAGAAGGCTCGTGTAGGGTCTTCATATGAGATTCGATAGGAGCTTTACTACAAGTGAGTAGGGTGCCATCTATGTCTTTGTCCATTTGTGAAGTAGAGAGGCTCTCTTGGACAGAGGGCAGGTGCTGCAAGACGGAAACCAGGAATTAAGAAACTCTGGTCAGGTCAGCTACATATTGACAGAGAGGCAGCCACTCTGGGTGAGTGTGTGCTCTTGGATCCACAGAGTTCAGGGGCTCCTGGGATGGACCTGATTTTGAGACCTCACTGTTGTGGCACAATGCAGAGGTCTGGCCTGAAGGTAATTTTATTCTGCAGTTCTTGCAAAGTACAGAACTGAGGGATCAGTTTGAGCCTATGAATTCCTTGGATTAAGCATGGTATTTTGTTGCTAAACAGATTAGGCCTCTATGGGAAAGTGAAGAGCCTACCAGATCCTGTAGTCCTCCTCTGTGCGTGTGATATGATGCTGAGTCAGGCTGAAACTGTAAAACTGCGCTGCTAGATGAAAGAGTCGGGACATGTGCCAGGGAAAGGAGCGCAAAAGATCTTTCAATGTTAAAGAGGTAGGAGTTCAAGGGGCACAGCCAAGAGCTATAGGCCGCAATCGGAGCCTAATATCATGGGTGGAGCACGCATGCAGGGAATTCAAGATGTGCAAGGAGAGGCAGGATCCACGGTGGGTGTGTCAAGCCTGTAAGCTGGAGCTGGGTCATCAATTTTCATCATCCTCCAGTCGTTCCAGCGCTCAGCGGTCACGTAGAGGGAAGATCATACCTTTGGCTAGGGTCACATTTGGAATAGTAATTGCGTTCACATTAATTACACATCCTGAGCAATGCAGTTACCGCATTGCGGATGCTAGAACCACTGCAAAAACTGCAGCCTGATTTTTCATGCAGGCTGCAGTTCTGGAGCCGGTAACCGGATTGCTTGTAAAGCAATCCGGTTACCATAATGTGCTCCTGTGAGCAGCGTTTCCTGCTCCAGTTTTGAGCTTTTTAAAAGCTTTTTAAAAGCTTCATCAGGCAGAGGCGGCTGGCGGCGAGCCTCGGCACGGGCCAGCATGTTGCCGCGTTCACGGGCTCGCCACTCCTCTCGTCGACGCATGCGTACATCTCTGTCAGTACGACTCGGGGTGTGAAGATGAACGGTTGAGCTGGTGGTTTGGTAGGAAGCTTAAGCTTGGCGGGCAGTCTGGACCGGCACCCGGTGGAACGGCACAGGGGAAGGTAACATAGTAACATAGTTTTTAAGGTTGAAGGAAGACTTTAAGTCCATCTAGTTCAACCCATAGCCTAACATGTTGATCCAGAGGAAGGCAAAAAAAAACCCATGTGGCAACACTAAGCTCCACATTGGGGGAAAAAATTCCTTCCTGACTCCAGATACGGCAATCAGACTAGATCCCTGGATCAACGCCCTATCAAAGAATCTAGTATATATAACTGGACCCGACCAGTGTACCCGAGCTGGCTGCTCGGACAGAGGGTCCTCGCTGTCTCCCTAAGCAAAACCAGTGTCGAGATCCTCAGAGATGCTGCGGGTCTCGTCGTCATCTACCTCTTCTCCCTCAACGACCACATCGGTCTGCTCGATGGTTGGAGATGCTGGAGCTGGTTCCTCTGTACAGCGGGGCGGTGGTGATGCGGATCCTTCCTTGGGGACATCCTGCAGGGCTTCCAGGCTGCCTGCCTCTTCTTCTGTTTCTGCAGGTAGAGGTGTCTCAATCCCGGTTACCAGGTAGGCCTCGGCAGTTGCAAAGGAGGTCTCCGGTACGGGGACGAAACAGGCAACAGTCTCTTGAGTAGTACAACTGTTGGCAGGTTCCTCAGGGGGAACTTGGTAAAGGTCAAGCTCTTCGGTGGAGCGTGTTGTAAGCTCCGGCTCAAAAACGGGGTCGGCTGCGGTTTCAATCGCTGGAACGGGCTGAGCTGGGGCCTCCACTGGAATGAGGCAGTCTATTGGCTCAGGTGACGAAGCAGGACAGGTGGTGGGCAACGGTGAGGCGGTTGAGAAGCTGGCGACGTCGTCCGGTCCTGGAGTAGCTGTACCCGGTCGGCTCTGCTGCATCGCATGATGTAGCCGGCAGCCCAGGCTCGCGCTCCAGCTGCGGATCGTCCATTCTACAGTCTCGATTAGCCTCACATGGAGGTCTTGCAGAGCCTCCTGCCAGAAGTCAGGGCTGCCGTCAATGGTAAGGACGGGACCCGGACCCGGATGGCCTATGGCTGCTCTGGCCTCCGCCTTGACCTCCCGCATTAGGTCTTGGAGTCTTGTGCTGGCCATTCTCTTCTTTGGAGGGAACCACACCCGTTCAACCGGTAACCGTTCTGGTAGAGAGCTGGTGAAGAACTGTCTCTGACACTTCCACTTCCTTGAGGCTTGTTGTAGTCCAATTGTGGGAAAA
Source organism: Allobates femoralis (assembly GCA_033576535.1). NCBI lineage: Eukaryota > Metazoa > Chordata > Amphibia > Anura > Aromobatidae > Allobates > Allobates femoralis. The sequence continues at coordinate 139,641,095 of JARQOC010000010.1, forward strand.
AGTCTTTGGGGTCCGCCCCCATGGTTGATTCGAGCAATCAGGGCGGACAAAGAGTTTGGCGCCTTTGCCTTTAGCCTTCCCACGATGAGGGGCGGTGGCTCACCCCTGGGCTTTCACGTGGCGGATCCTTATGGCGGGAACGCCATCTTGGGCGCCATCTTGGCCCACGGTGAAAAGGCGGGAAAGTTCTTTTAGGGACGAACAAAGTCCATTTTGTAGACATTAAAGTCATTTTAAAGCACATGATAACCGTTAGGGAACAGGCCTGCTCGTATCCTGTTCGTGACGCAATTTTCTGACTCACCGTGGCTGGGGACTCCGGTTTAGACAGGCTGTAGCTCCTTCCTCCTTGTCACGGGTGGGCCGCGCCTGCCGGTAGTGAGGCCCGGTTGAGTGCAGATCAAAAGTCGAAGACGTCTTGTTGGAACAGATTAAAGGGGTTAATTTATTTGTGACACCACCTATGAGTAGTTCGGTAAGTCCTACCGACGCTGCGGAACCTCCGGGGGATGTATAGCAGCAAGATGGAACGCTCCCCACAGGCTGAGCGGTGATCCCCGGAGGCTGGAGCTGCTTAAGATGTTGTGCGGCAGCTGCGGTTACCTTGTGTGCGGACGGATGCAATCATAAGGAAGCACGGACACTGAAAGTCTCTGTAACAGGTCTTTACTGTAACCAGCAGGCAGTACATGGCATACAGTTAACGGGTAGTGGACCAGGTGGACTCAGCAGTGATTGGTGTCCCTCAGAGATCCGTAGTGTTCCTCCATTCTAGCTAAGTATTTGCCATTGTCGCCCAGGAATACCAGGTCGGGTACGGGGAGGCTGCTTCAATCCCTATCCAAGATGTACATTATGGATGTTTTGGGGAGCCTTGGATCCCTCGGTGGGTACACCGCTGGTTAGACGACTGGAATTTGGCTGGTGGTGAGGTGCTCCTGTGAAGCTGCTCCTCCACGCTTCTGGTTCGCGTAGCAGAGGTTAACTGCTGCCAGCTTCGGTACCAGTGAATCGGCTGTGAGTTGGGCACGGGGGGTCTTTTGGAACCCGTGGTTGGTGATGCTCGATCCCGGTTGTTCAGGCCTCAGGTGCTAACACCTGACTGGTGACGGCCCAGGGGCTGCACAGCGGTGCAGAGCCCCCCGCTCCTACTTCCCTCTAGACTAACTCTAGACTAACTAAAGTCTGTACTTCTCCTACACACTACCCTTGCACTCCGCCCACCAGGACCTTGGATTGGCCCTCTACTTTAAGTGATGCATGCAGGGTTGGATCTCTAAGTTAACCCAATGACTGCTGGGTCAGAGAATATTGCTGCTGCATTTATGGCTGCAATACCCTCCTGTGACGCACTCGTTGCGGGGCGCCACACTTGCAGACTGCATCAGCTGGGTGGGAAACCTGGATGGTGCTGAAGCCTATGCCCTGTGCTGCAGAAACCTAGCAGCAGCTGTGAGACGCCCAATTCCAATGAAGTCCTGGAGAAGGATTGTCATCTGCATATCTCTCTCAGAGTAGCTTAAGACAAGTTCGACTAGGGGTTTGGATGGATGGTGATACCTCCCTGGATGGCTCTGAGCACTGAGTGTGATGCAGAGCTAGCATGTGTCTGACCACATTGGCAGAGGTGTTACCTGGCGGGTTAGACCACTCTGTTATCCCTCTGCCTGTGTTCGTTGGGAGAACAAAGCTGTGAGACACCCTGTCACCCTGAAGTTTGTTGGAGACTTAATGAAGAGATAAAACATTAGTCAAAAATGTAAGCCCAAAAATAGATAAAATGGTACAAAGGAAAAGGAAAACAAAATGACCAGGTCTGAAAGAGGTCCAGGGTCTGTCTCCTTATGGTGGGTTTACACACACCAATTTCTGTGTCCAATATCTGAACAGATCTCTGGTTGCAGTGAAATCATGGATACATTGCTCCATGTTGTACACAGCCACAAAATGGAGCAATGTGTCCATGATTTCACTGCAACCAGAGATCTGTTCAGATATTGGACACAGAAATTGGTGTGTGTAAACCCACCATCAGACTAAGCAAAAATTGGCTTGGTTTCGGACCAGTCACAGGGTGTATACTGCTGAGGAGGAGCTTACTTTTTCTATTGTCTAGTGTCGGCCTCCTAGTGACAGCAGCATACGCCCATGGTCCTGTGTCCACCAAGTGCATATATTACATTTTTAACAGATCCACTAAAATACATGTGTATGGCCCTACATTATGGGCCTCTGTCCTGTCCATATTTTTACTACAGCACATGAATGAGAAAACCTGTTGAAGAAAGGCTAGATAAAACATTATTTGGAACAAAGGATATATTGGGAGCATACATGTTCTAAAAACCTGGTCACTGCTGACTATTCATTTTATCTACATGAGGTTCTCATCCTGCCACATGCCAACAAATGCCTTTCATAAAGCTCACCTAGATCCAGCAATGTGTCTGTGACTGAGACCTTCAGTCTATTGAAGCATAGGATTCTTGATAGATACTTCACAAACACAATCTCTACCCAACGGGGGACCTCTACTTCATTTTCAGACAGCATTAGGATGTGGGACGTGAATATAGACTCAATAATGCTGACCACCATCACAGCCATGCATAAGTTGCAAAAAATACCTGTTAACAACACATTACATTTGGATTAAAGTTTACTGCCAATTGAAAAGTATCCAAAAAGAATTAAAGACATGAAAAGGAAATTATTTTTTTCTTTTAAGAAATGTTTAAACATCAATTCACTTGTTGTTCTCCTGATGAAGAAGTGAAGAGACTTTGAAATAAAGCTGCATTATCTACCCCACTACAGTATCTCAAATGTCTTCTGACATCTCAGTCTGTTGAGATACCAGCAGCGCAGCACATCCACTTCTCCACATCTTTCCATAAACATCAGTTCAAACAGTTTAGTACAAACTGTACCTCTGTACTGAAGAGTATCAGTCACTGCGCTGTGTATGGAGAGTAGCAGCGTGTAACGGCGCTCCCCGCACTCACTGACAGCCGCCCAGCTGTAGAGGAAGCTGTCAGTCAACGCGGGGGCAGGGTTACAGCTGCTTCTCTCCATACACAGAATGTTAACTGAACCCATGCAGGAGCCACCCCAATGACTGAAACCGGGATGTTGACGAAAGGCAGCGTAGTCTAATGTGCAAGTGCTGGGAAGGCTCCAAACACTATTAACCTCTCATTTCTACAGGTCAATGGTGCTTCTCAACATGAAAGGTTCCCTTTAAAGCATAACTGGCATTTAAATTTCTATCTAATAGTAATGTAGAGCAAGTGATCATAATAAACTTTCAATATACTTTATAATTGAAATATATTATTATTATTATTATTATTAAATCTGGAAAAAAAAACTGTCAAATCTTTTAGAAGATGCCCCCTTTAGCTGTTTCTGAACAAGACATACTGTATGTCTGTTGTCATGGAAATCCGTATTCAGCTCCACACACTGGATATAGCCTTATAAGGATGGGGAGGGGCATATCATATGTTGGTGAGGAATAGTGAGCAGCAGAGGGCAGTAGCTGAATACTAGCTTCATCATGCCTATCAGACTGAGACTCAGACACCACACATAACTATTGAGTGGGTGTGGATCGCTGACATTTGTGAGGTTCCTGAGAACTTTGAGTACTGCAAAACGTCGTGAGTGGTGATCAGGCTATTATCAGCATAACCATCCTGCTGCTCTGTCTGTTGAAACTGCATTAAAAATCACTGCATAATCTTAAAGAGGAATCTTTGAGTGGCCAGCATTAGCTATGGAGCAATTTTTCCTGATGGGTAATACTAGCTAGCACAGCCAATATTCTGAGGCAACATTGGTTAATGATGAGGAAGATGAGTAAGAGGAGGACTTGTTTTTCTGTGCTTAGAAGGGACTCCCAATGCTACAGAGGGGACTCCTAATCCCAGCATCATATTGGTCCAGCATGGATGGGCTGCAGAGGAGGAGCTGGAGGAGAGGTTGGGTATTTTTCCTCCTGGAGGGGACATTGGACCTTTGCCTGCTTGCAGCTTGGTCCACATGGAACAGTTCATGTGTAAGTTTCAGAGGCAAGACCCTCACGTGATACACATTTTATCCAACAAACTATACTGGTTGGCCATCTTTCTCGACCCATGGTACAAGGAGAAATTTCCTTCTCTCCTTTTGGAGTCACCAAATGGTTGCACAATGGAATTCTTTAAGAAGTCCATTCTAGATCAGTTGCTGAAAACATCATCGTCAGACAATGCTGGTGACAAAGGTATTGGCTCTTTTCAGCAGCAAGGATCAAATGAGAAAGACACATACACCAAGTCCAACGGGGTGGAGGGAAAATGTGCACAAACTGGGCCATTTTCAAAAAACCAGCACATCAGCAAGGGCTATCTGTGCCTGCAACAATGCCAAGAAGGGAGAAGTTTAACAACATGGTCAAGGGGTACGTAAGTCACCATACCTGCATCCTTGTTGATGGTTCAATTCCCCTTAATTATTGGGTGTCCAAGCTAAACACTTGGCCCGACCTCTCCTTATACACTGATAGGCGCACATGCCTCACTGCTGAAAATGCAGACAGACTTACTCTGATTAAATTAAACAGGGACTAGATATCCCAAACAGTTTCAAAATCGTTCCAGATGATACCAAGTCAACCTAAATTCACCAAAAATGTTGATTTATTGAACTCGTGTTAACGTCCACCCCTTCCCATAGAAACTCGTTACCTTCCTGCATCAACCATAACACAGCCCCTTGGGGTAATCTTTTGATACTCAATGCACATTGTGCAGTGGACAAAGACAGTAATCTTACGTAACTACTATTTGCCATTGGAGGCCTTTATGATGGTGTTTTCCCATGTCATCCATGACACAGCCTGTAGGGAAAATGTTTGGAAACACTATATACATTGTTACAGACAGGAGAAAAGGAGCCTATGCATATCTAAGGTACTGGTCGAATAAAGAATTCAACTAGTAAATGCAACTGCTTAAGCCAGTTTCACATCACGATTTTCGGTCATCCGAGTGTATCCGTTTCAAAACGGATACACTCGGATCCAAAATTGGATCCCATGTATCCCTATTGGGCTCGGATGGGATCAGATGTGTGCCTTTTGCCATCCGATTTTGGCACCATCCGACCCTGTCCGATTTAAGCACAGACATAAAAACGCAACCGAGCTGATCCAAGCCCCGATGACATGGGAGTCTATTGACATCGGATCCGAGTTGAACTCGGATCCGATGTCAGCTCTGTGCTTATGTACTGAGCATGCCCAGAGACAGTGCTCAGTACATAATTAACCCTGTCTGTCCCTGTCACTCCCTGTCTGTCCCTGTTTGTCCCTCTTCTATCTCTGCTCTCCTCTATTCTCCCCCCCCCCCCCCCGTCCTCCCCCCCCCGGTATGTGAAAAAAAAAAAACACCCAGAGGATACCTTCTGGCTGTGTACCCTCTGGGAGGATTTTTTTTTTCACATACCAGAGGGGAGAGGACAGGGGGGAGGACAAGGGGGGAGGATAGAGGAGAGGGAGAGCAGAGATAGAGGAGGGACATACAGGGAGTGACAGGGACAGATAGAGAAGATGCAGGGGCAGGCAGAGAGTAAAACAGTAGATTACAGACCAGACAACTTTGGTGCTGTGGGGGGGACACAAGACTGCACAGCAACCAGACCATCCCTAACATAGGTAGTTTAAGTACAGTGTAAACCAACACTGTACTTAGGAGGCCTCCTGATGCACTATATAGAGTTAGGGCCAGAAATATTTGGACAGTGACACAAGTTTTGTTATTTTAGCTGTTTACAAAAACATGTTCAGAAATACAATTATATATATAATATGGGCTGAAAGTGCACACTCCCAGCTGCAATATGAGAGTTTCCACATCCAAATCGGAGAAAGGGTTTAGGAATCATAGCTCTGTAATGCATAGCCTCCTCTTTTTCAAGGGACCAAAAGTAATTGGACAATGGACTCTAAGGGCTGCAATTAACTCTAAAGGCGTCTCCCTCGTTAACCTGTAATCAATGAAGTAGTTAAAAGGTCAGGGGTGGATTCCAGGTGTGTGGTTTTGCATTTGGAAGCTGTTGCTGTAACCAGACAACATGCGGTCAAAGGAACTCTCAATTGAGGTGAAGCAGAACATCCTGAGGCTGAAAAAAAAGAAAAAATCCATCAGAGAGATAGCAGACAGGCTTGGAGTAGCAAAATCAACAGTTGGGTACATTCTGAGAAAAAAGGAATTGACTGGTGAGCTTGGAAACTGTAAAAGGCCTGGGCGTCCACGGATGACAACAGTGGTGGATGATCGCCGCATACTTTATTTGCTGAAGAAGAACCCGTTCACAACATCAACTGAAGTCCAGAACACTCTCAGTGAAGTAGGTGTATCTGTCTCTAAGTCAACAGTAAAGAGAAGACTCCATGACAGTAAATACAAAGGGTTCACATCTAGATGCAAACCATTCATCAATTCCAAAAATAGACAGGCCAGAGTTAAATTTGCTGAAAAACACCTCAAGAAGCCAGCTCAGTTCTGGAAAAGTATTCTATGGACAGATGAGACAAAGATCAACCTGTACCAGAATGATGGGAAGAAAAAAGTTTGGAGAAGAAAGGGAACGGCACATGATCCAAGGCACACCACATCCTCTGTAAAACATGGTGGAGGCAACGTGATGGCATGGGCATGCATGGCTTTCAATGGCACTGGGTCACTTGTGTTTATTGATGACATAACAGCAGACAAGACTAGCCGGATGAATTCTGAAGTGTACCGGGATATACTTTCAGCCCAGATTCAGCCAAATGCTGCAAAGTTGATTGGACAGCGCTTCATAGTACAGATGGACAATGACCCCAAGCATACAGCCAAAGCTACCCAGGAGTTCATGAGTGCAAAAAAGTGGAACATTCTGCAATGGCCAAGTCAATCACCAGATCTTAACCCAATTGAGCATGCATTTCACTTGCTCAAATCCAGACTTAAGACGGAAAGACCCACAAACAAGCAACACCTGAAGGCTGCGGCTGTAAAGGCCTGGCAAAGCATTAAGAAGGAGGAAACCCAGCGTTTGGTGATGTCCATGGGTTCCAGACTTAAGGCAGTGATTGCCTCCAAAGGATTCGCAACAAAATATTGAAAATAAAAATATTTTGTTTGGGTTATGTTTATTTGTCCAATTACTTTTGACCTCCTAAAATGTGGAGTGTTTGTAAAGAAATGTGTACAATTCCTACATTTTCTATCAGATATTTTTGTTCAACCCTTCAAATTAAACGTTACAATCTGCACTTGAATTCTGTTGTAGAGGTTTCATTTCAAATCCAATGTGGTGGCATGCAGAGCCCAACTCGCCAAAATTGTGTCACTGTCCAAATATTTCTGGCCCTAACTGTACTTATGTGTCCATATTGTGTTTCTATGAAACCAGCGGTTTTCCCTCTTCCAAGCCCTCAAGTAAAATGGGGCCATGGTCCTGTGCACATGTGCAGATGAAAGGCGCTGACCGCACATGTGCATGCGGTGTGATGCGCGGCTTCTGGTTTGATTGACGTCACTGGAAGTACACTTCCGAACCCAGAAGATGCGCTTATGACGGCAACAGCGATGCGGTGGTCTGCCTCCTGTGCAGGTGTGAGCAATTGGGACCATTTTCATGACACAGGGCGATGGTATTTAAGGCTGGTTAGAAACACATGTCGGGGTCTGGCCCCAGCAGGGACGTCGCTATGCATTAAGAATCGGGGCTGCAGCACCGATTCTTATGCATAGAGCCCCGAATCTCGCCGGCTGTCAGGGCCAGGGCCTCTTTCTGTTAAGTCCCGGCCGCTTTACAGCACAGCTTGGCAGGGGGCGGTAACAACATCACGGAGCCGTGCAGAGCGGCCGGCAGACACACGCTGAGAGGAGACTGGAGCAGCTCACTGAGGACTGAGGAGAGAGAGGTGAGTATTTATGCTGTTTTTTGTTTTCTACACTGATGGGGAGACTATGGAGATGCAGTGCAGGGGAGATCATATGGCTGGTGCAGTGCATCAGAGACCAGAGTGGCAAGGGGCCCCGAAGCTAGGGAAAGTGAATGCCGAGACAAAGTCAGTGCTGACAGGAGGAGGTGCAGGGACAATGTGCTGCAGATGAGTATGCTGATAATGCTGCTGCTGCTGGTTGTCTGTATAGTCACTGAGGGGGAGGGAGAGGCACTCAGTGTGGCCCCCACTGCTCTCTGTGCTGCTGCTGATCCATGGAGAGAGAGGGAGCAGGACATTAACCCTGTCATACCCTCCATAAGAGGGAGGGGGCTGTGCAGTGTGTCCCCTGCTCCATCCATATCACTGCACACAGGGACATCTGTGCCTCATCTCCTATCAGCCAATCACAGATTTCACTTTATAAGCACATCTGTGATTGGCTGCCAGCAGATGATAGTGTCCCCTGTGCCCTGGAGCTGCAGATTGTAGGAGCTGGAGCAGGAGACATCTATGGCCCCTCTGACACCATAGAAGGACTCACAGCCTCTGGGGAAAACTGTGTAAGAATATTTTTTTTAATAATTTCTCTAAAACTTAATTTCTGTATGCGCATGTTGGCAGTAGTAGTTGACTTACCCCGTGGGGGCTGTGGGGTACTCTGAGCCGGGCACCTCGATGTCTTCAAGTGTCTGGGGTGATGTCACAGTGGCGTGACCCGGTCTGTGGCCACCCGGATGGGCAGTCAATAAAAAGGGGGTTAAAAAATTAGGGAGTAGTTTGTCATGACGCCACCCGTGGTATGCAGCTGTAGTGGCTGCTGCTGCAGGCCGGGACCTCTGGGGATGATTTAATGGCAGCTGGTATGGTGTCGCTCCCCACGGGTGGAGCAGATGCCCAGAGCATCCAGAGTAATGGAGTGTTAGGGTGCTGGGGAGCCAGCGGGGCTGATCGGGCTGCAGGGAAGGATCGGGACCAGTGGCGTAGCATGGGGGGGGGCAGCGGTCCGCGCCAGGCGGCACGTGTGTGGGGGGCGGTAGCAGGGCTGTATTTAAACGGCAGGGGAGCGCAAGCTTTTTTTTTCTTTACCTCCCTCCCCCAGACTCCATATGAAAACTGAAGTCTTTGTGGGGGAGGGAGGGTGTTGCCGCTGGTAGTGCATTGCCGCCCGGCCGCGGCGCCCGCATGTACTGTGCCCCCTCCTGGCCCCCCAGCGCTGAGAGCGATCACGCTGACAGGAAGCCGCTGGGAGCTCTGCTGCTTCCTGTCCCGTGATGGCTCCAAGTGCTGGTGCAGTGGAGGCGGCTGCGGTGCTGGTGGCTCCTCCACCCAGCTGGCCCCCCATGGACCCGGAGAGGTGAGGGAAACTGTGCAGGGGATAGGGGACAGGGGAGCAGAGGAGAAGAGGACAGGGGGGCAGAAGGACAGAAACAGGGGGACAGAGAAGAGGACAGGGGGGCAGAAGGACAGGAGCAGGGAGACAGAGCAGCTGCAGGGACAGAGGAGAGGAGGACGGGTGTGCAGCAGGACAGTGGAGAGGAGGACAGTGGTGCAGGAGAACAGAGGAGCAGCAGGAGGGACAGAGGAGAGGAGGACGGGGGTGCAGGAAGGCAGAGGAGAGGAGGACGGGGTGCAGCAGGACAGTGGAGAGGAGGACAGTGGTGCAGGAGGACAGAGGAGCAGCAGGAGGGACAGAGGAGAGGAGGACAGGGGTGCAGGAAGGCAGAGGAGAGGAGGACGGGGTGCAGGGGGACAGAGGAGAGGGGGACAGAGGAGAGGAGGACGGGGGTGCAGGAGGGACAGAGGAGAGGAGGACGGGTGCGCAAGAGGAGTGGGGCTGTGTGGTGATAATGGCAGCTGTACCAGGTGTCTCTGCCTACATGCGGCAGCCTCCACCTTCCTGTGTTGGCAGGGTGTGGCATGCTGGGAATTGTAGCTCTCCTGCCTGTTCTGGCATTACTGTATGGTTTCTGGGTAGTGTGTTGGGTGCTGGGTGTTGTAGTTCTTCTGGGTGGGCTCAATGTTCTCCCGCCTCCTGTCTGGGGTTATTGTGCCTCTTCTGGGATGTCCTCGGCTCCGTGCTGTGCATAGACAGTGTACCGTATATTGTCTGTGCACAGCACGGTGCTGGGGAGTTGGTGGTACAGTCTCCCGCCGCCTTAAAATCGGTCTGTTTCTCATCCAGGAGAGTCGGATGAGTGTCATCTGTTTTTTGGTCTGTTTGGCAACTGCTGTGCGAGTGTCCGACATTTTTCTCAGATCACATCTGTGTGCAATCTGTTCTTTCCTCAGCAGCTATTACTGTAGAATCATTTACAGGAACATTTTACAGTTGTCTCAGCTGAAGAATGATAATGTATCAGTGAAAAAAACTGATGCCTCTCGGATGGTCCGTGTGCGGTCCGTGACTTTGTCGGACTCATAGACTTGCATTGGCGAGTCTAGGTGTGAATCACATACTGTCACAGCATGTTGCAATTTTTTTCTCATCCTGAATCTGGATGAGAAAAAAGTGTCCAACACACGTCAGTGTGCTCACAGAGATTGATTGCAATGCGAGAAAATCACACATTGCACTCATCAGAGTTTCACACCAGTGTGTCCGTACCCTAATACTAAAATCCATATAGTAATCCTACTGGTATGGGGAGGATTTTTGGCTCAGTTAGTGCACACTCCATACTTCTTGTTATTAACCAATTAATGCTCTTTTATCCACCGCACTGCAGTGTCAAAAGAGGAAGACAGCGACACAGGCAGCAACATGGCGTCAGAGAGCCCCTGACCTCCAAATAGAAGATCCTCAGATCCCGGTATTGTGATATAATATTAAGAATAAAGTTTTTTGCATTTTTATTACACTATGAACTCCACAGTACAGCGGTGAAAATTGCTCTGGCCCGGGTCCTCCTTGAGTCCTGCTTGTTGCCATATACTGGGGTTGTGCAGAGGTGGCGGTGCACAGTGACAAACCCAATAGGCGAGTGGCTATTTGGCCCAATACTTACCCCCCCAATTGCACCCCTTCTCTTTGTGTTTTAGTATAGTAGTTATATTCTTGTATATAGGGGCAGACAGTGTATACTATGTATACTTCCGGATTATCAACAACCAAAGGGGCGGCAAATTTTTCGGCCCCGGGCGCCACAAACAGTTGCTACGCCACTGATCGGGACATCTCCCAGGCAGGCTCCTGCTGCCTGCGCGGTGTTTCAGCCTACCGCTCCTCAAGTAGGAAAGGAACAGTCTCACACAATTCTGAGTTCCCAACCCGGTTTACTTAAGTTTTCTCTGCATGTACTACAGGTCACAGTTCAAGTACATTGGCGGTGCGGGTAGTCTGCTCTCCTCCTTCCTGCACACGCCTCTGCGCACAGAGCCCCAATCCAGCAGTCACAGGCCTTGTCAGGCTACCGGCTGTTTCCCCTGACCCTAATACAGCTGCCTACTCGGCGGATGTGCTGGGAGTTGGCCACAGCTCCTCTGGACCTCGTGGCCACCGGTTCTGTAGTTGGAGCTTGGAGTCTACTTCCTATCTTTCAGGGTCGGGTCCCTGGTGCTCGCCCTGACCCTCCACTTCACTGCAGACTCGGGCGCACAGGCTCCTTCCGTCTCTCCACAGTCTTGTCCCGGGACGAGCCTCATCTTTGCTCAAGTCCTCCGGGTCCTTTCTCTCTGTCCTCCATTATAGAACATGTTCTTTAATGGCGTTTTTTGACAGCGAAATTCATGCACTTTAAAATCACGGTATTATCGCCAGAAAAGCGCTCATGTGAAAGAAGCCTTAGGATTACTTGGATGTTGGCTTAATACTGTTATATTTTGTGTATTTATTGAGTGCATGTTGGCAATCTCTATAATGTTTTAAAGCATTAAATCTGTTAATATTATATATGTAGAGTGTCACTGGTTATTAAAGTACATTTTACTTGGGTTTTATTTAAATTTATTCCGAAAAATGCAGCTCAGTGGGCCCGAGCCCCGGATGTTTTTTGACCCTAGCAACGCCCCTGGTAGTGGATATATCGAGACAGTAGTCCTACTCCAGCCTAACTATTATTTGTCATTGGAGGCCCTTATGATGGTGGCTTCTTGCATCAATCATGGCACAGCTCACAGGGCAATTATTTGAAAATACAATGCACATTGTGCAGTGGACAAACCAGGAAAGTTGTTCTACTACAGCGTAACTATTATTTGTCATTGGAGAACCTTGTGATGGTGGTTTTCTTTGTCAAACATAAAACAGCTCTTAGGCTGCCTTCACATTTGCATATGGAAAGGCAGCGTATGCTGCGTTCCTATACGCAGTCAAGCGCATGCGCACTGCGGTTCCTATGTTTAACATAGGAACGCATAGTGCCTGCGTTTGCTGCGTTGGGGTGTGGATGCGGAAGATATCTGCTCCCTCCAGGGTCCTGCGTCCGCACCCGGGACGCAGCATGTTGCATTTTTTGGGCGCTCGGGGACCTTGGAAAATCAGCAAGCTTTTCCAAGCGCACAAAACAATGCATTGGCGTCAATGGGTCCGCAGTGTTCTGCGCTTGACATCGCAGGAGAACGCTGCGGACCCATTGAAATCTCTCCCGGTGGCCGCCGGTGATGTCACAGGAGATCACCGACGGCCACCGGGAGATCAGCTGAGCCTCTGATGATCTCTTCCTCCCTGCCGCCGGTAATGTCATAGCGGTGTCGGCGAGGAGAAACAGCTGATGTGACAGCTGTTTGAATCTTCGCACGCCGACATCTCCACTCGGTGTCGGCGTGGGAGATTCAAACAGCTGTCACATCAGCTGTTTAACTCCGCTGACACGTCCCGGAGCTTACCGGCGGCCGGGAGGAGGAGATCTCCGCCGCTGATCTCCGCCTCCGGCCCGCCCCCGGACACCGCCGATTGGCTGCCTGGGCTCCACAGTGATGTGTCTGCAGGTGGACATTCTCCGCTGCGGACACATCAAAATGACCCTGCTTTTCACTGCGTATGTGTCTGCATGCCAACAGAATGCAGACACAAACGCTAATGTGAAGGCAGCCTTAGGGCAAATTTTTGGAAACACAATACACATTGTGCAGTAGACAAACCTGGACAGTTGTCTTACCTAACTACTAATAGTCATTGGAGGCCCTTGTAATGGTGGTTTCCCACATCAACCATGAAACAGCTCATAGGGCAATGTTTTGGAAACACAATGCACATTGTGTAGTGCTCAAACCAGGACAGGACAGTAGGTCTACCAAACTAATATTTGTCATTGGAGCCCATTGTCACAGGTTGTCCCACATTATGACTTAGATAGGGGATAAATATTCAATAGAAATCTATTGTCAGTCACCATTGTAGCAGAAAAACATACCTGGGTTGTCCCACATTGTTACTGATATAAAGCATTCATATTCAATAGAAATCTATTGTCAGTCACCATTGCTGGCAGAAAAACATACCTGGGTTGTCCCAGGTACATATTCCATAGCAATACACCTGTTGATGACCAACTGATGGCCCTCTGAAATCTTGAATTGAGGACCACTCTACTACAGTAGTCCTACGTATATAATGTTTGTTATGGTGTGTTCCTGTGTCTATGACACAGCCCCCAGGGCTAATTTTTGGAAATCCGATGAACATTCTGCAATGGACCAAGTATCATCAAGTCTTATATTCCTAAGTAGTCTGGAAAATATTGCTGATGAAAATGTCAGAGCCATGTGGAGGAGCTTCTCCAACCCATCCTAGAGGGGAACTCCATGTGTCCTTTGCCCATTCATTTGCACAAGTGACATATTTAAGCTCATCATTCAGTTGACCAACACAGCTTTATTTTTTTCAGTACATAGACTTAAGCCAAAGCTGAGTCTCGCAGGCTGGAATCATTGCTCCCTTCTTGTACTCTATGTCACTTGCCCTTCTTCTCTGTAGTCTTTTCGCTTAAATAAGTTAAATGAATGAGTGAGGGCTCTACATAAATGAATGAGTGAGGACACTCTCAAATTTACAAAAGAGGCACTCAAAAATGTATAGAGGAGGGCCCTTTCAAACGTACATTACAGTACCTTATGAGGACTCTCACCAAACACAGGTTTCCTGACACCTGCAGGCCCTCAGAAGAATTGAGGGCCACAGAATGAAATGGAGGAGGAGAAGGAGGAGGAGGGTGAAGCCCTACACCACAATAGGTGCATTGTACACTGATATAAAATATGTATTCCACTATCTGAGTCTCAAAGAGAGAAGGACAGCCCAAATGTATAGGTGTTAGGTCCAAAAAAACTCACCAACAAAATTGCCAGGTAAATACCCATTGAACCTAGCAGCGGGTATTTACCTGGCAATTTTTTGGTGTTTTTTCTGTTTTTATGTCCTATTTCGGTGAATGACAGAATGTTAAACATACATATGGTAACAAGCATATGGTTAGGACTCGTAAGCGCGAGGGCCCTTGACGATGGGTTACGAGCTTACGTATTTTGGCCCAAAATACCCACTAACACCTCACATTTCATCTTAGTGTTTTGTTGCACCTTTTTTTTATCTGCAGTTTGAGGCTGGGCCCTCTGGGGGGCGTCTGTCATTTTATGAGGCATGTAATCAGTGCGGAGCAGCCCACCTGACCTAATAGCAGGGTGTGACTAATAGGCTGCTCTGACACTATGCCTTGCATGCATCGTGAGTTGCAGAGCCCTATGGGTAACCTTGAGTCTTTAAATGCCACCAGTCATATCCCTGACAGCATGGCCGGACGCTGGTGCCACAGCCACTGTGGGTTGCAGGTGATTGAGCACCGGTATACAGACACCTGTGTTGCCTCTCAGGGGAGCTGGCAGCCGCTGCTAGGTGCAATGGGTATTTACCTGGCAATTTTTTGGTTTTTTTCTTTATTTTTATGTCATATTTCGGTGAATCATAGGTGTTAGGTCCCCCGTCACCGCTCCCCTGTGCCATGAAGAAGACCAGAGGCAAGACTCTTCTTGATTGACTGGGTTGGCTTTAATCCTGAGGGATAACTTGGGAGCATTGGGAGAATATTAATGTGCATCGTTCTGGAAGATTCCTGGCGCGCCTTCGGCAGAGGGGGTGTAAAGGTGGGTACTGTTAGTTCCCCTGGTACCGCTCCCCCGCTCACCTTCCCGGACGCTGCGTTTTCTCCTGCTCCCCTGGTCAGGCATCCGGCGTCCAGGTGTGCGGTGTCTCTCAGCCATCGTCGGGTCCCCTTCCTGTCTGCTGGTCACCAGGGTTAGCACACCAGCACACTACAATAGATGGTGTAATGAGCGGTGCATTGGGCGCGGCCGTGTTCCTCCCCTGTGAATCTAGAGGCTGGCACATCTCAGCCTGACACTCCCCTTTGCTAATAGCTGTACTTCCTCCGATATATCAGGCCACCTCCACTGCTGGGAGGTGCCTGATTATTGTGTTAGACACCTTGTGCCTAGCTGGTTGTTAGTCAGGCCCTCCTTGTGCTCTCTCACTCGTGAGTAATTCTTCCAGTCCTCCGTCCTGCCCATACCTTGGGCTCTGGTATCTCCGGTCCTCCTCTGCCATACCTCCTTCAGTTTAACCCTACGAGCCGCCCCTCTCATACCGTCAGTTGTTGTATTTAGACCCCCTGGGATTGCCCCTGACAATCCCTGTATAGGGGTTGGATCAACTAGGACCAGTTCACCCAAGGCCAGGTGGGTCAACTCTAGGGCGCCTTACTCAGGAAGCGTGACAGAATAATCAGGCCATAGACCCCGCAAAAGGAACTGGCTTATCTACGAGAGAATCAGAACCATATTATGGCCTTCATGCAGTCCATGGATTCCCAACTGGTTTCCCTCCAGAACTCTGACCCGGTATCTGCTACTCAGCTAGCAAATTTGCAGCAGGAACTTTCCATGCAACGTGACACGCAGTCTCGCATGCTGTCTTACATGTCCTCAGTAGATGACCGTATGTTCACTCTACAATCCACAGCTCAGGCCGTGTCCCATGATCGTGCTCCAGGAAGCAAACCGAACCCTCCACCTCGCCTTGGAAAACAGCCTAGGTAAAGTGGTGACCCCAAGCTGTGCCGGGGCTTTCTGAATCAGTGCCATCTGCACTTCGAACTGTTACTTCAATAGTTTCCCACCAATTGGGCTAAGGTGGCTTTTGTGGTATCCCATCTATAGGGCGAGGCTCTGGCATGGGTTAACCGTTTATGGGAGCGAGACAACCCTACAGTCTCTCATTTGCCGACCTTTTTGGAGACGTTTCGAAAGGTCTTCGATGAGCCAGGCCAGGTGGCTTCTCCTTCTTTAACCTCTGTCATGGGACCCTCACCGTTGGGCTGTACGCCATTTGCTTCCGCACCCTCTCCTCCGAGTTGGGTTGGAATAATGAGGCTCTGATCGGAGCATTCTGGCGTGGCATGTCCGGCAGGATTAAGGACGAACTTGCGGGTCGTGACACCCCAGCTGAGCTGGAGGACCTATTCTCGCTGGCCACTCGCATTGACTTGCGTTTCCAGGAATGCCCCCGTGAGTCTGCCCGGGAGAGGAGACCCATACGGCCGCCCTTCTCTGTTCGCCTATCGCTCAGTCTACAGCCTATGGTGCCTGCTCACGGCTTGTGCTTATACTGCGAAGGCGCATCCCATCAGCGCAATAAATGTCCTGTGAGACTGGGAAAATCCTCTACCTAGGTCAAGTCGGAGAGGTCACCCTAGGCGAGAGTGATGCCTCCCTACCACTCACCCTGCCCATGCAGGTGATACTTCCACAGAAACGCTTCTCTGTGCTGACCTACGTGGATTCAGGAGCAGCTGGAAACATCATCAGGCAAGAAGTGGTAACTTCCTGTGATTCCCGTAATACCTCTGTTGGCCCCTTGTTTAATCATGTCAGTGGAAGGCAGACCACTGCAGGAGGTCATCACTGAGGAAACGGAAGAGGTGGAGGTGCAGATCAGGGCTCTACACCGTGAAAAGACTGCCTTCTGCGTCTTACCCAGTCTCTCCCACGCTCTTCTCCTCAGGCTTCCCTGGCTCTGGGCTCATAAACCTGTCCTCGACTGGCGCACTGGGGATATGCTGCGATGGGGCCCTCTCTGCTAAGAGCAATGTCTTCAGTCCGTTCTGCCACCTTGTTCATCGCAACTGTCTTCTGATCCTCCAGGATTACTGGCTGCTTATTGGTCGTACGTGGATGTCTTCAATAAAACCGAGGTGGAGGTTCTCCCACCTCATCGGCCATATGGCTGCCCCATTGACCGAGTCCCTGGTTCCACAGTCTCCGGCTGAGTCACAAGCCATGTCCGATTACATCGCGGACAATTTGGCTAGGGGTTTCATTAAAGAATCCACATCCCCTGCTGGTGCAGGGTTCTTCTTTGTTTAGAAGAAAGGCGACCATGTATAGACTACAGTGGTTTCAACCTGATCACCATCAAGAACAAATATCCTCTGCCGCTGATCCCGGAGCTCTTTGACCGGCTCAAAGGCGCTTGAATTTTCACGAAATTGGATTTGCGCGGGGCCTACAACTTGGTTCACATATGCTCCGGGGACGTTTGGAAGACCGCTTTCAACACTTGGGATGGCCATTACGACTATTTGGTCATGCCCTACGGTCTGTGCAATGCCCCCGCTGTGTTCCAGGAATTCATTAATGACATCTTCCTTAACCTGTTGTACACATGCGTAGTGGTATACCTGGATGACATTCTCATCTTCTCTCCAAATGTATCCTCCCATAGATGGGACATACAGCAAGTACTCCAATGAATGAGGAGGATTTGGTTGTACGTCAAGATGGAGAAATGTGTCTTTGAGGAGACCTTTTTGCCCTTTCTCGGATACATCATCTCTGATTCCGGACTATGGTTGAACTCTGAGAAGCTCTCTGCCATTCTTAACTGGCAGGGACCAAGGCTATTCAATGGTTCCTTGGCTTTGCAAATTATTACAGACAATTCATTCCTCATTTTTCTTCCTTAATCAAATCTATCAGGGCTCTCATTTGTAAGGAAGCAAATTCCTGCATCTGGACCCCAGAGGACGAAAACACCTTTTCCACCTTAAAGCACTCCTCCGAGGCTCATACCTTGCATCGATCTGAGGTCAACAGACAGTTCATTTTTTAGGTAGACTCTTCCTTTATCGGAGCAGGGGCTGTCCTTTCACAGAGATCTTCTACTGGACGATTAGTCACCTACGTTTTTTTCTCTAAAGAATTTACCGAATCGGAGTGCAACTATTCCATCGGAGACCGTGAATTGCTGGCCATGAAACTGGCATTGGAGGAATGGCATTACCTCCTCGAGGGTGCCATTCATCCGTTCATAATCTTCACCGATCATAAGAACCTGGCCTACCTCCAATCCACCTAGAGACTCAACGTCAGGCAGTTTCAGTGGTCCCTGTTCTTTGCCCATTTCAACTTTGAACTGCATTTTCGGCCTGACAGTAAAAACATCAAAGCTGATGCCTTGTGTGGATCCTTCCAGCCGTCGGATGTGTAGGAGAAGTCTTTTCGTATAATAGACCCTACCAAGATAATCACTGTGGCTCCCTTACATCTTGCTGGACTCCCGCCTGGTAAAACCTTCGTGGCACCGGATAAGAGGAAGAGGATTCTTTCATGGGGTCACTCATCAAGACTTGCTGACCATGTTGGAGTTAAAAAGACTATTTCTTTGATTGCTCGTCACTATTGGTGGCCTACTATCTATCAAGACATCCACGATTTTGCTGCCTGATGTCCATTTTGTGCTAGAAACAAAGCATCTATGCAGTTGCTCCCTGGACATCTGCTTCCTGTCCCGCTTCCATCGGCGCCTTCGCAACACATTGCCATGAATTTCATCACGGATCTACCTTGCTCCTCTGATTGCACGGTTGTATGGGTAGTGGTGGATTGCTTCTCTAAAATGGCCCACTTTGTTCTTTGCCCGGTCTACCATCCGCTCCTGAGTTGGCCAAATTATTCATCAAACACATCTTCCGGCTCTATGGATTTCCTCATCACATAGTGTCTGATAGGGGTGTCCAATTCACTTCCTGGTTCTGGAGGGCGTTGTTCAAACGTATGGACATCACGTTGGACTTCTCCTCTGCTTATCATCCTCAGTCCAATGGGGCAGGTGGATCGTATTAATCAAGTTCCCACAACCTAACTATGACACTTCGCCAATGCTCATCACAACAACTGGACCAGTCTCCTTCCTTGGGCAGAATTCGCTTACAATAATCACTCCACTGAGTAGTCCACTAAATCCCCTTTTTTTCATTGAATTTGGACAAAATATGGGTATGCCTCTTCCGATTTCCTCTGCATCTGGCAAACCGGCAGCTGATGCATTGTCGGTGGACTTCACCAAGATCTGGGAGGAGACCAGAGATGCTCTTACATAGGCCTCCGGCATAAAGAAGAGACATGCCGATAAAAGGCACCTGGACTCTCCGTCTTTTCATCCAGGTGATAAAGTATGCTTTGGGGAAAAAAGGTGTACCACAGTCCGCGCTGCCAAGATGTTCCGCTTTAAAGAATGCAAGTAGACGATGTCCAAATCAAACCTTCTTTTATTCTCCAACGCGTTTCAACGCCTTTCCTGGCGTCTTCATCAGGGATCCCTGATGAAGACGCCAGAAAAGGCGTTGAAAAGCGTTGGAGAATAAAAGAAGGTTTGATTTGGACATCGTCTACTTGCATTCTTTAAAGCGGAACATCTTGGCAGCGCGGACTGTGGTACACCTTTTTTCCCCAAAGCATCTGATTTCGTGTGGAGACTGGTGGGAGTCCAGCAGCAGCCATCAGGATATCTATCCTACCAGTCCTACTAACCAGTTGTGGGTATCACAACTGGTATAGGTGAGTGTCCTTTTCTTTCTCACCACTTGAGATTTAGTGTCTAGTGATAAGGGCACTATTGCGCCTCGTGTCCCCCCCCCCCCTCTTTTAGGTGATAAAGTATGGCTTTCATCCAAGTACATCAGGCTAAAGATGCCATCCTACAAGTAAGTGCTGCGTTATGTCGGTCCCTTTGAAGTCTTGGGATGCATCAACGACGTTGCCTACAAGCTGAAACTGCCTGCCTCACTTCACATTCCCAACTCCTTTCATGTCTCGCTGTTGAAATCGGTGGTGCTTAATCTCATTCATCCTTCCTCTGGCACTGTTCCACGGCCTCTCTGCTCTGAGGATGTCTTCGAAGTAAAAGGCATCCTTGCCATGAAGAAGAGCAGAGGCAAGACTCTCTTCTTGATTGACTGGGTTGGCTTTGGTACTGAGGAGAGAACCTGGGAGCCATGGGAGAACATTAATGAGCCTCGTGTTCTGGAGAGATTCCTGGTGCACCTTTGGCAGAGTACACGTAGGTCCTCTGGCATTGCTCCTCCGCTCACCTTCCCTAATGCTGCATTCTCTCCTGCTCCACTGGTCGGGCATCCGGCATCTAAGCGTGCGGTGTCTCGGAGCCGTCGCCAGGTCCCCTTCCTGTCTGCCGGTTACCAGAGTTCACACACCAGCACACTACAATAGACGGTTTAATGTGTGGTGCATTGGGCGTGGCCGCGCTCCTCTCTTGTGAATTTAGGGGCTGGCACGGCTCAGCCTGACACTCCCCTTGTCTAATAGCTGTCTGTCCTCCAGTATATCAGGCCGCCTGCACTGCTGGGAGGTGCCTGATTATTGTGTTAGTTGCCTTGTGCATAGCTGGCTGTTAGTCAGGCCTTCCTTGTGCTCTCTCACTCGTGGGTAATTCTTCCAGTCCTTCGTCCTGCCCATATCTCGGGCTCTGGTATCTCCGGTCCTCCTCTGCCACACCTACGTTAGGTTAACCCTATGAGCCACCCCTCTGGTACTGGCAACTATGGTACTTAGATCCCCTGGGCAATCCCTGTATAGGGGTTGGATAAACTAGGACCAGCTCACCCAGGGGAGTTTGGTATCATGGACCAGTGGGTCCACTCTAGGGCACCTTCCTCCTGAAGCGTGACAATAGGTAAGAGTAGTCCTTCCCAAACATATGTTACAGGGCCACTTGGGGCCCCTCAGGTCAAAGATCAACATACCAAAGGGCACTTTATAGCTGGGCTTGTAAAGTGCTGGGGAATATCTAACTAAAAATGATGTATGACAGAGGGACCTACAAAATGTATAAGTCAGGGCCCCTACCAATTATAAAAAGCAAAAAGAATCCAAAACAATACATGTGAACAAATGCTAAAAGGGATCTGTTTTTCTATTGTTTATTTAACCTTATATACAAATAATTATGCAGAAAAAAACTGTTTCAAACCTTTTTGACCTGTAAAATGCAACTAAGGTTTAGTTTAGTAAGTGTTCTTGTGAATCTGTAAAGTGGAATAATACTGTGACAACCTTATTGCCAGAAACCAAAAGTTAGTCAGAAATGCATGCAGGCATATTGTCCTGGTTGCTTCCATTCAGGTTCATCACTTTCCCACTCATTTTAGTCTTTTCCTCAGGCCCCCAGACCTCTTTGTCAGGTCAAGCAAAATATTACTCATATTTCCCACTGACTTGCATTGTACTTGCTATTTGAAACGGATACGCGAGTATTACAAAGTACTCGTTATGAATATAGCGATTAATATTTCGCTACTCGCTCATCTCTAGCCAGAGGCAAAATTGATTGGAATTGGTGCTCAAGTCTGCCTCTCAAAAGGCTTAGTTTGCCAAAATATTTGTAGCACATGTGCTGGTGGTCATCAGGGACGGACATATTCCAGTTCGATGCATCAATGTGCTGGATGAGAAAGTTAAGATTTCAGCTGGAACAATTCTGGCAGAAGTCTTTGTGCCTGATGAAAGAGTATCTGAAAAAGCAGGGTTCAAAGTACGTCAAAACTGAGGGTTAGCTTGGACTTATGCGGCTGAGCTGACAGAAACAGTGAGTTCCATGAAGAATGGTATGGTTGCATAATAATGGACCAGATGGACATCAATAGAGCGAAGTTCAGCCCTGCTCAGCTTGGGTGACTGAAAGACATGTTGTGGGAATCCCAGGAGACTTTTTTGTGGCATGGAGAAGACTTTGGCTGCTCTAGCTCTATTGAGCACGAGATTCCCATGGGGACATCCCTCTTATCTGGGAGCATTAATGAAAGATCTCACAGTAGGTCTACCAAGAAGTGAAAGGCATGGTAGCCAGCATGCTCGACAATCAGGTCATGTGAGAAAGTCAGAGTCTTTGGGCAGCACAAGAGGTCCTATTGCGGAAGAAGAATTGTTTCCTTCTGGTTCTGCATTGACTACCAAAAATTGAACACGCACACAATCTGTGATGCTTATGCGCTGCTGGGCAAAGTATTTCTCTATTTAGATTTTACCAATGGTTAATAGCAGGTACCCATAGCAGAAAAAGATTGTACGAAGACTTTGTTACTGATGGAACTCTTTGAGTTCAACAGGATGACCTTTGGACCCACTAACGTGCCAGGAACATTTCAAAGATTTATGGAACACTGCTTGAGCAATATGAACTTTGAATCTGTTCTCATTTACTTGGATGATGTAGAAGTGCTTGGAACGTCGGTTGATGATCATCTGGAAAAGTTCCGACAGTTTCTGCAATAACTCAGGAACCATGGCACGAAGGTCAAACCAAAGAAGTGCTATCTGCTGAAAGACCAAATCAAACACTTGGGCCATGTCATGATGCCAGTGGGTGAGCTACGGACTATCAGTATAGTCAAGGCTGTGCAGGAGTGGCCTCATCTCCTACACTGAAGAAGGTCAGAGCTTTCTTAGGCTTAGCAGGGTACTACAGGCGGTTTGTATGTAGGTTCTCCCACATAGTTGGGCCCCTGAATAAGTTGTTGAATGGAACAGCCATAAGACCACAGAATCACCTATTCAATGGAGCCATCAGCAGCAAGCAGCATTTGAAGATATGAAAGTCAATTAGATGAGAGAAGAAGCATGCCTACATGACTGGGATCAGGGAAGTAAAAAAAACTCTCAAAATGAGTGATCAAAGATTAATTTATTATATACCAAAACAAAAAAGCAGCAATACCAACAAACATTTAAAAACAATTAAAGGTGGAACAACCACCTAAGAAGACAATGGTCCTATAATAATACATACATACAACCACTCATTAATATGATGCACGATATGAAGTAAAAAGGTATGATAAAATGAGCGCTAGGAACAGAAACAGGCACTGGGCTCTTATCGATTATTACCTTTCAAATTTATTGTGAACAGTAGAAGTTACAGGTCTCCTCGCCACAACATGTTTCGACACTAAAGGTGTCTTTCTCAAGTGGAATCAAGTGATCCACTTGAGAAAGACACCTTTAGTGTCGAAACATGTTGTGGCGAGGAGACCTGTAACTTCTACTGTTCACAATAAATTTGAAAGGTAATAATCGATAAGAGCCCAGTGCCTGTTTCTGTCCCTAGCGCTCATTTTATCATACCTTTTTACTTCATATCGTGCTCAAATCCTCCCTTTGGGGAGTGTGGTTTGAGAGCAGCTCTGGGACAGGATTTGGTCAACACAGAGGAGCTGCCCTTCCCTGGGCTCGTGATCTCTGGGAGAGACGTTGAAGTTCCATAAGGAAAGGCTTCTCTACACGTAGCAACGGATTTATGCCTGCGGTTAAATCTCACCTCAAATCATCAACCTAGTTGTGCAGGGGGCGCAACTAGAAAAGGTGAGTGACATATCGATATAACCCCTTGCTTCGGCTAATTTGCACAGTGTGGCGCAACAATTTCTTGGTTTCTCTTTTTCATTAATATGATGAAAATAACAAAAAATAAGAGTGGGAGGAAGATGGGGGACCCAATGATGGATCTAGGACAGTACTGATGAAAAGAACCCTTATCACAAAATCTGAAAAACACAATGTCCAAAATTAGGCCATGTATATAAGACTATCAGTAGCAATGCAGAGTAAAATACAATGGATATCTAAAAGATTTTATTGGATTTTAGCTTTAAGACCCAAAACAAAGTCACAAGGAAACTGCAACCTCATGAACAAGAGGGGGGTATATTTATGACCGTGGGCCCTAGGGAATAACCACAAACCACCAACAAAGTGGAGCTAAATAATAAGTGTATCACCTGCAAAGCTGGGATAGAAACAGTGTACTGTTATGAGTAGGTTCACAGGAACCAGAGTATAAACCACCTGTGGGAAAGGAATATAGTAGCATACCCTGAAAAGGAAAAAAAAAAGTAAATAAATGAATAAATCAATGAAAAGCTGGTGCACAAACCGTGCAGCAGCGTCCAATAATAATAAACAATGTCCCCATTTTCCAAAGGACCGGACTTACAAGAGGCCCACTACCCGACGCGTATCGCCGCCTATAAGACGGCTTCCTAAGGGGAGGATCATTTGGCTGTGCCCCTGATACACGCCTTTCTCAAGACATGAAAGTCACTCTGACGAGTGCCTTGCTGTTGGCATATGCATGCTTTGATACCCCATTCCTGATGTATACTGATGGTAGCCTTCATGGACTTGACCAGTATTTGCAAAGGTGCAAGATGGTTGGGAGTACATAATTGCATAAGGTAGTTGGTCCATGAGAGAGCACAATTAATTACCCATTAATTACAGCTTGTTATGCTTAGAGCTCTTGGATTTTGTTTGTGCTATGGCTGAATGTTTTGCTGAGTACCTGACGGGGGTTGGGGGTTAAGGTGGTGGAGATGACAGACAATATTCCACTGGCTCACATGGAAAATGCAAAGTTAGGGGGACCGGGTTACAGAGATGCATAGCATGCCTTGCCAAGTTTAATTACTGTACTAGGTTCTGCTCTGCGCAGGAACATGGCAGGGGTATGATCCTGAGGAGAGGACTTTGGTACCAGCCTCTGATATCCATCCCTGTTGTTGGGAGAGACCTGGTCCTGACGTTCCTGAAGCCCCTTTTAGAGTGTGGGTACAGTCACACAGCGTTTGGCTAAAACTAGCAGAGTGTCATGACGGCATCTGGTGCTGGTTACACTACAGACTCTGATACTCCACACTATAGATTTTCTGTCTTTGAGTTGCACAGGCAGGCTTGGGTGTCAAACAGTTGTGGCAAGAACATGCCCTGCACTTAAAATTGTGCAGTGTAATTTAAAGGGAACCTGTCACCCCCTTTGGGCATTCTAAACTGTGCCCACGATGTGCAACATGCTTTAATTTGGGTTTCTGTACTCCCTCTATGTGCCCAGATGTCCCCCTGCACACCTGAGAAATGCACTTTTATGCTGTCCAGCGCTGTATGGTAATGAGCGCTGAAATGTACGAGAGGAATCCCTTTATATGGTCCTCGCCGCCTCCTGCCTGGAATAGGCGCCCCGCTCTTTTGAAATTTCCACCCCTCCTGTGAATGGGCATTTATTGACAGACATACTCGCGCCTGTGCAGTGGTCACCATGTTCTATTATAGATACACAGTGCCTGAAGTCTCGCGAGACTTCACAAATCTCATGAGAAATCTCAAGTGGAATTTTATTTAGAAAAAGTGACAGCAACAAGAGCCACAAATAAAATGAAAAACATTTAAAAACAATTACTGGTCCGAACCATCCCACAGCTGTGTGCAACAAAACCTCGCAGTTTTACAATTAAACAAGGTGTGTCAATCAAATAACGAATTGCAAAAACGAAAATAACAATACCTTAATGAATCGTTATACACAATGTGTTCATATCTTGTTAGATATATATAAACCTATAATCGTAGTAATAACACAAAATTGGACGATAATCAATGTGAGACACAGGTTGTAATAACAATACTCATACAATTGTTAGTCAAAAACAGCCAGTCCCTGAAAGGATATTCTAGTATTACCAGGTATAGCAGTAAGTGTTTGGTGGAAGGCGGACGGGGTCAGAAAGACCCAGATTTCCACAACAAGGTCCATCGAGGCAGGGACATAAATGGATTTAGAAATTAGAGCAAGAAATTACCCCCGAGATCATCAGAGAGAGAGTGCCCACAGGAAGAGAGATGCCGGTCAGGCACCATGCGAATCGCCAAGGGTGGCTTCGTCAGGAGAGGAAAAAGGCGGCCTGGGACAGAAAGGGGAAACCCAGTGCCAGATCACCGGACAGGTCTGGGGGAATCCCAGTCCACCAATGGAGTGCCGGCTCCAAGTCACAGTACAGGCGAGTTCACCCCTGAGCCGTCAACACCGGCCAGTCGAGAGCTGAATAATCAGCCCTGACTTCCCCGTCCAGAACGTGCAGCCCCACCAGGATCACCAAACTGGGTTGAGCCCCTTAGAGAGAAGAAGGGTACCTCATAGCACCCAATGGCCTGGTAGACAAGCGGGCTGTGCAGGGCAGCGGAAGGAAAGTGAGAAGGCGCAGGGCAGAACACCGGGACATAAAGAAGACAAAAGAAGGTATACTACGGGAGCCTCAAAGAGACTTTACCCTCCTCAGTGACTGCCCGGGCAGCTACCCGTTCAAAGACTATGTAAACTGTAACCTGAAGTCCCGTCTGAACCGGTTCCAGTAAAATACCAATGTAGAGTCACAAGGCCTCCGTGTCTCCTTTCTACACAAACCGCTGCGCGGCTGCGCTGCCTACATCCGGCACCACGACAACAAGTGCAGTGCTATCTTGCCCCGGGGATCCGGCTCCACCTGCAGGGAGCCATACCACCCAAGCTGCAATACCATCGTCCCCGGCGGTCTGACAACGGCGCTGGTGAACATCACCAGAATCTGCAGGTGGCATCATGACAAACTTTTCTTTTTTCTTTTCTTTTATTTCCTTTTTACACTTCCCCAATTTTTGGGCCGACCACCAGGGCTACGAGTCCGGGTTCCCATAGACCCCTGGGTGAGTTACAGGTAGGCGGTAGGCTGAGGTTTATAAAGGCAGAGAGGAGGATCACATGAAGCAGTGGACATTATGATGAGGAGCAAGATGGCAAGATGCACAAAGTGCCAATAGAAAATCCAAAATCCTAACACAGCCTCTATAATTTTGCCCAGGGCCCACAAAAAACTGGAGCCCGCCATGGTAGTGGTTCATGTTGCTTGATAAACCTTTCTAATTTTAAGATTGTCTAGTTTAACTTTACACCACCATTCTGTTTGACTTAGTGCCAAAAAGAGACTATGATGAAGACACATTAAAAAGTGTTGAAACGCGTTGTCTGTAAGTGGACCCTTTTAACCCATATGGATTAACTGCCACCAGTGCGGAGATGTGACTCTTTTAATCACTTACAATAAAAGTTACATTTTAAATGTAAAGAAGCAGCACCTGGATTCCTTGCAAAACCTTCTTCACATTTGACAAAGGAACTTCTCCAATTCTTGCTTTCTCCGTGCATAGGGATCTGAAGGTCAGTGTGGATTGTCACAGACTCCGGAAATAACGGTGCGCCGGCTTTATTTACCTTTCTTATTGAAATACATATATATATATATATATATATATATATATATATATACTATATATAGCAAGAAAAAAAAAAAAAAAACTGCACAGCACTCAAAGGCAAATGTGAACTGGTGCTAGCAAAGACGCAGGGCCATATAATGTGAAAAAATTCTTGCAGCACACAGCTACTACCAATGATGTACAAATGCTATAAGCTATATGTGTTTGAGGAAAAAGTTTAAAAACTTACGTTTTTTTCAAAAAACTCAAAAATTCTAATTTTTTATTTCTGAAGTTCTTGGTACATACATTGGCCAATGTCTGCTTGCTCATCAACTGCGACAAAGTGACTTCAGGTCTGATGAGTCCTACGCTGATATCCCTATCCTCCTTGTCCACCCCCCACTTCTCAGTGGGCAGACTCCATCTAGACCCTCGATCACCTGTAGGTTAATGAGGGTGCACATTGCAGCAAGGAGCCTGCAACTCCATATAAAAAACAACAAGAAAAAAAAAAACTGCACAGCACTCAAAGACAAATGTGAACTGGTGCTAGCAAAGACGCAGGGTCATTTTTCTTGTTGTTATATAGCGTAAGCTAGTAGCCCCCGACAGCTGGGCGTCATTAATAGGCTGCCCTCTGACACTATGCTTCACTATTGGAGTGGCTGCCGCCCTGTGGTGACCTCATGTCCAGCGATACCACCTGTCTCTTCCTTGTGGCACGGCGGTCGCAGATGCTACAATCGCCCCCGTTGTCAGGGTTGTAGGAGATGGAGCATCGGTGTTGAGAGATATGGGTTGCCTCTAGGTAACTGATGGTGTCCTGCAAAATGCAAAGGTATTTGTAATAGTCCTTTTTTTTTCTCTCTCTTATATATTATGTGCCAATTCGGTGATTTTTCTGTAAAATAAAATTATACATGTGCTAAACATGTGGCTAGGTACTCGTAGGTGTGAGGTCCTGTGACGGGGGCTACGAGCTTACGCTATTTTGGTCCAAAATATCAAACTAAACCCTCATTGTCATCTATAGTGTGATATTGCATTTTTTTACCTGCAGTTTACATCAGTGTCCTATAGGGGGCGACAGTCACTTGTGTTGCATTTTTTGTTGCAGAGCGG
The DNA here is from genome assembly GCA_033576535.1 of Allobates femoralis. Lineage (NCBI taxonomy): Eukaryota > Metazoa > Chordata > Amphibia > Anura > Aromobatidae > Allobates > Allobates femoralis. The sequence continues at coordinate 139,669,548 of JARQOC010000010.1, forward strand.
CCCGCCCTATCTAACAGCTGGGCGTCATTAATAGGCTGCCCTCTGACACTATGCTTCACTATTGGAGTGGCTGCCGCCCTGTGGTGACCTCATGTCCAGCGATACCACCTGTCTCTTCCTTGTGGCACAGCGGTCGCAGATGCTACAATCGCCCCCGTTGTCAGGGTTGTAGGAGATGGAGCATCGGTGTTGAGAGATATGGGTTGCCTCTAGGTAACTGATGGTGTCCTGCAAAATGCAAAGGTATTTGTAAGAAGCCTTTATTTTTCTCTCTCTCTTATATATTATGTACCAATTCGGTGATTTTTCATTGGCCACACAGCCCCAAAGCATGATGGAGCCTCCCCCAAATTTGACACTGGGTAGCAAGTGATTTTCTTGGAATGCTGTGTTTTTGTGGCACCATGCATAATGCCTTGTTGTATGACCAAACAACTCAATCTTTGTTTCATCAGTCCACAGGACCTTCTTCCAAAATGAAACTGGCTTGTCTAAATGTGCTTTTGCACACCTCAGGCGACTCTGTTTGTGGCGTGCATGCAGAAACGGCTTCTTTCGCATCACTCTCCCATACAGCTTCTCCTTGTGCAGTGTGCTCTGTATTGTTGACCGATGCACAGTGACACCATCTGCAGCAAGATGATGCTGCAGGTCTTTGGAGGTGGTCTGTGGATTGTTCTTGACTGTTCTCACCATTCTTCTTCTCTGTCTTTCTGATATTTTTGTTGGCCTGCCACTTCTGGCCTTTACAAGAACTGTCCCTTTGGTCTTCCATTTCCTTACTATGTTCCTCACAGTGGAAACTGACAGGTTAAATCTCTGAGACAACTTTTTGTATCCTTCCCCTGAACTACTATGTTGAACAATCTTTTTTTTCAGATAATTTGAGAGCTGTTTTGAGGAGTCCATGATGCCACTCCTCAGAGAAGATGCAACTAGGAGAACAACTTGCAAGTGGACACCTGAAATAGCTTTTCTCATGATTGAATACACCGGGCTATGAAGTACAAAGCTCAATGAGGTTACCAAACCAATTTAGTGCTTCAGTAAGTCAGTAAAAAGTAGTTAGGAGTATTAAATTCATGAAAATCAGAAAGGTGCCCATACTTTGGCACCTGTCAAATTTTGAAATAGGGTCATTCCATGTCAAGTGAACCAATGATTATTACCTCTATATTTTTAATTCTTTTGAGATTTTGTTATTTGATAATAGCATGTCAGACAATGCAAAATGTGAAGAGAAAATTTTTTTAAAAAATTTATTTTTTTTTAAAATGATTTTCAAAGTTCGGAAAAAGTGTGAATTTCGCTGTTGCCTGCCTTTACGTTTCTCCTCATAACTAAGGCTAGGAATAAGATAGAGAGACAAAATAAACACCATTCTACTCAGAACTATACAGGCTTTCACCAGATATGTCACAAGAGGATCTTTGTTAATATTTTACCCATGTGATCGCAAGCGCAAAACTTTAAAACGTATTTCCGAAAAAATCGGCGCGCTTTAAATATTTCAAAAACTGCCCATGTGTCTGCTTTGCTCTTAGCCACATCTGTACCAAATTTCAAGTTGGGATCGCAATGGGATCATATTTTAACATATTTTACTATTAATAGCGTCAATGGGTCATTCCATATCAAGTGATCTAAATATGAATATTTTTTTTTACCTGACGTCTTTAGATTTTTTTTTTTTTTTCCTTTATAAAGTACTACTTTAGTTAATTACAAATTAAAAGTTTGGAATTTTTTTCTTCATCAGTTAATTTTTTACAGATTTTTAAAGTTTAAAAAAAGGGTGAATTTTGGCCTGGTACGACTTTAAATTTTTTTATCTCGGGCTAGAAATAAGATAGAGAAACAAAATAAACACCATTCTACTCAGAACTGTCCAGGCTTTCACCAGATATGTCACAAGAGTATATTTGTTAATTTTAATTTTTTACCTATGCGAATGCAAACGCAACATTTTGAAACGCATTTCCGAAAAAAACATTTTAATAAAAATTTTCCAAAACTGCCCATGTGTCTTTTATGCTCTTAGCCACATCTGTACCAAATTTCAAGTTGGGATCGTGATGGGATCATATTTTAAAATATTTAACTATGGTTAATCTCATTTTTATTAAATTTTGAAAAAACATATGAAAGACATACATTCAATCTTTTAACAAAATCTTGAGACATATAAAATATACAAAAAGAGAATTCACAAAGTTATTAGTAACTTTAAGATAAGCTGCAAATTTACTTTTGCGCTTATCTCTGGTGCAATATATACTACAATCTAAATATAATTCCAAACACTCAAGTATACAACCTGTCTCAGGGTTTTGAGATGTTCTGATGTCAAGGGGACAAGCAGCCCCAGCAGAATGATTTTTATTACTTGGCCCCTTCTAACAGGTTGACCACGTAAGTGGGTCATTACCTGTTGAGGCCTAGTTGGAATAGTCTATCGACTGGTGTACCGGAAAGGAAGGCCGAAATATTAATGATCTACTCACAGCTCAGAGTTTTCGATACCTGTCTAATGTTCACTAGAATTCTGAAGGTATAGGTGTAGAAAGGAAATACCTAGACTGAATGTATCAGATGGGAAGAAAAGAGAGATAGAAAAGAAGAGAGAGAGAAGAGAAACAAAAACCATTAGAAAAAGTTATACTGGGAAAGAAAAGCCACGTAAGAAAAAAAGAAAAAAAGGAGGGGGGGGGGACGGGTGAGGTATGGGAAGGAGAAAGGGTACTCATCCCACTGGCTCCCCATCAGCCAGAGGTCGAGCCATATTATCTGTGCTGGAAAAGATACTCCTAAATTCTGCAGAGTCGTGAAAAAGAATCCATTCAACCCAAATCCCTAAGAATTTGTTCCGAGATCCCGACGCATCAGCTGCGAGCTCCTCCATTCGATATGTGTCCATCAATTCTTTGAACCAATCAAGTAGAGATGGAGCCCGGCTTGATTTCCAGAACCTCGGGATCACAGCACGAGCAGCCGAGATGCAAAAGCGGAGAATATCCCTCTTCTGTAGCCCAATAGGACCTGGAAAAATGGATAACATTGCCGATTCTGGGCAGCATTCGGCTTGTTTACCTGTTATCCGGGCGTATGCATTGAAAACCTCAGACCAGAACCGCCGGATTTCCCCACAACTCCACCAAATGTGTATCATTGTACCCTTCTCTTCCCCACAGCGCCAGCAGGTATCAGGGGTTCCAGGGAACATGTTCCGGAGTGTCGTCGGGCACAAGTACCATCTAGTGAGCAGCTTATAGCTTCTTTCTTGTGCAGAACAAGCGCTAGCTAGTGAGTGAGTAAATATAAAGCATTTCTGCCAATTAGCTTCTGAAATGCTACACCCCAATTCCCTCTCCCAAGCACGTTGGAAGTAAAGGGTGCCCTGCTCTCTCATGGACCCTAAGGCCTGGTATAGAAATGATATTTTGCGCCTCGGTGGAGCCTCCAGTTGGAATAACCTCTCCAATACGTTGGGCGTCAATCTTACCCTGCAAGAGTGGTCAGCTGAATATAATTATGCTCTGTATTGGAGAAATTCGAATCACTTAAGAGGTCTCGTAGGTTCTTTGAGTTGTAGCTCTGCCATCGGGGGCAAACCACCACTGGACAGAGTCTGTCCTACTCGGGTGTCATCCACAATCCGCCAACATAAAAATCTCTGCCTGTCAAATCTGGGTGGGAAAGATGGGTTGGAAAAAAGGGGAGTCAAAGGGCTAAGTCTGTCGTTTAAGCGGAGGGTTTTCGTCACTAGGTGCCATACCTTCAAGGTGTTTCTGGTCATGTCTGTCAAAGGTACTAGGTCTGTGGAGTCTTTAGGGGAAATCCAAAGCAGGTGTTTCAGCGGAATCCCCAAACCCTCTTGCTCCACCCCTACCCATTTCTTGGAGGACGCATGATAATGCCAATCTAGAGCTCTAACAAGAGAGTAAGCCTCAAAGTACGCTCGTATGTTGGGTAGTCCAACCCCTCCTCTGGTCTCGGGCAAGGATAGGATATTCATTCGCAATCTAGACCTCTTGCCCCCCCAGACAAATCTAAGGATCATAGATTGCATTTTGGAGAGGAAACCTCTATCCAATAGAACAGGAACTGTCTGAAAAGTATATAAGAGTCGGGGCAAGACATCCATCTTGACTACGTTTATTCTCCCGAACTAGGATAGCTTTAATTGTCTATAGGAGGTAAATGCCGATTCCGCGTTAGTCAAAAGGGGTTGATAATTTAAATTGAATATTTGTTTAAGATCTTTTGGTATAAGGACTCCCAAGTACTTAATGGCTTCTACTTTCCATTTAAATGGGAACTGTTTAGATAGATGAGAAACCAATTCTCCAGGCAAAGAAATATTGAGTGCCTCGGTTTTGGAGCAATTCACTTTAAAGTTGCTCAATTGTCCGAACCGTTCAAACTCCATTAAGACCGAAGGGATGGAGACCAGGGGCTGGGAGATGTAAAGTAGCAGGTCATCTGCAAATAAGGCTAATTTGTGATGACTCTGTCCCAGCTTGACCCCATGGACGCATTCATTGGACCTAAGTGCAAAATATTTAACTATTATAGTGTCAATTCAAAAGTCACCAAGAACACAATCAGTCATTTTTTCACAATTGCCCGTCAATAGTTTGAATTTGATATAAAGAAACATAGTCTTGTAACATCTCAAATGAAAGCTGTTACCGTTCTGAGTAAAATGACGCCTCTCCCACTTCATTATCTTATTTCTAGCCTGAGATAAAAAAATTTAAAGTCGTACCAGGCCAAAATTCACCCTTTTTTTAAACTTTAAAAATCTGTAAAAAATTAACTGATGAAGAAAAAAATTCCAAACTTTTAATTTGTAATTAACTAAAGTAGTACTTCATAAAGGAAAAAAAAAAAAAAAATTTAAAGACGTCAGGTAAAAAAAAATATTCATATTTAGATCACTTGATATGGAATGACCCATTGACGCTCTTACTAGTAAAATATGTTAAAATATGATCCCATTGCGATCCCAACTTGAAATTTGGTACAGATGTGGCTAAGAGCACAGCAGACACATGGGCAGTTTTTGAAATATTTAAAGCGCGCCGATTTTTCGGAAATGCGTTTTAAAGTTTTGCGCTTGCGATCACATGGGTAAAATATTAACAAATATCCTCTTGTGACATATCTGATGAAAGCCTGGACAGTTCTGAGTAGATTGGTGTTTATTTTGTTTCTCTATCTTATTTCTAGCCCGAGATATGATAGAAAATGTAAAGCCATACCAGGCCAAAATTCGCACTTTTTTAAAACTTTAAAAATCTGTAAAAAATTAACAGATAAAGAAAAAAATTCAAAACTTTTTTTTTGTAATTAGATAAAGTTGTTTCTTCAGATAGAAAGATTTTTTTAAAAATCTGAGGACGTCAGGGAAAAAAAATATTCATTTTTGGATCACTTGACATGGAATGACCCAATAATGCATATATCACATATTTGGTTACTACAATAAACCTCATTTCAAACCTGAAATATTACTGTGTCCATCAGTTATTACATATATCACACTGAAATAGCTGTTGCAAAAAAACAATTTTAAACCCAAAAAAATGAGTAAGATTAAAAGGGGTGCCCAAACGTTTTCATATGACTGTGTATATATATATATATATATATATATATATATATATACACACACACAACACACAGCCTCTATATTGTAATCATGAGTTGTGGTATTTGTTAAAGGGCCCCACTGAGATTCTAGCGCCCGAGGCCCACAAAAAACTGGAGCCCGCCCTGATAGGTTTATCAAGCGGCAGGAACCACTATCTAATTTTAAGACTGTCTAGTTTAATTTATAACACAATCTATTTGCTGACTTGATGCCAAACGTGCCACAATTTTGGCATTTTTTAGTGCATTTTCTGTGTCACTCTATGATCCACATCCCTTATCCGATAAGCTGTGTTTTTTTTGTCAATGTCCACACCCCCTTGTAGGATATGGCATAGATGGTTTCAAAAACACATAATAAAAATGTTACAAGCCACTTGGCAAAAATAACACTAGAATATTTGTATTTTAAGGGTGATGATTTATTTGACATTTTATCGACTTTTACATACTGTACCTCAAAGGTAGAGCAGAAGGCTTTATTTCAAGGATCTACACAAGTCTGTATCTGTGGACTAGATTTGGGTCCACATATAAACTACAAAGCTCACATAGTGGAGCCCACTGGGACGGGGTACTTGTTACCAGACCGGGGTATCACAGGGGGTATTACTGTAGTCTTGGTCTGGACCGTGTCCCTAGCCCACAAGTAAAAAGGGGATATTTACAGGGATTGTCATGATGCCACCCACAGGTTGTGGTCAGTGAGGAGACCACCGCTGCTGCTGTTCCCGCCAGGAGGATGGATGGTGCTGCAGCTAGATGGATGAGCCCGCTGTGGGTCAGGGCTGCTCCTGACAGGGTGTAAAGATGTAATAAAGTTCAATGTGCAGGGAATCACACATGGGAGACTTAAGCAGGGTTCACCGGGTTTTACTTCACTAGTTCTTAGTACAGTTAACACAGTTAACTCCATACACTCTCTGAACCCTCTGCAGCCAGGTTTACTTTCTGAGACCCTTCACCCTCTGAAACCTCTCAGGCTTCCCTCTACTCTGTTCTTCCCGTGGGCTGTATGATGGCAGCTCGGTCCCTTGTTTGGCTTCCCCCGGTGTATGGGCAGCAAGCCTGGGTCCTATATGCTGCTGTTTCTCCAGCTCGTGTGTTGGGTGACCAGACCTGGAATCCGTGTCTCCCCGTCGGTGTGTCCATGTATCGGCATGTAGCTATGGTCACCCAGAGCCGACTCTCTGGTCCCAGCCTAGCCTTGGGTGACCCTATCTTGCAAGGGATCACAAGGCTCTCTCCTACCCGTGTAACTACCTGGGTACACCATGGGAGTCTGTCCTGCCAGTAGTTTGTCAGCGCTGCCGTCTTCCCCGGACCCAGTCGCACTGGTCCGGTCTCTCCCCTTCCCTTGGGCTTCAGGCTATGGAGCGGGCTTTCACTCCAGGGAATGGTGTCTTGCAGGATTCTGCACCTCCAGGGAGCCTAAGACCTTCAGGGAAGTGTCCCTCTGTCTGTGCTGTTCTTGTCTTTACTTCTCAGCCTTCTCCGGCCTACTGTCTTGGCTGCTCGGCACCCACTGGCCTACTGTCTTGGCTGCTCGGCACCCATTGGCCTACTCACTAGCTCCTCCTAGTGTTCCCTTTTGCACCTGGTCTGTCACCTGACCTACGTCCCCACTCAATGCGTCTGGCCCTACCACCCCTTGCCCGCCTACAGTACCGGGCTCCGGGTGGGGTTTTGTGTCCGTGGGTGTGTGTTTGAAGGTGTGTGTGTAAAAAAGGATAAATAGGGAGTGCACATAGGGCGTTATCGTCTTAATAAATAGTTCAGTCCCCCCAATCGGTGTGACTCACCTGCGGTGGTTGTGAGAGCCACAACAAACTGAGAGAGCCTGGTAATGGTCGCAGCAGGAGCCCACTGAAGATAAATGATTTCCACCGAAGAAAAAGCTGGGCTTTGTAGTCCGTGCTGACCTCAAGAAACTTCCTGTCCAGTAAAGGGTTAATCAGGTTCTGGTTTATTTGCCTAAGCGTTTCGTGCCCTGATGAAGTGGCAGATTTAAAACCACGAAACGTGTAGGCAAATAAACCAGAACCTGATTAACCCTTTACTGGACTGGAAGTTTCTTGAGGTCAGCGTGGACTGGCCAGCTTTTTCTTCGGTGGAAATCAAGGTGTGTGTGTAACAACCTGTCTCCACCTGCCTGTCTGCAGTTCCTACCTGTGGCCACCCTGGTCGCAGGGGTGCCACAACGTCAGTAGGTCAGTAACTGAATTTCTGTGCCTCTTGTCAACTCTATAGTAAAGGGGTTGTCCATTGATCAATATAAGATCCACTGGGGGTCTGAGTGGAGCATACGTAGAAATCATGGGGCCCATTGCAAATATCCTAAATGACCAACCACTCTAAAACAAATATTTGTCAGAATAGACAGGGTCTCGGCACAGTCACAAAAGGACATACCTCCTAACTTTAAAAGACAAGGTGAGGGGCATGTATTGCTATACTAACTAAGTAATTTTCCTTCTATCAAAGTCTTCTCACCCACTACAATACCAATTTCATGGCCCTCAGAGAATGATGCCAACAAAAATGCATCCTACACATAGTATGATGGCCCCAGAGTGAATTCTCTGACAGCACCCTCCTCACACAGAGTATCATAATCTCATAGTACCCCCACAAAAGTATGATGCCCCCACATTTTTTGATTACACAAATTATGAGGTCCCCCCAGTAACCCGAACACAGAATGATGGGTGCTGAACCCTTCCAAAACCCCCTTCCTCCCACACACACAAAGTAAAAACCCCATAATTTATACACAAATTATGACTTCCCTGAAAATTTTCACAAAATATTATGACTACCACAGCCCCTTGACATTATGAAGACTGCCACAAATGTTCCACACAGTAAGATGCTCCCACAACACCCTCACACAGCAAAATGGCCCACAGCCCTTCTATGCTGTATGAGCGCCCCTACATTACCCATGCAGTATAGGGGCCTTCCATAGCCACCGAAACTTTAATTTCCCTGAATCTGACTCTGACTCTAACTCCACCAAAATGGACACCAACTCCATGACTCCAACTCCAGAACGAATTTTGTGAAGTCAGTAAGCCAAACAGCCGACTTCAACCCTGACTCCTCAATTTTTCTGAATCCGCCTCCACCCACAATGGACACCAACTCCAAGACTCCAACTCCACAACCCTGCACAGAATGATGCCCCCCTCAAGTCTATCACACTATGTTGGCCCCCGTAACTTTCCCAAAAATATGATGATTCTCACAACCCACCACATAATATGAATGCTCCACAGCTTTCCACAACCTGTGGAAACAAATGATTAATGCCCAACCCCATCACGCTGTATGATAACCCAACAGCCCCCCATGCTGCAAAAGTAAGTAAGGGGTAACCTTAAGAGTTTACTTAGTTTTGCTTCCTGTACTGTAAATATTTACTAATTTTTCTCAATAAAACACATGGAAAGTACAACTTTCTGGTTTTTACCATTTAATCCCTAGATGGAGACATGTTGTCTGGACTAGTAACAGCTGGTGTATAAAAGAGTCCATCCATAGTAATATAACACAGGTATGTCTTACCTAATAATGGTGGGGTAGCTGATAAAGGCAGGATATCATTCAGGATCAAAAGAAGCACTGAAAATCCAAGCATAATGCTGATCTTAAAGCCCAGGCGGTCATTTTTTGGCATTTCAATGAACATACTCGCGAGATCCAGCAACACCATGAAACATATCGGCAAGATGAAGCTCACAATGTAAAGTTGTGGAATTCTTCGTATTTTTATCTAATGTATGGAATGAGTGAGAGATTAGTACAATACATATAATCATAAAATGTGCAAAGATTGTACTTATGTACAGAGATGAGCGGTGTTCGATTTGAATTGTTCGCCAATCTCAAATTCGAGCTGTTTTAGACGGTGCTCGAGTCAGTCAACGAATTAGAACAATTAGCATCAAATTCGGCAGTTCGAGGTTATGTTCGATAACGCTTCAGTCACCAAAAGTTTAACCCTAACCCTAACCCTGTTAATGAATGTTAATATCCAATTTCTGTGTATAGTGTGCGGGGGGGGAGGTTTAGATCAGTGCTGCAGAAATAAAGTCGATCTCCATTTTTTTTTCTCCTAACTGCAGATACAGTGGGGCGGTGCAGGCTGTCAGCCAATCACACTCACACACAGCAAAGTGCATTTTTTGCGCACAAGCAAGGTCAGGCATCATTGGCTGTGTAAGTCACATGTCCTTGCCCTATAAGACCCAGCCATTTTCCCCATCGCCACCATTTGCTCATTGCTGCAGCTCTGTGTCAGACGGCACCGCTGCTGCTGTGGGCGCTTTACAGTGAAAACTGTCAATTCTCTTCTTATTCAGCTAGTGAGCGAATATAAAGTTAGATAGGTGGAGGGTGCGAATTTTAGGAATATCAGCCCTTTTCAGGGCTACTTCATAGGAGTAGGGACTAGTAGTGTATCAGCCCTTTTCAGGGATACTTCGTAAAAGTAGGCACTAGTTGTAATCTCAGCCCTTTTTAGGGCTAGGTTAGAGCAGTTCATAGCAGTTTTTGCCAGGCAGGTGTGTGCCAGTGCTGTGCAAGTGTTTTTCACAGCATCTGGCCCAGTCTAGCTCAGGGAATCCTTTAGGGCAGGTAGTGTAGCACTGCTGTGAAGAAAGCTACACCACCTGTCTTAAGTAGGCATTTTTTTGCTGCAGCTAGTCCAGGCAATTTATTCAGGCTAGTAGCAGTGTCACTTACACAGTGGTGTAGCCCACTTGTGAAAGAAGCTACACCGCCTGTGTAGTTCCTAGCAATTATTAACTGCACCTAGCCCAGGTCCCACTTTGGGTCTAGTAGCAGTGTCACAAAAAGCCGTAGTGCAGGCCACTTCTAACGCAACCAACTACAGCGCCTGTGTAGTTCCTACTAATTTTTAACTGCACCTAGCCCAGGTCTCACTTCGGGTCAAATAGCAGTGTCATAAAAAACAGTAGTGTAGGTCACTTCTAATACAACCAACTACATCGCCTGTGTAGTGCCTACTAATTTTTAACTGCATCTAGCACAGGTCTCACTTTGGGCCTAGTAGCAGTGTTGGTTCAGTCACCTCTGCTCGATTTACATCCAGCTTTTTCTTGTCCAACAACTGCACAGTTGCGAATTTTGACACATGCAAAATGAGTGGCAAAAGGCCTGCTGCTGGTGGGAATGGGAGTAGGCGTGGTGTATAAAGAAAAAGCGTTTGTGTCCGTGAGGTAGATGCTAAAGCTACATTAACATCTGCTGAAGAAAGACAATCTTCCAGCCAAAGTAAGATGTCAACTTCTTTACGTGGTCAATCGGATATGATCCCTTTCTTACGGACACGACCATCGATACCACTTGTAAATGAGGCAAAATATCAGCAGGTGCTTGAATGGATCGCAAGTGGCCTCTCCTCCACCTCAACTTCTACATCACAAGCCCTACAGTCATCTGAGGTGTCAGCCCAATCGCACTTGATTCCTCCCAGCTCCCAAGTCTCCAGCTGCCCTACTGAGTCTGGGGTAACAGACATGGTTGAGTCTGCAGAGCTGTTCAGTCACACAATAGCCTGGGAATCAGAAGTCTGCTCCAAAGCTGCAGTGAGTCCAGATGAGTTAATGATCTGCTCTGATGCCCAGAAGCTTTGTGAGTCAGATCCAGTCCCAGAAGAAAAAGGTTCTAATCTTCATGTAGATAGGGATGGGCGAATTCCTCGCTACTATTCGGGACTCGCCCGAATAGTAGCGGACTCGGGGGACTCGCTACTCGCCGAGTTTCCTTAGGAATTACTCGGGGGTAGCGAGTCCCTGTACTTTTGCACTACAAAAGTACCCTAAAAGTTAATCTAAGGGGTTAAAAACAATAAACATTAATACTCACCTCCTGTACTCCTGTACCGGGACCGGGATCGAAGACCTCCGGCTGTTACAGGATCTCCGAGACCACCGGGAGAAGATGGGGAAAAGGACCTTGCAGTTCAGCCAATCAGCATTCGGCTAGCGGTCACATGGGTTTGTCATGTGACCGCAGTGCAGCCGCGTCACAACCGATGTGACCGCTAGCCGAATGCTGATTGGCTGAACTGCAAGGTCCTTTTCCCCCATCTTCTCCCGGTGGCTTCGGAGGTCCTGTAACAGCCAGAGGTCTTCGGTACCGGTCCCGGTACATAAGGTACATGAGTACAGGAGGTGAGTATTAATGTTTATTGTTTTTAACCCCTTAGGTTAACTTTTAGGGTACTTTTGTAGTGTATCTGTATAGACACACTGCAAAAGTACAGGTTACTACTCGGACTCGCTGGACTCGCAACGAGTACCGAGTCTCGGACCCGGACTCGTTAGAGTCCAGCGAGTCCGAGTATTTCAGGATTCGCCCATCCCTACATAAGATAAGATAAGATAAACTTTATTGATCCCGGAGGAAATTACATGTAGACCCTCATTCCCTAACAGTAACTACTCTTGGTGGACACAAGGATGATAATGCTGATGAGACTCAGATACCAGATTGGATTGACAAATTAAGATTTCGGTCAAGGCAGGAAGAGGTTGTCTCTGAGGACGAGGGGTGTGAGAACACAGAGGATGATGATGAGGTTGGAGATCCCACTTACTGTCAACCCACAGTCAGCCAGTCGATGAGGACAGCAGAGGAGGTGAAGGAGGATGCTACTGACGATGAGGTTAGGTTGCGCCTTCCTGGACATAGACTGAGTACTGGAAGCACGTTAATAACTGCATCTGCAGGCACAACTCTGCCTCTAAGCAGAAGTCACGGTGGCTCTGCAGCTCGCATGGGCTCTAAGCCTTGCCTAGCCTGGGCCTATTATGACATCGCCAAGGATCTCCCAACTCATGTCATCTGCAAGATTTGTCACCAATCTCTGTGTAGAGGCCAAAAACTCACTAGCTTGAGTACTTCATGTATGAACCGCCACATTGACATGAAGCACAAGTCGCAGTGGGAAGCTCACTGTGGTAGAATGTGGGCTAGCAGGGCTGGGCTACCACCGTCTGCCCCATCAAGTGCATCCGTGTGCTCTTCATTGTCTGTGACTGTGGGGACAGCTGTCACACATGCTTTTGGACGCAGACCTTCCACCTTTACCCGCAACAGACAGTGTGATTGGCAGGTCGTCACTTGGTTTTCAAGTGGACAATGCTGCTGGTGTTGAGCTCTCTCAGACATCGAGAGCACCACCTTTGGATGAAGGCAACATTACATTTTCGCCTGCACCTCCCTCACAGACCAGCAGTTTGCCGGAGACACCTTGATCAACCCCGTCTCAGCACAGCAGCCAGCCCTCCGTCCCTCAGATATGGACAAGTAAAAGATCAATTCCTCCTAGCCATGAGAAAGCTAAGCGCTTCAATTTCACCATCTGCAAACTGTAGGCTACAGAAATGCTGCCTTTCCGCCTGGTGGACATAGAGGATTTTCGAGACCTTATGTCCGTCGCAGTGCCCCAGTACCAGATGCCCAGTCGCCACTACTTCTCTAAGAAAGGTGTACCTGTACTACACCAGCATGTCACAGACAACATCACTGCTTCCTTGAGAAATTCTGTGTGTGACAGGGTGCACTTCACCACACACACTTGGACCAGTCAGCATGGACAGGTTACATGTCGCTGACTGGGCATTGGTTAACTATGGTGAGAGCAGGCGAAGGGTCTGCTGTCCAAGTCTTGCTGTCCCCACGAGTTGTGCTTCCTCCACTGCTTCTGCCTCCTCAACCTCGTCTTGGTCCTCTACCTCTGCCCAAAGCCTGTCTGGTAATGCCACCCACGTTGTAACTGTACAAAAGGAATCCTGCACACCTTCTTACTATGCTGGCAGCAGGGCTCAACGCCATCAGGCGGTCTTTACCTTGAAATGCCTGTGAAATGTGAGTCACACAGCTAAAGAGTTGTGGTCAGCTCTGGCAACCGAGTTTCAGCAATGGATGTCTCCACTCAACCAACAGCCAGGGAAGGCCTTGTGCGACAATGCTGCAAACCTGGGTGTGGCCCTTCGCCCTTTGAACCTGGCTGTCCAGCAATTTTTGACACACTATCCCGGCATAGATGGGCTTCTGCAGAGGGCATGGTCGCTGTGTGCTCACTTCTGGTGTTCGCGCATCCCGCAGCTCAACGACTTGCTTCGCTCCAGAAGTCTTTTGGCTTGCTTGTTCACCGACTGAAATGGGATGTGCCAACACGCTGGAATTCTACTCTGCAGATGTTGCAGCAACTGTGGCAGCACCGCCGAGCCCTGGTGCAATATGTTATGACGTATAGCCTGGGCCAATGAGATCCATAGGTGGGGCAGATCACTCTGCAGGAGTGGTCTCAGATCAAGGACCTGTGCACCCTTCTGCATAGTTTTGAGATGGCGACAAAGATGTTTAGTGCTGACGCTGTTATTATCAGCATGACTATTCCGGCCATCTACATGCTGGAGCACACTCTAAACAATATTCGGAGTCAGGTGGTGGGACATGAGGAGGTGGAGGAAGTACAGAAGGAGTCCTATGCGGAAGACATGACAACATCTCCAAGGTCCTCACGGTCGGCAGCACCAAGACGGCAGGCATGAGAGAGATTAACGAGGGCGCATGGTAGTAACCAAACTCTTGAGGAAGGTGCAGGAGCCCAGGAAGAAATGGAGGACGAACTGGCGATGGGCATGGAAGAGTCAGGAAATGAGGGAGACCTTGATGACATTTCTGTTGTGTGAAGTTAGGGGAAGACGGCAGAGGAAGGAAGCATGATTCTCACCGTCCCACCACCAACACAACAAGGACTTGGTCCTCCTGGATGCGCAAGACACATGAGCGCCTTCTTGCTGCACTACCTGCAACATAACCCTCGGATTGTCCGAATTGGAAGTAATGCTGACTACTGGGTTGCCACACTCTTAGATCCCCGTTACAAGAGCAAATTTGCCGAAATAATTCCTACTATTCCATGGGACGCACACAAGCCGATGAATAAATGTGGTATAATAATAGTAAGCGCTGAGAGCTAAAACAGGATACACAATGCTCTTAAATATATTACCTTTGAGTTTTATTCATTCAACAAATAAAAGCCCTCCTGCCACAACGCATTTCGACGCTGACTGCGTCTTCCTCAAGTGGATCTTGATAGGGCTGTTTACCATTATCATAGATAGGACAAATCCCTATCCTACGTCTACGCCTACGTACGTTTCAATACAAGTTGATCTTCCTCAGGTCCCGGAAGCCATGCGCCGCAGATGGCTCACAGCGGTGGTAAATTTCTCATCATGGGTGATGATATAAAGGAAGGGGAAATGCTGGTAACAGCATGCCCTGAGGAAGATCAACTTGTATTGAAACGTACGTAGGCGGGATTGGTGTGGCCGCTCTGCTGGACAGCATTAACCTATCTAAAGCCTATTGAGGAGTGCAATAAGGACTTTACATAGAAAAGCCTATTTGTTTACATGGTGTGTTTTACATGAAATGTGCTTTTTAGGTTATTGTATATATGCTGCCACATGATGATAAATTCAGTTATGCCCACCTATACTATAATTTAATTAATTAGCTCATTTGGGCACCTGGATAATTGTAATTTTATTACTTGGATTTTTAATAATAATAAAGATATTTTCTATGATTATGAGATATAGTGTCACTAGTCATCAGTGGGCTCTGGTTAAGTGCAATACAGGTGTTTTGTGAGATAGAATTTATAAGGTGATACATAAAAGTGCCGGACTTTGATTGTTAGCAAATAGTCATAGCCTGCAAGAGGCCTTACAGATACTGAGAAAAAACCTCACCAAATACTCATAGTTTGCACGCGGCCTTACAAATACTGAGGAAAAACATCACCAAATACTCATCGTCTGCACGAGGCCTTACAAATACTGGAGTAAAACCGGATTTTAGAAGGGCATGACATGCCTATATCTGTGTCTCCTCTCCTTTTACTCGTCCATCTCTTTTCTTTTCATGTTTTTATATGTACTTGTCACTTTTCCATGTGTTTGTTGTATCTTCCGAGTAGTTTGTCACCTTTTGGACACCTCAGAAGGTGTTTTCTATGCATTTTCTATGTGTTTGTACGGGTTTGTGTCTGCCTGCCATTGCTTTCAATGGAGTTCGACGGTGTTTGACGAACATTCGACGAACACCCCCACTATTTGACGAATCGAATTGAATTCGAACACTAGGGTGGTGGCTCATCTTTACTTATGTATGCAAATGTCCCAACTGTCCTTAATACAGCTAGAATGTACTGTACTACATGTCAATTAAAATGTTTATTTCTCAGAGGAATACAGCAAAAAATAGAATAAAATGTCAATGAATTTAGCTTTAAATGACCTGCATGCCCAGATATTAAGCTCTCTGTTTCCTTTTTTTAATGTTCTATTAGTAAGCAACAACCAGGTCTTTTCCTTGTTGACTTTATGCTCGATTTTCTCTAGGAATTGTCCATGCAGAGCTTTCTTTTGATAGTTTTCTCTTCTGCTTTGTACTGCATTTTTACAGTATTTACAGTATTCCTTTTTTTGTTCTGTACTTTAAGCAGTTTTCTGTTAACTTCCATCAAGGCTTGTTCTCCACTATCATTCACATACTCTGTCAGTGCATGTTTCTCTTCTTCTACAGTTTGCTTCACTTGCCTCTGCGTCCTGATTTTCTTGGCAGGTAAAGTCTGTCCACATCACTACGTGGATGCAATTAGTAGTGGGTTGTCATCAGTTTTCTTGTTTTTCTGTCCAGATCATCCAGCTCTATCTGTGTCCAGTTCACAATTCCAGCGGTGTATCTAATGACAGGAATGGCCCAGGTGTTTATGGCCTTGATGGTATTCCCACCATTCAATTTGCTTTTCAAAATTTTCCTGACCTGTTAGACTTATTCCTTACTAACCACATTTTTCACATGTCCATGCTTGATGTTATCCAGCTGTAATATGCCCAGGTATTTGTAGGCCTCAGGCTGGCGGCATTTTATGGTTTGTCCATTAGTCATATCTATGCAATTACTGTCAATTATTATTATTATTATTATTATTTAATATTATAGCTCCATTTAGTCCATGGTGCTTTACATGTGAAAAGGGGCATACATAGACAAGTACAATAATCATGAGCAATACAAGGCAAGCATAAGTACAGGAGCATAGAGTATCCTGCCCATGAGGGCTCACAGTCTACAAAGGATGGGTGAGGATACAGTGGGGAGGATAGAGGACCTTGCCTGCAGGGGTTCACAATCTACAAGGGATAGGTGAGGATACACTAGGAGAGGGTAGAGCTGGTTGTTCAGTGGTTTAGAGGACTGAGGCCCACTGCAGGTTGTAGTCTTGTCAGAAGAGGTATTTAAGTCTTCTCATACTGGCATGCCAGACCTGACATGTCTCTTTTTAAAAGTAGAAAACATGCCCCTTAGATCCCTGTCCTAGCCTCTGACCTAGCCAAACCAGATCTCATAGTTTGCACTGACGAGGAGCAAAACCCCGAAACACCTTTTGCAAATTAAAGAGGACCTGTCACCCCCATGGTGCTTTCCAAACTTTTTCTACCTGCCCTGTACACTGTAGAAAGTGTAGAGATAATTAGTCTGGAGGGCCTTACTGATTATGGAGTCATCGCTGTTCACGAGGTCCTCCTCTCCCCTGCCTCTCGGTGCTGCCTCCTTGCCTGCCTTGCAGAGTGAGGAATTGTTACATATATTGTTGCATACAGCATAATCTGTAGCAGGGCAGGCTCCGGCGCTTACGTCATGGGCAGGAGGCATTTCAGCCGCCGGCAAAGCAAACATCTTGTAACAATTCCTCTCTCTGCGAGGCAGGCAAGGAGGCAGCAATGAGAGGCAGGGGGCGGGAGGAACCCCCGTTATCTCTATACTTTCTAAAGTGATTTTTACAATTTCCGGGGTGGGTAGAAACATGACAGTCCCCTTCCCTGAATGCAGCAGACATGCTCCATTCAGTGGTGCTTTCAGTTTAGAAAGCATCAGGGGGTGACAGGTCCTCTTTAAGATTCGGGATTGGTTATTATTATCCTAAGTCATAGGACAAGGCTTGTTAAAGGGCGATATCAACTTTAAGAATTACTACTTCCAATAGGTGCTTCTAGATTTCAAGCCCTCTTCCTTTCTAAGAGGAAAGTTGCATACCCCATTTTCTTCCAATAAGGTTTTTTCAAATTTTTCTGTGAATAATATTTGTTATAAAAATGAATGATGAATAGGAAAAAGTCAGTCAAAATTTTTATGCGCAAAGAAATGTCCTGATCTTATTATATGCTTCATTATGTAAGGAGGTGGAGAAATGCACATTCTGACCACATTCCCCCTTGAAAACACAAGTACTGTTATGAGGTGTGAATTTTGACGTGTTATTAGCTAGATTGTAGTTTGCCCAACAGAATTGAGAGTTAGACATAATATTGGGATTAGCCTGGAGTCGAAGGGGCTAAATTGAAGGGACAGAGACAGTTTCCACTTAGGAGGTTAGTTATAGTGCCCAGCTTGCAGTAAAGGCAGACCTGCCTGATGAGTGAGCAGGACCTAAAGTTTGACTAGTGAGCAGAGCTGCATGACAAGTGTGTCCCTAATGTCAGAGGAGACCAAGACAGCGAATAACATGATCTTGAATAAATAGGAAGGATTATGGACAGAACGGTCAATCAGAGATGGGTCCTAGGACAGGACTCCTAGCAGTACGGTCCCGAGTTTAGAACAGTCCATATGAGACAAAGAGAGGGTTCTTGGCGTGAGTTCCAAGGCATCAGAAGTAGAGAAGATAAGTTCTGGCCATCTTTGCACACTAACTCCTATAGAATGAAACAGGTGGCAGAAACGAGGGTTTAGAGTAGGTGCATCGCTAACTAGATCAGTGTTTCACAAACTCCAGTCTTCATGGCCCCCAACAGGTAATGTTTTTAGGATTTCCTTAGTATTGCACAGGTGATGCCTTGATAATGATTCAATTGCCTGCCTAATCCTAAGGAAATCATGAAAACATGTCCTGTTTGGGGCCTTGAGGATTGGAGTTTGGGAAACACTGAACTAAACTGTAGTACTAAGCTGGGCTGTGGTGAAGGCAGGCAGTTCAAGTGAATTAAAAGAAAGGAGTTGAGAATATTTGTTGACATGTTCCATATCATGAAGGAAACGTTCCTGTATCTACTGTACATAATTCATATCAATTTACCGTTAAGTATAAAGTACATTTTTGGGTCATGGACTCTCATTGAACTGTGCAACATCCGGTTGTGGCCAGCCAAAGTGAATGGCATCATGCGACCTGCACAGGTGTAGTGTTCTCATAGCTCAGGTCCACACACCCAGCCAGGACAACCACCGTCATGTAACATGGATGGGCGTAAGAGACGAGTATCTGCCCTACCACTTCTGCCCCCCACTACGTTACAATTACATTGATTGATTCCTTTTAGATGACCCAATATTGAACATTTAGTTGTTAGATGCCTAATAATGAGTTTATTCCTTACTTTTAAAACAACCCTGCTATACAATTTTCCTCCAGTTGTATAATTATCTTCGACCACAGTGGCTTTTACTAGGTCCCAGTCTCCTCTGTTTTCATAGTATTTTTTTGACACATTATTGGTGTCTTCAGAATTGGATATAAATGTGATCTCAGAAGCTGCATAGAAAACAAAATAGCATTTTATAGATAGAATTAGCAAAATTGTATAACAACTTTATGCCCGAATCACCTATAAACATGCTTGACTTAGCTGACCATGAGCACTACTACCAATAGCACAGGGAAATAATTGGCCTGACAGATACTGTATCTGACACTAGTTATCTCCAAGGGAACAAGAATGGATTAATATACAAATTCTCAAGCCCTTCTTTCCTTCAACAAAAATACATTGGGCACCAATCAGGAAACCACCATAAACATGATCATTGTTAAGTTTCATCAATAAATTTGGCAAATCTATCACCAAAATTACAGCTAAAGAACAGCGTGAGTGCCAATATTAAAGCGACCTTCCAAACTAAGACAGAAATGTATATTTATGTATAGAAAAATATTAGAATCTGAGAGTTCTCAGGGGTTGATACCTTTTAATGGCGAACTGAAAAGATGGTAACAAATAGCAGCTTTCGAGACTACTCAGGTCTCTTCTTCAGGCTGGTATAAGACATGTTAGGCTATGGGCTGAACTAGATGGACTTATAGTCTTCCTTCAACCTTATAAACTATGTTACTATGTTACTAAAATATGATGTGCTATATTTATATACTAGTGCTTTATTTATATACTAGATGGAGACCTGATGCTACCGTATCGGGAGGGTGTGATGTCATGATTGGGGCGGGCTCAGTGGTGCTGTGAGAAGCGGCTGTCTCTTCTGCTATCTCCTTTATGCTGTCTCTCCATGTGCTCTCCTCTCTGTATATGATCTCTCCCCCCTGTGCAGTCTCCTATGAGCTGTCATCCCCCATGTGGTCTTCCTCCCTGTGTGTTCTCTCTCCTCCATGCCTTCTCTTATCCACTGTGCACTCTCTCTCCATCCGTGCACCGTCTCTCTTACCATGTGCTCTTTCTCCATGTGCTCTTCCTCCATGCGCTCTCTTTTCCCCCCTTGTGCTCTCTCCGTTCGTGCACTCTTTTTCTCCCACCATGCACTCTTGCTCTCACCTTGTTTTCTCTCTCCCACCGTGCACTCTTTGTGCATGCTCTCTGCCCCCTTGCATTCTCTCTCCCACCGCTCACTCTCTTTCTCCCACCATGCACTCTCTCTCCCACCTTGTGCTCTCTCTCCCACCATGCACTCTCTCTCCCACCTTGTGCTCTCTCTCCCACCATGCACTCTCTCTACCACCGTGCACTCTATTTCTGTGTGCTCTCTGCCACCCTTGCACTCTCTTTCACCGTGCACTTTTTCTGTGCCCTCTTTCTCCCACCATGCACTCTCTCTCCCACCTTGTGCTCTCTCTCCCACCATGCACTCTTTCTCCCACCTTGTGCTCTCTCTCCCTCTGTGCACTGTCTCTACCTCCATGCACTCTCTCTTTCCCTGTGTGCTCTCTGCCCCCTTTGCGCTCTCCCATCATGCACTTTCTCCTTCTCTGTTTGTGCTCTCAGCCCCCATGCTCTCGTTTTGCTCCACTGTGTGCTCTCTGCCACCACCTCTCCTACTGCCCCACTGTGCGTTTTCTGCCTCCCATGCTCTCTTTCTACCCCACTGTGTGCTCTCTGCTGCCTCCTCTCTTTCTCCCTTACTGTGTGCTCTCTACCCCGTGCTCTCATTCTGCCCCACTGTGCGCTCTCTGCTTTCACCTCTCTTTCTGCCCCACTGTGCATAATCTTTCTGTCCCCTCTCTGCCCCCTGTGCTCTCTTTCTGCCCTCCCTATGCCATCCTGTGCTCTCTTTCTGCCCTCCCTCTGCTCCCTGTCCTCTCTATCTACCCCTCTGTGTCATAGCAGTGACTGTTCACATGACTGTGACATCACCGCAGGTCCTGTAGCCTGTGGTAAGTGAGATGGCTCGGTGGAGTTGCGGATGCTGGGTGGTGAGTATTGGGGGTGGAGTAGGGCTGGGGGGGCATGCGGGAAGTAGGTGGCACGTGGAGCAGCGGCGTTGAATGACGGTACCGCTGGCATCTAATATAAAATCACTTACTTGCATGTGGGTATAGTAATTTGGCGGGGGCTTCCGATCAGTGCGGTGCATTGTGGGATTCGAGGACATTGGGCCAGAAGTGGATGACACGCAAGTAGGTGATCATATATTATATATATTTAAATATATATATGTATCTACATTCACATCATGACATGAAATATTGCAGTTCTTAAGACAAATGAGGTGGAGCAGAGCAGGAATGATCAGTATGAGATGGGGTGAAATGGTTATTGCAGTAAATATCAGAACAGTTCACTGATAAGTGTGAAAGTTTTATTGTTCTCTAATTGGGGTCTGTTCAAAGTTATGATGCCCACAAATGCCCTTTCAATTCATGTAAAAAGACATGAGTCCATGTGATATGTTTATTCGTGCTCTGAAGGTGTGAATGTGAATGTGTCTGGAAAGCTGCTTTTTGTTACCTTTTAATGGCTAATTGAAAAGATGGTATCAACCACTGAGGACTCTCAGATTGTCATATTTTTCTGTCTAATGGCTAACACGGTACAAACATATATTTTACCTTATCCATGTATAGTCATTCTGAAATGGTGATAAAGATGCCTGGCACACCCCTGAAGAGTTTTACTAATGTGATTAAATGCAATATTTGTATGTTGCTGCATGATACACTGCTTAATACATGTCATATATCTTAAGGTACCGTTACACGGTACGAGATCGTGAACGATATCGCTGAAACATCATGGGTTTGCAGTTCTTGCGTATAACACCGAGATACAACTACGATAAATCGTTGGATTGTTGATCGCAGGTTTGAGAACATGTTCATAAATCAGACGATCCTCGATCAGCCAACCTGCTGCATCGTTCTGTGTGACACCGCGATAACTCCAGACCAGCAACCAGGCCAGGGGTACCTGTACCTGGCCTATACATGGAAGACCTGCAAATCTCTTAGGTTGGCTTCACACCACGGTTTTTCGGGTCCGGGACTGTCCGGTGTGAACCGGACAGACCTGGATTCGATTTTGCCCCCCATGTATCCCTAAGGTGCCGGATGGCTGTTATTCGCCATCCGGTTTTGTGGTTTTTCCGAGAGGATTTGGTTCTTTTCGTTTTTGGCATTGGACACAAAATCTGAGTCTGCATCATTTTTTGTGTCCGGTGCCAAAAATGAACAGAACCGGATCCTCCTGGATCTGGGGCGATCCAGCATCCATAACATGGGAGTCTATGGGCGCTGGATCATTTTGGATCCGGCAAAAAATCGTACTGGTTCCCGGACGCCTGGTGCTGAAAGAGCGGCGGCTGTGAAATGCAGCCACGCTCGTTCAGCACCATGGACAGCGCAGCATTTCACAGCCGACGCTGAAGTTCAGCACCTGGAGAGCTCCATGGCTGAAATTTCAGAACCGCGGTCAGCTCTCCTGCACCAGCGCTGCTGAAAATTCAGCACTGGAGAGCAGCACAGACGCACACAAATGATTCCTGTTTAAAACAGGATCGGAGGGCATATTTGCCCTCAGTTTGTACGCGTCCGGAGCAACCTGACAGCTCCGATTCGTGGTGTGAAGCTGACCTAAATCAACAAATAATATCCACTGTGTGAACAGTGCTGTATATTTTGGAACTAACATTGAGGACTATGGGTGAAAATTGCGGCAAAATACGCAGCAAGAGTTGACATGCTGCAGATTTTTTGGCAGCAAAATGTGTGCCTTTTTCACCACAGAAAAATTTGCAGCGTGGGCACAGCACTTCTAATTTCCCATACACTTCCCAGGGAAGATCATTTATTTGAAGATCAGATGAATGAAAAACGAACTAATACGTATTACTTTGGAGGATTAAAGGGCCATACCCACTATAAACAATTTTGTCATATCTACGACTAAGACCCTCAACCAATCAGACTTGTCCTACAGGGAGACACTTTTTCCACAAAATTCAAAAAAGAGATGGCTGGTATGTATAAACATACTTTCCCCAAAAGGAAAAGGTCTGAAACATAGGATTAGCAATTATTAAGCTTTTTTTTGCTTATCGTGCAGATATGTTTTACAGATCTGTGATGGAAATATCCCTTTAAAGTGATGGCGGAGAGATTGGCCAATCTTAAAATTGTTCTAAAAAGTTAAGTATTTTCTCCTAGAAAATTATTACAATTTCACATGTTTCGTCATATTCTTCTTTATTTCCTTTGTTACATAATCTAACATAAAGTTTTAAAAATAGGCACCTTTTCAAAATTGTTGGCAACTTTCCAAAATTGTTCAAAAATAAATTTGTTTTAAGCATGTGATGCTCGTTCACACTCGCCTTGTGTGGGCAATATGAGAATTTCACCTAAAATCAGATTAAAGGGGGAGAAGTTGACTCAAACTTTGCATTGTGTGTCTGTGTGTGCCACACTAAGCATGGAGAGCAGAGAGGAAACAAGAGAACTGTCTGAATACTTGAAAACCAAGATAGTTGAAACATATCAACAATCTTAAAGTTACAAATTGATCTCCAGAGATCTTGTTTTCCCTTTGTCCACAGTGCACAGCATAATTAAGAGATTTACATCCCATGCCACTATACTGGAGCGAATCTCCCAGGATGTGAACGGCAGAGAAAAATTGATGATAGGTTGTAATGTAGGATAGTCCAGATAATGGATAAGCCTCAATTAAGTTACAAAGAAATTGAAGCTGTCCTGCAGGCTATGGGTGCTTCAGTGTCAGCACAGACTATTCATCCATTTTTGTTTAAAGTTTTGGTACCGTGTTAGCCAGTTGAGAAAATGTTGATTGCTCTCAGTGGGAAACGCTATGGCAGGAAACTAAGGAACTGGAGGATCCCACTGTGGACACAGAGACAAAAAGCTAGGCTGCATAAACATGAGAAAGCCAAAATCTTTCTGGGAAAGTGTTGTGTTGACAGATAAGGAAAGGATAGAGATTTTTGATAAACTATATCATTCTACTGTTTACTGAATATGGAAAGAGACCTAGAAAGAAAAAAACACAGGACCCACAGTCACAAATGCAGGAGGTCAAAGAGAAGAGCATAGGACATACAATCACATATAGGGAGGGCAGGGAAAAGATCAAAGGACCTACAGTCATATGTGGGGGATGTCAGAGAAAAGAGCATATGACCTACAGTCACATATGAGGGAAGATAATTAAAGTCAATCCCTGGCACCATGTAAAGGAGAAACTTGAAAAGTTGTATCTTTTTATTTGCAGTTGTGAAGACAAACAATCAATGTTTCGACCCTACATCGGGTCTTCATCCTCCTATTTAGTTACTCCCACGCCCCTGAACGGTTACTTAACACTCTGTATGTTCACCTTTTCACCTCTAACCATGACAACCCACCAGTCAGGTCCCACACACCGTCTCCCACACTGTACACACCAAATCCATACCACTTCAGGGACACCAGTTGCACTAGTCTGATACTTTATTGTAACACAGGATACGTCACGCAACTCACAACACCCACATAGACCACAAATATGAAACTGTTCTTTTATTTTATTTGATTTTGTTTTTTGTAAATACTTTTATTAGACCAATCCCGATGAAGACCCAATGTAGAGTTGAAATGTTGATTGTTTGTCTTCACAACTACAAATAAAAAACCACAACAAAAAAATACAACTTTTCAAGTTTCTCCTTTACGTGGTGCCAGGGTTTGACTTTAAATATCTTCTGAAAAAAATGTTTTTCCCTTGAGCACCTAATCGGTGGTTGAGCTAGATTTTATATTTTGTACAAATGAGAGAAGGTAGAGAAAAGAGCACAGGACCTACAGTCACATATGGGGGAGATCAGAGAAAAGAGCACAGGACCTACAGTCACATATGATGGAGGTCAGAGAAAAGAGCACAGGACCTACAGTCACATATGGGGGAGGTCAGAGAAAAGAGCACAGGACCTACAGTCACATATGGGGAGAGCAGAGAAAAGAGCACAGGACCTACAGTCACATATGGGGGAGATCAGAGAAAAGAGCACAGGACTTACAGTCACATATGGTAGAGGTCAGAGAAAAGAGCACAGGACCTACAGTCACATATGGGGGAGATCAGAGAAAAGAGCACAGGACCTACAGTCACATATGATAGAGGTCAGAGAAAAGAGCACAGGACCTACAGTCACATATGGGGAGGTCAGAGAAAAGAGCACAGGACCTACAGTCACATATGGGGAGAGCAGAGAAAAGAGCACAGGACCTACAGTCACATATTGGGGAGATCAGAGAAAAGAGCACAGGACTTACAGTCACATATGATGGAGGTCAGAGAAAAGAGCACAGGACCTACAGTCACATATGGGGGAGGTCAGAAAAAAGAGCACAGGACCTACAGTCATATATGGGGGAGGGCAGAGAAAAGAGCACAGGACCTGCAGTCACATATGGCAGAGGTGAGAGAAAAGAGCGTAGGACCTGCAGTCACATATGGGGGAGGTCAGAGAAAAGAGCACAGGACCTACAGTCACACAGTCACATATGGGGGAGGTCAGAGAAAAGAGCACAGGACCTACAGTCACATATGAGAGAGGCCAGAGAAAAGAACACAGGATCTACAGTCACATATGAGAGAGGCCAGAGAAAAGAACACAGGATCTACAGTCACATATGGGGGAGGTCAGAGAAAAGAGCACAGGACCTACAGTCACATATGAGAGAGGCCAGAGAAAAGAACACAGGACCTACAGTCACATATGGGGGAGGTCAGAGAAAAGAACACAGGATCTACAGTCACATATGGGGGAGGTCAGAGAAAAGAGCACAGGACTTACAGTCACATATGGTAGAGGTTCAAGGATGTTTTGGAATTACTTTCCAGCCACTGACACTGAGTGCCTTGACTGTGTGCAACATATCATGATATTTGAATATTAACAAAAGATTTTTGGTGACAATGTAGTCAGAAACTAAGTTTGCATACTAGTTCATGGGTCTTTTAACAGGACATTGACCCCAAAGAGAGATGTGAAGTGACAGTAATGAATCCGAATCTAAATCCCATTTATCACCTGTGGGGAGATCTTAAAATTTTGTTGGGAGAAGACACCTTTAAAGGGATCCTGTCACCCCCAAAACACCTCTAAAGCTATTAAAAGCTGTCCCTAGAGCATAGTAACACTTACCCTACACTCCTTTTAGATCCTAAATGCACCAAGTGAAATTGAAGATAAATGTTATTACAGTACCTCATTAGGGATGATAGTGAGTGACTATGGTATTCATAGTCACCCTGGCAGGCTCTCCCACTGCATGATATCACGCCTCCATAGGCGTGATCTTCTAATCAGATTAAAATGCGCGCCTCCCCGCTCTGTGCTGTGTCTCGGCCTGTAGTGGGGCTGGGTGACGCGAATCGCGTCATTTCCGGCGCCGGGTGACGTAGTACACCCGCGCCGCTTGGTTAGCTTCAAGACCCGCACTGCGCATGCGCATGCGCAGTGCGCATTTTGAAGCTAACCGAGCGGCGCCGGTGTACTACGTCACCCGGCGCCGGAAATGACGCGATTCGCGTCACCTAGCCCCACTACAGGCCGGCCGAGACACAGCACAGAGCGGGGAGGTGCGCATTTTAATCTGATTAGAAGATCACGCCTATGGAGGCGTGATATCATGAAGTGGGAGAGCCTGCCAGGGTGACTATGAATAGCATAGTCGCTCATTATCATCCCTAATGAGGTACTGTAATAACATTTATCTTCAATTTCACTTGGTGCAGTTAGGAGCTAAAAGGAGTGTAGGTTAAGTGTTACTATGCTCTAGGGACAGCTTTTAATAGCTTTAGAGGTATTTTGGGGGTGACAGGATCCCTTTATATATGAGAGACCTGGAGTGGTTTGCAAAAGGTGAGCAGTCATTAATTCCAGTTGAGAGGTGTAAGAAGCTTGATGATAGTTATAGGAAGTGACTGATTGGAGTTATTTATTGCAAAGGGTGTGTAACCAAATATTAATGTAAGGGTGCCAACAAATTTGTCTCGCCTATTTTGAAGTTTGGCGTTAAATTATGTCCAAATTGGCCTTTTTCCTCAGTTTTTTTGTATTGTTCCAATACACACAAAGGAAATAAATGGGTGTTTACCAAACCGTGTAATTGCAGTAACATTCTGGAATGATTTCATGGGTGCCAACACTTTCGACCATGACAAGGTATTTGGAGTTAAATGTTGCTAAGTTTCACTCTTTTCATTTAATTCTTGCACAACCACAATTCTGAACAAGCTGGGATGGTGTGTAACATGTAAGGAAAAGAAGAAGAATGATTTGGAAACCTCGTATGGCCATATATCATTCACATAGAACATAGATGACAGATCAGAAGGTGAACGGTTAACATTTACTTCCATTTTTCCATTTCATTTGAAAAAATAACATTTATAAATTGAGGGCAACAACACATTCAGAAAAATTGTGCCGGCCATGTCCACCATCGTGTAGCTTCTCCTCTTTTTACAACAGTCTGTAAACATCTGATGTAGGGTTTTTGGAGAGAAATGTCCATTGTTTTCTGATGTAGGACTCTCACTGTTCTACATCATTGTTTCTGGGTTTTTCGTGTCATAATGCGTCAAATATTTTCTATTGGTGACCAGAATGTAGATGGATGTCATAAGTGATGGTAAAGTGATGAGAGAATCTGGAATCAGGATGGTACGATGGGTTAAAGGCAATCAAGGGAGCTAGTCTAACCCTTAGATTGGAGTCCCTAGATACTCTGCACCCTGAGGTCACCACCCATGCACTATGCTCCTGATAAGCCCTAGGCTAAAAGCCCTCACCTCAACCCACAGACTGGGAAACACAGTAACTCCTATAGGGAAGGAAACAGCAGGAAGCACCAACACGCACATCTTCACAACACGTGGGTTCTTGTAGAGAATACACTCTATCAGCGACACCTAGTGGAAGGAAGTGGAACTGCTTAAAGGCTGAGGAAGTAGACAACTACTTCAGCTGACAGCAATTCACCTGCAACTGGGGAGCCACACATAACATCAGCTGCTGGCATTAACTGCGGATGTGCCAAATGAAATTTACACAGATTTAAACTACAGAAGCATTTCATATGGACTACAAAGCAGTCAACACGTGACAATAGATGGTTGATCACACAAACCCTTCTTCTGAAAAGCCATGCTGTTGTGATGAATGCAGTATGTGGTTTACCATTGTCTTGCTGAAATATGCCAGACATTAAATGAACAGACATTCCCTGGATGGAACATATTTAGTCCTAAATCGTCTATAGAATGCTTAGTATTGATACTGCCTTTCAATATGTGTAAGCCACCCATGTCATAGCTGTTGAAATACAAGCAACAAGCTACAAACTTATTATGTTTCATAGTTTCATAGTTTTTATAGTTGAAGGAGAACTCTAAGTCCATCTAGTTCAACCCATAGCCTAACATGTTGATCTAGAGGAAGGCAAACAAAACCATGTGGCAAAAATGAGCATAGGGCAATCAGAGGAGTTACAGTGCAGTGTCTGTAGATGGCGCTGTTCTATCTGCTGATGCTTAATGATATGTAGTGTATCCTGCTTCTTGCTTTGAATTGCCCTCTCTAATACAGCAGCCATTTTAATTTATATTTTTTTATGTCCATTGATGATTTGTTCAGTTCCTCTATCTCTGAAGGTTTCTCCCACAAATGACTGACTGCTGCTACTAAGGCTGAAGTAGATCAAATCTGCAATATCCAGTGACAGTAGATTTATACCATTAGCCTGATGATCTGGGGAACGTATAACAGGTGGGATGCTCCCTCTTCTCCGGACTCTGCAGGTAAATGGCATCCATGGTTTCCATAAAGAATTTCACATTTGGATTATTTTAACCATAGAACAATTTCGCATTTTGCCTTAGTCCATTTTAAATGAGCCTAGGCCAAGATAAGACGAGAGAGTTTCTGGATTGTGCTAATATATGGCTTTTTCCTTATGTGATAGAGCTTTGAAACGAACCAGTCAGCTACTTTATACCCCTGCCCAAAGCTATCACTACCGGTCTATGCAACTTTGTAGTACTATTGTAATCATCTCTGTTTAACTAACACTGTGCTGTAATAGTTTAGAGAAATCATCTAGTAGTTTACCATTTTGGATGATAATTAGGCTCCGTCTAGTCTCTCTGAGAGTTCCTATGGTCCCCTCCTATGTTCTATGGTTATCACGTCTTAATTTACAAGCATGGTCCTCATCTGAATTGTATGGGCTCTTTCCAGGTATGACGCGATGGCTGCATCATTTCTGGTCCTGTGCATTGATTTTAAATATTGGGTGTACTTGTCCGACTCTGGAGCATGCGCACTGAGCATTCTGAAGCCATCAAGTACACCCAATACTTAACATCAATGCACAGGACCGGAAATGACACACTTGCCGTGTCATACCTAGAAAAAGCCCACACAATTCAGTTGTATGTAAATTTGGTTATCATACCCACTGGAGTGTGATCTAAAGCAAAAAAGAGACAGAAGAGGCACAGAATGGGTCTTACCGTTTCAGATAAGATTGTTTGGACGTGAGTGTATATGCTCACCTGGTTCAGTTGTGATAACCCCCAAGCACTATGCTCGCCTGGACTACTGCCGCTGGATCCGCACTACCACGTGCTAAGTGGTGGTGTATCCAAGAGATCCAAAAGGAATAGTGCTGCTGTCAGAGATGAATGACATGAAAGACAAGGCTTCTTATGTGTTGCTCCTTTATTTCCTACGCGTGCAGGTCCCTGCACCTTCCTCAGGGGTACATTACATATACAAAGTACCAGCTTTATACACAATTGAGGTGGATGTTACCCGCCAAAAAACAATTGTCCACGTCATTGTGACGTCAGATGGGAGGATCTACATGACGTACTAAGTAAACAGCAGTTTGTGATGCTTAGATCCATTCATCATAGATACCCACATATCTATTATATAATTGCCGTAGCGACTTCCGTCGGAGCGGCGCTGCTTCCGGTCGCTTGGTTAGCGAGTCCGAGCTGCTTCTCCTGGACTCTCCCCGTGGCCGCGTAGCGGCCACGGCGACTCACGAAGCAATGCCCGCAAAGCGGGCATTGCGAGTCGTTGCAGCCCAGCGAAGCAATGCCCGCGAAGCGGGCATTGCGAGTCGCTACACCGCTAACCAAGCCACCGAAGCCCATACTCCTGTAGTGTACACCGCTATAGTATACTACAGTCCCATGCCCATAAGCGCCATGGGACTGTAGTATACCATCGCGCTGTACACTACAGCCCCCTGCCGCTCTAAGCCACTACGCGCTGCTGTACTGTACACCGCTATAGTATACTACAGTCCCATGCCCATAAGCGCCATGGGACTGTAGTATACCATCGCGCTGTACACTACAGCCCCCTGCCGCTCTAAGCCACTACGCGCTGCTGTACTGTACACCGCTATAGTATACTACAGTCCCATGCCCATAAGCGCCATGGGACTGTAGTATACCATCGCGCTGTACACTACAGCCCCCTGCCGCTCTAAGCCTACCCCCTAAGGCACCGCCGCCCCTAACCCCCTACCCCCTAAGCCCCGCAGCAGCCCCGACCACCTAACCCCTGACCCGCAGCATCCAAACCCGCCCCCGATACCCCCTAAGCCCCGCCGTCTACCCCCTAAGCCATCGCCGCCCCTACCCCCTAGGCCCCCGCCGATACCCCCTAAGCCATGCCGCCTACCCCCTAAGGCACCGCCGCCCCTAACCCCCTACCCCCTAGACCCCCGACGATACCCCCTAAGCCATGCCGCCTACCCCCTAAGGCACCGCCGCCCCTAACCCCCTAAACCCCGCAGCAGCCCCGACCACCTAACCCCCGACTCGCACCATCCAAACCCGCCGCCGAAACCCCGCAGCAGCCCCGACCACCTAACCCCCGCCGCCCCTACCCCCTAGGCCCCCGCCGATACCCCCTAAGCCATGCCGCCTACCCCCTAAGGCACCGCCGCCCCTAACCCCCTACCCCCTAGACCCCCGACGATACCCCCTAAGCCATGCCGCCTACCCCCTAAGGCACCGCCGCCCCTAACCCCCTAAACCCCGCAGCAGCCCCGACCACCTAACCCCCGACTCGCACCATCCAAACCCGCCGCCGAAACCCCGCAGCAGCCCCGACCACCTAACCCCCGCCGCCCCTAACCCCCTACCCCCTAGACCCCCGACGATACCCCCTAAGCCATACCGCCTACCCCCTAAGGCACCGCCGCCCCTAACCCCCTAAACCCCGCAGCAGCCCCGACCACCTAACCCCCGACTCGCACCATCCAAACCCGCCGCCGAAACCCCGCAGCAGCCCCGACCACCTAACCCCCGCCGCCCCTACCCCCTAGGCCCCCGCCGATACCCCCTAAGCCATGCCGCCTACCCCCTAAGGCACCGCCGCCCCTAACCCCCTACCCCCTAGACCCCCGACGATACCCCCTAAGCCATGCCGCCTACCCCCTAAGGCACCGCCGCCCCTAACCCCCTAAACCCCGCAGCAGCCCCGACCACCTAACCCCCGACTCGCACCATCCAAACCCGCCGCCGAAACCCCGCAGCAGCCCCGACCACCTAACCCCCGACTCGCACCATCCAAACCCGCCGCCGATACCCCCTAAGCCCCGACTACCTAACCCCCGACTCGCCGCCGATACCCCCTAAGCCCCGCCGTCTACCCCCTAAGCCATCGCCGCCCCTACCTAAGCTCCTACCCCCTAGGCCCCCGCCGATACCCCCTAAGCTCCCGCCGCTGTCCCCTGCCCCTGTCGCTAAAGCCCTACACCCTAACCCCCGCCCGTCCCCTAACCTAACGCCGCTCTCACCTAAGGCCCTACACCCGAAGCCCCCGTCCATCACTTACATGCCTTCAAGTCATCTGATCGTCCGTCCGATCCTCCGTCCGGCCAGGCGTCCTCTTCCTCCGGCCCCGGGGGTCTTCTCTCTTCTTTCCGCCATCTCCGCCTCTTCGTCCGGCCCCGGGATCTTCTGTCTTCTTTTCCGAAAATTCCACCTCCGACGTCCTCTTCCTTCTCATTAAGATAGAATGGAGGAAAAATCCCCCATTCTACCTCAATGAAATCTCACGCCGTCTTCTGATTGGTTGCTGGATAATGCCCTCAGCCAATCAGAAGAGCTCCTCATTCAGTTTTCATTCAGGTCCGCCTTTTTTCCCCATTGACATACATTACCGGTGTGTCGGCGATTTTATGGCCGCCCCCCTGGTTCTATTTGTCGGCCCTAAAATCGCGGACACACCGCTAATGCATCTCTATGGGCAGTCAGCTCGACTTCTGATTGGTTGCCGTTCAATCCGAAATCGGGCTGACTGCCCATAGAGATGCATTAGCGGTGTGTCCGCGATTTTACGCCCGACAAATAGAACCAGGTGGTCGGCCATAAAATCGCCGACACACCGCTAATGCATGTCTATGGGCAAGTCAGCTCGAATTCTGATTGGTCGGCGTTCAATCCGAAATCGGCCTGACTGCCCATAGAGATGCATTAGCGGTGTGTCCGCGATTTTAGGGCCGACAAATAGAACCAGGTGGTCGGCCATAAAATCGCCGACACACCGCTAATGCATTTCAATGGCAAAAAAGAAAGGCGGACCTCAATGAGAACTGCGTCTCAGCCTAA
The DNA here is from genome assembly GCA_033576535.1 of Allobates femoralis. Classification (NCBI taxonomy): domain Eukaryota; kingdom Metazoa; phylum Chordata; class Amphibia; order Anura; family Aromobatidae; genus Allobates; species Allobates femoralis. The sequence continues at coordinate 139,702,460 of JARQOC010000010.1, forward strand.
ATAATAAATTAAATAATAAAAAAAATAATTAAAAAAGAATTAAAAAATAATAAAAAAAAATAATTAAAATTAATAAAAAATTCAATAAAAATAATAATAAAAAAATAAAATATATGCTAATAAGATCAGCCCTTTGCGGACCTGAATGAGAACTGCGTCTCAGCCTAAATAATAAATTAAATAATAAAAAAAATAATTAAAAAAGAATTAAAAAATAATAAAAAAAAATAATTAAAAATAATAAAAAATTCAATAAAAATAATAATAAAAAATAAAATATATGCTAATAAAGGCGGACCTCAATGAGAACTGTGTCTCAGCCTAAATAATAAATTAAATAATAAAAAAAATAATTAAAAAAGAATTAAAAAATAATAAAAATAATAATTAAAAATAATAAAAAATTCAATAAAAATAATAATAAAAAAATAAAATATATGCTAATAAGATCAGCCCTTTGCGGACCTGAATGAGAACTGCCTCTCAGCCTAAATAATAAATTAAATAATAAAAAAAATAATTAAAAAAGAATTAAAAAATAATTAAAAAAAATAATTAAAAATAATAAAAAATTCAATAAAAATAATAATAAAAAAATAAAATATATGCTAATAAGATCAGCCCTTTGCGGACCTGAATGAGAACTGCGTCTCAGCCTAAATAATAAATTAAATAATAAAAAAAATAATTAAAAAAGAATTAAAAAATAATAAAAAAAAATAATTAAAAATAATAAAAAATTCAATAAAAATAATAATAAAAAAATAAAATATATGCTAATAAAGGCGGACCTCAATGAGAACTGCGTCTCAGCCTAAATAATAAATTAAATAATAAAAAAAATAATTAAAAAAGAATTAAAAAATAATAAAAAAAAATAATTAAAAATAATAAAAAATTCAATAAAAATAATAATAAAAAAATAAAATATATGCTAATAAGATCAGCCCTTTGCGGACCTGAATGAGAACTGCGTCTCAGCCTAAATAATAAATTAAATAATAAAAAAAATAATTAAAAAAGAATTAAAAAATAATAAAAAAAAATAATTAAAAATAATAAAAAATTCAATAAAAATAATAATAAAAAAATAAAATATATGCTAATAAAGGCGGACCTCAATGAGAACTGCGTCTCAGCCTAAATAATAAATTAAATAATAAAAAAAATAATTAAAAAAGAATTAAAAAATAATAAAAATAATAATTAAAAATAATAAAAAATTCAATAAAATAATAATAAAAAAATAAAATATATGCTAATAAGATCAGCCCTTTGCGGACCTGAATGAGAACTGCCTCTCAGCCTAAATAATAAATTAAATAATAAAAAAAATAATTAAAAAAGAATTAAAAAATAATAAAAAAAAATAATTAAAAATAATAAAAAATTCAATAAAAATAATAATAAAAAAATAAAATATATGCTAATAAGATCAGCCCTTTGCGGACCTGAATGAGAACTGCGTCTCAGCCTAAATAATAAATTAAATAATTAAAAAAATAATTAAAAAAGAATTAAAAATTAATAAAAAAAAATAATTAAAAATAATAAAAAATTCAATAAAAATAATAATAAAAAAATAAAATATATGCTAATAAAGGCGGACCTCAATGAGAACTGCGTCTCAGCCTAAATAATAAATTAAATAATAAAAAAAATAATTAAAAAAGAATTAAAAAATAATAAAAAAAAAAAATTAAAAATAATAAAAAATTCAATAAAAATAATAATAAAAAAATAAAATATATGCTAATAAGATCAGCCCTTTGCGGACCTGAATGAGAACTGCGTCTCAGCCTAAATAATAAATTAAATAATAAAAAAAATAATTAAAAAAGAATTAAAAAATAATAAAAAAAAATAATTAAAAATAATAAAAAATTCAATAAAAATAATAATAAAAAAATAAAATATATGCTAATAAAGGCGGACCTCAATGAGAACTGCGTCTCAGCCTAAATAATAAATTAAATAATAAAAAAAATAATTAAAAAAGAATTAAAAAATAATAAAAAAAAATAATTAAAAATAATAAAAAATTCAATAACAATAATAATAAAAAAATAAAATATATGCTAATAAGATCAGCCCTTTGCGGACCTGAATGAGAACTGCGTCTCAGCCTAAATAATAAATTAAATAATAAAAAAAATAATTAAAAAAGAATTAAAAAATAATAAAAAAAAATAATTAAAAATAATAAAAAATTCAATAAAAATAATAATAAAAAAATAAAATATATGCTAATAAAGGCGGACCTCAATGAGAACTGCGTCTCAGCCTAAATAATAAATTAAATAATAAAAAAAATAATTAAAAAAGAATTAAAAAATAATAAAAAAAAATAATTAAAAATAATAAAAAATTCAATAAAAATAATAATAAAAAAATAAAATATATGCTAATAAGATCAGCCCTTTGCGGACCTGAATGAGAACTGCGTCTCAGCCTAAATAATAAATTAAATAATAAAAAAAATAATTAAAAAAGAATTAAAAAATAATAAAAAAAAATAATTAAAAATAATAAAAAATTCAATAAAAATAATAATAAAAAAATAAAATATATGCTAATAAGATCAGCCCTTTGCGGACCTGAATGAGAACTGCGTCTCAGCCTAAATAATAAATTAAATAATAAAAAAAATAATTAAAAAAGAATTAAAAAATAATAAAAAAAATTAATTAAAAATAATAAAAAAATCAATAAAAATAATAATAAAAAAATAAAATATATGCTAATAAGATCAGCCCTTTAGCGCACCTGAATGACAACTGCCTCTCAGCCTAAATAATAAATTTAATAATAACAAAATAATTAAAAAATAATTAAAACATTATAAAAAAATAAATAAAACATAATTAAAAAATAAATAACAAATAATAAATAATAATTAAAAAAAAAAATGCTAATAATAATATTACTGCTAATAATAATGCTATTAATGATAATAATTATGTTATTAATGCTATTATTAATGCTAATAATGCTATTATTAATTCTATTAATGCTAATAATAATGCTATTAATGCTATTAATAATGTTATTAATGCTATTATTAATGCTAATAATCCTATTATTAATGCTATTTATGCTAATAATGATATTAATGCTATTAATAATGTTATTAATGCTATTAATAATGCTAATAATGCTATTATTAATGCTATTAATGCTAATAATAATGCTATTAATGCTATTAATAATGTTATTAATGCTATTAATAATGCTAATAATGCTATTATTAATGCTATTAATGCTAATAATAATCCTATTAATGCTATTAATAATGCTATTCATGCTATTAATAATACTATTAATGCTATTATTAATGCTAATAATGCTATTATTAATTCTATTAATGCTAATAATAATGCTATTAATGCTATTAATAATGTTATTAATGCTATTATTAATGCTAATAATGATATTAATAATGTTATTAATGTCAATATTTATCCTATTAATGGTATTATTAATGCTATTAATGCTAATAATAATGCTATTAATGCTAATAATAATGCTATTAATGCTATTAATAATGTTATTAATGCTATTATTAATGCTAATAATGCTATTATTAATTCTATTAATGCTAATAATAATGCTATTAATGCTATTAATAATGTTATTAATGCTATATTAATGCTAATAATGATATTAATAATGTTATTAATGTCAATATTTATCCTATTAATGGTATTATTAATGCTATTAATGCTAATAATAATGCTATTCATGCTATTAATGCTAATAATAATGCTATTAATGCTATTAATGTTATTAATGCTATTATTAATGCTAATAATGCTATTATTAATGCTATTTATGCTAATAATAATGCTATTAATGCTATTAATAATGCTATTAATGCTATTAATAATGCTATTAATCCTATTATTTATGCTATTAATGCTATTAATGCTAATATTTATCCTATTAATGGTATTATTAATGCTAAATAATTGCTAATAATAATGCTATTAATGCTAATAATAATGCTATTAATGCTATTAATAATGTTATTAATGCTATTATTAATGCTAATAATGCTATTATTAATTCTATTAATGCTAATACTAATGCTAATAATCCTATTAATAATGCTATTTATGCTAATAATAATGCTATTAATGCTATTAATAATGCTATTAATGCTAATAATAATGCTATTTATCCTATTATTTATGCTATTAATGCTATTAATGCTAATATTTATCCTATTAATGGTATTATTCATGCTATTAATGCTAATAATAATGCTATTAATGCTAATAATAATGCTATTAATGCTATTAATAATGCTATTAATGCTAATAATAATGCTAATAATGCTATTAATAATGTTATTAATGCTATTATTAATGCTAATAATGCTATTAATAATGTTATTAATGCTATTATTAATGCTAATAATCCTATTATTAATGCTATTTATGCTAATAATAATGCTATTAATGCTATTATTAATGCTATTAATAATGCTATTAATCCTATTATTTATGCTATTAATGCTATTAATAATGCTATTAATCCTATTATTTATGCTATTAATGCTATTAATGCTAATAATAATGCTATTAATGGTATTATTAATGCTATTAATGCTAATAATAATGCTATTAATGCTAATAATAATGCTATTAATGCTATTAATAATGTTATTAATGCTATTATTAATGCTAATAATGCTATTATTAATTCTATTAATGCTAATAATAATGCTAATAATCCTATTATTAATGTTATTAATGCTATTATTAATGCTAATAATCCTATTATTAATGCTATTTATGCTAATAATAATGCTATTAATGCTATTAATAATGCTATTAATCCTATTATTTATGCTATTAATGCTATTAATGCTAATAATAATGCTATTAATGGTATTATTAATGCTGTTAATGCTAATAATAATGCTATTAATGCTAATAATAATGCTATTAATGCTATTAATAATGTTATTAATGCTATTATTAATGCTAATAATGCTATTATTAATTCTATTAATGCTAATAATAATGCTATTAATGCTATTAATAATGTTATTAATGCTATTATTAATGCTAATAATCCTATTATTAATGCTATTTATGCTAATAATAATGCTATGTATGCTATTAATAATGTTATTAATGCTATTATTTATGCTAATAATGCTATTATTAATGCTATTAATGCTAATAATAATGCTATCAATGCTATTAATAATGTTATTAATGCTATTATTAATGCTAATAATGCTATTAATAATGCTATTAATGCTAATAATAATGCTATTAATGCTATTAATACTGTTATTAATGCTCATAATACTGCTCATAATGCTATTAATACTGCTATTACTGCTAATAATAATGCTATGGCTTATATTATTGCTATTGATGATGCGATTATTATTTAAAAATCTTTAAAAAAACAATAAACATATTTTAGATACCCGATGCATTTGCATCAGGCTAACAGCTATAACTACTATAATCAAATTAATGCACGTTCTAGAATCCCGATGCATTTGCATCGGGCTCACAGCTAGTGGTTTATAAAAATATAATCAATGAATAGCTGAAAATATCAGTTTTAAACAATCAATCTTTCTAAACCATTAAAGTATTAAAAATGTGAACTGTTTATAATAACATGTGGGATGTGAACCTGGTGATCACAAAGACTAAAGCAACAGATCTGGATTTACTTGTCCCCAACCCACTGACAAAACCAAATTGTCATGATCACCCGTTCATTCAAATGGAGCTAGGGGTGCACAATATCTCTTGAACTGTGACAGCATACAACAACACTAGACCAAAGGGCAGTGTCATAAATCATAGCTGCACAAACTATTATGAGACAATAGAAGTACGAACCCATAAACTGCCTCAGGATAGTGAAGTACAGACATAGACGCAGGTACAGAACAGTAAGATCACAACTCAAGTATCCCTTAGAGCACACATATAAACAAAGATATATAACACAATGACAGTATTGGTATACACAGACAAACAAACTATCTTACAATCAGTGATGAATCAACAGTAGCTGTGACTACATCAGCAATAATGGGAATAGCACCGATATAGGATAGTGAAAATTAGGGGTACAAATCGCTAAAGGACATTGTGAACACAGCCCTAAAGCCACCCAAGTCTACATCTAAAACATAAAGATATAACTTAATCATAACGTTTGTACGCACCAAGAAAGGGCACAGATAAACTATCTAGTGTATAACCAGTGTTTGGGAACAACACTTATGACCACCCCGGCACTGAAAGTAATAGCACTAATGTAAAGCCACTCTTTCCATTTACAATATAAGAGTTCACAGTTCATTATTTGAAGCCATTACATCCCAACCAGTATACAGCCACCAAGCAATCAGCAGGTACCCAAGCAATGGATGGCCTCATACATAAATACCTATCACATACAACCTAATAGGCTCTCTCTATCCATATATTCAGGCTGTTACATAAGTCTAACAAGACCACCACTAAGAAGCCATTCTAGGCTGGAACTATCTTCACCACTCCACAGATCTTATCACCTCTAATCAACCTCCACAAGGTAGCAGGTAAACTATTTAGAAAGAATCCATTTAAGTTCGACCGATTTAAGTTTTTTGAGACAAGAAATCAAAGTAACCATCTACACCAGATGGCACTAACATGATCGCGTTCCTGGTGCGGAGGAGAGTGTGTGATTTGTGCGCGGGCATCCGCCTGCGTACAAATCACATATTGCAGTGAATAGGAGCGCACGGTCATGCGCATACCTGCGCAGCACCGTGCGTTCTTATTCTAAACATAGGGGCTGAGGTCAGCTTGCGGATCCCCTCCGCAGGACGCTGCGGAGGGTCCGCAAGTTTGAACCCAGCCTAACCTCATATATGTTAATACATCTTTAGCTCACTTAACCATGACCAAAACAAGAAATCAAGGAAAATATTATCCTTAACAGCAACGAGAAAGTCACTAGAAAGTAGATTTACCACCAAACATTATGCATACTCTACTCACTAATCAACGGTAATCAATAAAATCATATAATTAATCTCTTAGTACCAGGATTACCAGCTGACATTACACCTGTGAGACAACAATATGTAAACCCAGGTACACCATCACACAACCTAGACGTCACCCTCAAAAGGTAAGATACCGTATTTTTGGATTATAAGATGCACTTTTGTTCCCCTGAAATTTTGGAGGAAAGTGGGGGGTGCATTTTATAATCTGAATATACGGATTATATACTGCAAGGCCTAGGGGAGGCGGGGGCAGCTCTAGAGCCTGTAAGGGTACTGGGGCAGGCTGCAGGAGGCAGCGGGAGGTCACGTGCCCCCGCTCATATAATATGCATTGCTGCATATTATATGTGCCTGTGCCCCCTCAGTAATGGCATACGGCTTCCCTGTGTTCGATATGGCCCTCATGCTGCTGCCCATAGTAAAATGAAAAAACTTTACTCACCCTCTCCAACGCTAATTTCCCGCTGTCTCCCCGCTCTCCCTGCTGCCGCTGTGATTGGGCACACAGAGAATAATGTCACTCTGCTGTGCCGATCACGTGACCGGCATTACTGAGAACCAGGAAGTGGAGGAGCGCAGCAGCATGGAGGGAGACACTGGGAGATCAGCGCTGGAGAAGATAAATAAAGTATTTTTTGAGCAGCAGCATGGGGGCCGAAGCAAACACAGGGGTGGCATGTACAATCACAGGTGGGGCAATAGCCAACACAGGGGGAACATGTACAATCGCAGAGTTGGGCCATAGCCAACACAGAGGAGACATGTACAATCACAGGGGGGGCTATAGCAAACACAAGGGGGCATGTACAATCACAGAGGGGCCATAGCCAACACAGGGGGGCATGTACAATCACAGGGGGGCCATAGCCAACACAGGGGGGCATGTACAATCACAGGGGGGCCATAGCCAACACAGGGGGGCATGTACAATCACAGGGGGGCCATAGCCAGCACAGGGGGATGTGTGCCATCAATAGGGGAAGTGTGTCAGCAATCAGCAATAGAGGATGTGTGCCTGCAATAGGGGATGTGTGACAGCAATAGGGAACGTGTGACAGCAATAGGGGATGTGTGCCAGCAATAGGGGATGTGTGCCAGCAATAGGGGATGTGTGCCAGCAATAGGGGATGTGAGCCAGCAATAGGGGACGTGTGCCTGCAATAGGGGACGTGTGCCTGCAATAGTGGATGTGTGCCTGCAATAGGGGAAGTGTGTCTGCAATAGGGAACGTGTGCCTGCAATAGGGGACATGTTCCAGCAATAGGGGACGTGTGCCAGCACAGGGGGACGTGTGCCATCAATGAAGGGCATGTGGCATTACTGGGGGACGTGTGCCATCAATAGAGGACACGTGGCATCACTGGGGGACGTGTACCAGTACAAGGGGTCTATATCCAATATAAGGGTGCCAAATCCAGATTAAGGGGGCTAATTTTAGAATGCGGGGGCTATATCCCAGGATGAGGGACAATGTACCAGGATGAGGGGGCTATAAGGGACACATACCTATATGATTTGTTAGATGGACACTGGCATTAAAATACAGACCCCAATTAACATTAAAAAAATATTTTTTTCTCTTTTCCTTCACCAAATTTGGGGGTGTGTCTTATAATCAGATGCGTCTTATAAAGCGAAACTTTAAAACCAAAGCCTAACTTCCACCTCACCTTCCACCCCAGGATGACATTATACTGCTCTGTGTTTTACTACCCTAATGTGTTTTACTACCCCTAATGTGTATTACTCAAATTCATGTCTCCAGGCATTTCTTAACCAGGATCCAAGGATCCTGGGTTTGCTATAGCTGACAGGTAATTGAAAAGTAAAAATCAACCTAGTAATACTCAAATGAAACAAGCATAATGCTAATATGATGTTATATTGTACAGGAAAACGAAAAAAAGCAGTGTGGGTGGCGCCGCCCCCATTTGTGAAGAACAGCATAATACGGAGGGTATATAGCGAATCATATTTACAACATAAGCATCGCAACAGTAATTACAACCCCCGCCCCTTTGTTTTAGAAAAATATCTCTTTTTTAGATGTCTTTTCCATATATGATGCCTCGTATGATAAAAATTTCCAAATCTAGATATGAACAGATAATATGATCTATGCAAACTCTGCTCTAAATCTTAAAAATTGTGGAGCGACCCCTCTTTTATTCCATCCTAAATCCCAATCCCTCTACTATAAAGAAATCAACATAATGAGAAAATGAAATATACTGGTAGTATATACGAAATATAGAACAGGTATTTCCTAATACCTGTTGGGGGCTCTGTCTTTGTGAATTGTATCATATGTAAATACTATTCTTTTCTTTTGAGCACTGTATATATGTATTGATTTATATTTTTCTTATAAATTACAGCAACTACCGTGATCAAGGTCCTAGGTTTGGACTGAAACGTTGGTTCCCTGTTGCTATAAAAATAAACACGTTTTTTTCAAAAAAAGAAACGGAGAGTGCAACTGTCATTTTCTATATTCTAACTTCCACCTCAAAGCAGGGTTATATAGCAATACAATCCATTTTGGTTTTATAGCTTCATACAATATATCTACCACCACTGGAACCACGAAGAACCTTTAGAACACTATGTGGGGAATCTAAGAACAAAGAGATTCTCTCCATAACGGTATTCGCACCAACTTTGGATGCAAGCCACACTCACAAAGTTAATATTAGTAATTAATATAAGTGATACCTCAAATACCGATTCCTAATATTATAAGAGTTTGCATTAAGATCTAGAAACCGAATACCGTCTGGTAATGTTGCGCACCCCTAGCTCCATTTGAATGAACAGGTGATCACGACAATTTGGTTTTAATATTCTTAATATTTATTGTTTTAATTGATTTCAACTTGTTATAATTTATAACTCTTTTCAATAAACATTCCGTAGAGGGGTTAAATATACACCTTCTTGTCCAATCTTTAAGAGCCATATTTCATGAGTTAGCGCAAGGCCATCTTAAATATATATAGAACCTATTAACCCTGTCTGAACTATTTGAAGATGTGTTGCTGTCATCAATTTCTAAATGAGTTATTTTGTTCAAATGCAATGGAAGAATGTCCAACGCTCACCTGATCTATATCCTATGTTCTACAGTGAATAACACATGGCTTAAAGAGATTTCCATATCATTGCTTTCTTGTTTTCTGTACACTTTACACAGTGTCTCAACCTTTTAGGGAATTGTTATTGTATAAGAGTTTTGAACCAACTATATCACCCCACAATTTCTGTTTAAACAGGGATCTGCAGTACAAAGCTTGTTTATCATCATTTTAGTTAAAGGCGTATCTAATTTTACAAACCTGGGCAAATAAAGGAACCAAGAGATATATTACATTTCTGTTCATCAAAGGGAAATTTGTAAATGGCTATATCGCAAGAAGTTACGAGTCTCATAAATTTATAATCATACACCGTTCCATGGTGAGTAAGTATATTAAAGTCAACAGGTTGAGATTTATCCTCGGTGTCAGTCCTAGAGAAATAAAATGTAAAGTTATTGTAATATACAAGTATACCAATGTCATGATATGGACAATTAAGACTGAGAAAATTAATGGCTGTCTACAAGGGCAGTCACACTGTAAAGGGAACATCTTTATTCTCATTTGCACAAGCAAAGACTAGAAGCAATGGGATGAAACTGAATGATAGGATACACAGGACTAGTGTATAGCAAATGTGGTGCCAATATTCAAAAAGGGGACAAAAATTGAAATTGGAAATTATAGGCCAGTAAGCTTAACCTCTACTGTGGGTAAAATCCTAGAGGGTTTTCTAAGAGATGCTATACTGGAGTATCTGAAGAAAAATAACCTCATGACTCAATATCAACATGGGTTACGAGGGACCGTTCCTGTCAAACGAATCTGATAAGCTTCTATGAAGAGGTAAGTTTTGGACTGGATGAAAGAAATGCAGTGGACGTTGTGTATATGGACTTTTCAAAAGCTTTTGATATGGTGCCACACAAAAGGTTGATACATAAAATAAGAGCAATGGGGATAGGGAGAAATATGTGTAAGTGGGTTAAGAACTGGTTTAGTGATAGGAAACAAAGGGTGGTCATTAATGGAACACACTCAGAATGGGTCACAGTTAACAGTGGGGTACCACAGGGGTCAGTGTTGGGCCCACTTCTTTTTAACATATTTATTAATGACCTTGTAGGGGGCATACAGAGTAGAACCTCAATATTTGCAGATGACACTAAATTCTGTAGGGTAATCAATACAGAGGAGGACAATTTTATATTTCAGGAGGATTTATGTAAACTAGAAGCTTGTATAAATGTAAGGTCATGCACTTGGGCAGAGGAAATAAATTGCATACTTATGTGCTTAATTGTAAAACACTGGGCAAAACTACCACTGAAAAAAACCTGGGTGTATGGGTAGATGACAAACTCACATTTAGTGGCCAGTGTCAGGCAACTGCTGCAAAGGCATATAAAATAATGAGATGTATTAAAAGAGGCATAGATGCTCATGAGGAGAACATAATTTTACCTCTACTCAGGTCACTAGTGTGACCACACTTAGAATACTTTGTACAATTCTGGTCTCCAGTGTATAAGAAAGACATAGCAGAACTAGGCGGGTGCAGAGAAGAGTTATTAGAGGACTGAGGTGTCTGCAATACCAAGACAGGTTATTAAATGTGCGGTTATTTAGCTTGGAAAAACGAAGGCTTAGGGGTGATCTTATAATAATGTATAAATATATGAGGGGACAGTACAGAGACCTTTCTAATGATCTCTTTACTCTTAGGCCTGAGGACAAGGAGGCATCCTCTACGTCTGGAGGAAAGAAGGTTTAATCATAAACACAGACGTGGATTCTTTACTGTAAGAGCAGTGAGACTATGGAACTCTCTGCCACATGATGTTGTAATGAGTGACTCACTACTAACATTTAAGAAGGGCCTGGATGCCTTTCTTGAAAACTATAATATTACCGATTATATATACTAGATTCTTGATAGGGCGTTGATCCAGGGAACTAGTCTGATTGCCGTATGTGGAGTCAGGAAGGAATTTTGTTCCCCAATGTGGAGCTTAGTGTTCCCACATGGGTGTTTTTTGCCTTCCTCTGGATCAACATCTTAGGCTATGGGTTCAACTAGATGGACTTAAAGTCTTCCTTCAACCTTAACAACTATGTTACTATGTTACAGATTAGGTACTAGAATAAACTTTTTGACAGTAAGGGTGATCAAAACGTGGAACACAAAGCCATGGGAGGTGGTAAGTTCCTTCCCTTCCTTTCAGGTCAATACTATAATACTTTACAGGCTCTACTCCCTGAGAGTGACAGTGGCTTATTGTCCTCCAGGCCCCCCATGTTAATTTCTTGATCCCTTGGCCACCTGGTTTCCACACTTTTTAGCCTGAGACCTTTGCACTCCCCTCATGGGTGACTTTAACATCCCTATTGACAATCCCATCTCCTCATCTGCATCTCATCTTTTATCCCTAACCTCCTCTCTCAGCCTTTCACAACTTAATAAGTCTGCTACATATGAAGATTGGAATACATGAAGCGGCATCTCCTACAATTATAACAACTCCGCACTGACAGTGGCAACCCTGGCACATGCTGCAAACACGGTTTCTCCAGCGGTGCTCCAGGTGCGCTGAAAGTCTGTAGAAAAAATTCAACCTGGCGGAAGATTTCATGCATTATAAGTTAATTCTGAATACGTACAATGCTGACCTCTCCAAAAAAGATTACTACAACAACCTTATCACATCACTTGCCATCAATCCTAAATGACTCTGACACTTTCCATGCTCTCCTTCGTCAAAGAGTACAGACCCAAACTACCAGCCTCACTGCTGACGATCTGCCCAACTAAATTAAAGACGAAATTGACCACATATGACAGTAAATTTCCTTACAAAAAAAATCATATTTTAACTTTGGCACACAATTAAGAAAGGGGAGGACATGATAGTTACTTTTCAATTGTATTTTTATTTTTCTTGTGTAAAGGTGTATGGTTTCCAAAATACCGACGTTTCGGCTCAACCATGAACCTTCGCCAGGAAGACAATCTGTACATGTAGAATCACAAAAAAACAGTATTACAATCAGTTTTAATGCATAGAAATTGCAACATTGAAATAAATAATCTCTTGATATCAACTAGAGTCTTCTACATATAAGAGCCCTTTCACATCAGCGTTTTTTTCAAATCGCGGCAGATGCGGTGAAAAAACCGCATCTGCAGCAATTACCGCATACCGGCTGCACTTGCGGCACGGTTGCGGTAAACGCCATACAAGGTATAGGCGGACTTGCGGCAGGTGCGGCAGGTGCAGTTTTGGCACTTGCGGCAGGGGCGGCCGCGAAAAATAATGCTGTCAGCCGCGGTTTTTTTTGCGGCCGCACCTGCCGCAAGTGCCAAAACCGCACTTGTTGCACCTGCCACAAGTCCGCCTATACCTTGCATGGCGTTTACTGCAACCGCGCCCCAATCGTGCCGCAAGTGCAGCCGGTATGAGGTAATCGCGGCAGATGCGGTTTTTTCACCGCATCTGCCGCGATTTGAAAAAAACGCTGATGTGAAAGGACCCTAAGACCTAGGAAAAGTCGTAAATAGTGTGTGTGTGTAGAAGAGCCGCTTAGTGATGTGCCGTGTACATTTAAAGAAGAAATGAAAAAAAGAGAGGAACAAGGAGAAGAAAATGAAGTTCAGGAAAAGGACGTAGATTGTAAGAAAGAGTTGAAATGGAACAAGAGAGGATAAGGAAAGAACAGTGCATGGAGAGAAGTCATTCACGCCTTAGTAGAGATGCTGAAGTTCTGATTAGGGTAGGCTGGTAAGAGTGCCCTTATGGCCCCTTTACACACAGCTACAGGTGACAGGTTTTCCACAGGTAACTTACTGGTTGCAGTGAAATCATGGAGACATAGTTCTATCTTGGTGCTGTGTACAAATGGAACTATGTCTCCATGATTTCACTGCAACCAGTAAGTTACCTGTGGAAAACCTGTCACCTGTAGCTGCGTGTAAAGGGGCCATTAGGGTGCAGGTCACAGTGTACTTTAGAAAGGGGAATTATTTAATAGACAAATAGTGGTAACGAGGATTCCAACATTTCAGTATTGCAGTGTATTCTCACATTATTATATAGCTGAGGGATCTCTTAGGTTGAGGACTGTGATTTCTACTCTTTTGCTATGCTATATTGTCTATAGTGGGTAAGATAGGAGCATGTTAGTACATAGAGTGCCTGCTATTTAGAGGAAGGTTTTCCCATTGACTACCTTGTCATGAGCCAGCCTGGATAAATTTAAAGATGGGACCCTTATGATCGTCCTTGTAGATTAGCTGTGAAAAAGAAGGGGAGAGAAGGGGGAGAGAAGGGGAAGTTTGTTTTTTCAGTCAGTGGTTGAAGCAGTAATAATTAAAGCAATAGAAGCTAAGAAAAGAGTTAGGAATAGAGCTGAGAATAATCACCTGTTTCCTTATGGGTAACAGATTAATGAGGTAGACAAATGTCTCTATTCAAAGTAGAAGAGGAGATTTTTTAAAACCTGTGAAATAGATTTCCTTTAATATATGGTATTTATACAGTATGTTCTAGGTTACACAAGAGTAATGTTTACTCTATAGATATAGTTAGCGATGCTCTAGATCTTCGCTATGATAGTGGGGAAGGGCTTTATATATCTTTCTGTGTAAAAAATTGTAATATTTTAGGTGAAGTCACTCTAGGTTGGTATTAGTTGTAAGAAAGGAAGAGGTACATACCATGTAGATATGGTATATCTGGCCTGTGGCTCCCCCCTGGAAATAGGAGAGAGGCAGTGTAAGGCAAAAGGTTCAGAGTACATAGTGAATATTGCCAGCTTTTCGAAAATATCCTTAACAAGTGTTCTTAGGACCTTATGGTTTTGACGATAAAATATCTCGAAGACGAGATTACCAAGATTAAGGAGCAGGTCACTGCAATAGAAAGTCAGCTCTCTAACACTCTTTCTTCCACAGATTTCAGCAATCTGAAGGCGAAGGCCGACAAAACATTACAGGATTTTAGCAACGAGATCAAAAAGATCCAAATTCCTGCGAGACCAGGATGATTATACAAAAAATCAGGTCTACCGATGGCACTACACAACCCAACTGGAAGGTCCTCCATACAGAAATCGATTTGGCTCCTCAGGGTCATCAGGTTCCGAAGGTGGTCACGGACGTGGTCAGAGTGGACCAGGCAGAACCAGACAACCTTTTTTAGGTCGCAGACCGGCACCTCAAAAGAATCCCCAGCTCCGCCACAAGACCGATCAGAAGAGGAAGAAGAAGGGGGAATAGACGAAGATCCTTTCCTAGAGAACAGAATACAGACCCAGTCGCAGGTAAGAACAGCCTCGTCTTCAACATCCCCTCCTAAAACCTTTCACCTGCCGAGACACAGGTTCTTCAGAAGGGATATCCTTCTGCCAACTCCTGCATTTGACTCCTTCCTGGTTAACCAGGAATTAAACCACTTCTCCCACACCCTACAACTCAAGGTTCACTTTAACACGGAAACTGAGTCACCACCAACTACAACACATATTTTGGAAGACAAAACTGGAGAAAATTTCTCGTTTCAGAGGCTGAAACTCAAGGCTCAAAGCACTTTCCAGCCTCCTAAACTTTCACATTCGGTCGAAACATATGTATCAGTATCGAACTCTGTAGACAAATACATACTTGAAATTGAGAATGATAGTTATCATCTCAAACACAACCTCAGTAGAGAGGAGACCATTGCCTTCAATAACCTTAAAAAAATCAAAAACGTCATAATAAAGCCATAGACAAAGGTGGCTCTATTGCAGTACTTGACAAATCTTACTACCTATCAGAGATTCACAACCAACTGTCCTACACCGACACAGATACGTCAGTCCAATCCAAATCAATAATGCTTATAAAAACAAAGATGACCAATTTAATTCGTACCCACAATAACCAAGGCACAATACAGTAGATAAGAAACTTGCTGACTGCTTTGTAAAAATAAACCCGATAACACCAGTACTATGTACTCTACCAAAATTACACAAAAATTTACAAAATCCCCCAGAAAGACCAATCGTGGCCTCCACAGAATCAGTACTCTCTCCACTGTTCATAACATTGAATAGGATACTCACACCTTTAATACCAAAAATAAAATCATTTATCAAAGATACCACCGGATTCCTCTTTCATGTTCATGGCATAGGCAATGTACCCGACAAGAGCTTACTTGTCACATGAATGTGAATAACCTATGCACAAACATAGATCACCAACTTAGTATAGAGGCAGTCCAATGGTTTTTAGATCAGGAGGAAAACTTTGGGAATCACTAATAGGAATTTTGTTGCATTGACACACTCAAACTTGTCTTATACAATAATTATTTTCTTTTTGAAGACCAGTTTTACTTGCAATAGTGGGGAACCACCAAGTGGGCTAAAATGGCACCTCCATACACCAATATTTTTATTGCAAAATTCGATGCAGACCACATCGATACCAACCCCATCTTCCGTCAATATGTCCTTAATGGTTAAGGTACATAGACGATGTGTTTTGTATTTGGACAGCCAACATTAGCTCCTTGGAAACATTCGTCGAACAGATCAATACAGCTATTCCAAATCTCACCCTCACATTGCATCATGATTCCAAGAAAATTAACTTCCTCAACACCAACATCATACTTGACGATAGAGGCAAGATAACAACTGACCTCTACATCAAATCAACAGACCCTAATAGTTAACTCCACTTCACCAGCGACTGCTGGTGAAAGACTCATGAAAGAAGCTCTTCCTTTATCCCAACACCAGAGAATTGAACATATTGTGTTTGACCCAGACACTAGGGATGAGCGAGTAATGAAGTAATCGGGATCGCTATACTCGCAACGAGTAGGACCCGGTACTTGTTACTCATTACGAGTATAGCGAGTCCGATTGAAATGTGCATACTTTTGCAGTGTATCTATATATACACTGTGAAAGTACACTAAAAGTGAAGAAAAGTTGTTAAAAAATAAAAACAACATCATACTCACCTTCCGACGCCTGTATCGGGACCGGAAAACCTCACCTCCGATGTGCGGCAAGGACCTGCCAGTCTGATAGCCAATCAGATGGCTGGGAGCAATCTGACCAATCAGATCGCTGGACGTCACAAACCACGTGATCGCTACCAGCCACCTGATTGGCCAGATTGCAAGGTCCTAGGTGTACTGCCAGGACACCTGCCGAGTAATGACAACAAACATGGCAAGTAGCCTGAATATCGTTACTATTACCGAATAGTAACGATTATACTCGCTCATCCCTACCAGACACATGTATCCTCAGACAGAGGGAGATGACCCAAAAATTCATGGCACAAGGCTATCCTGAATCCACATCCAGGCCATAGGCTCAATCCTAGGCCAGAACTAATGACAAATCAATTAGACATACTTTTGTCAACACTTACCATCCATTCTCACCCTTGATTAAGAAAGTAGTCTTCAAACACTAGCCCTTACTCGAAAAGGCATATCCTAGTATAAGTGAATTCAGAGTCCCACCAATGGTCTGCCACAAACATGTACGCAATCTTAGGGTACCTTAACACGCCGCAAATTTTGGCAGCGATCGGAGGCAACTGAACATGCGCGTGCACGTTTTTGACGGTTTCCTCCGAACGCCGATGTCGCATGTACATGCCGCCATTGCGTCGTCAACCTAAGGTGATGTGTCGTCCCGGAAGTTTCCACACAAACATTGGGAAACATCCGGTTGACTCCTGACGCCACTTCACAAGCCGCAATCCCCAAAGGAATGTGGGCGTACATGATCAGCGCCGCAAGAACATAGGCGTGACAGACTTGTGTATACCGCGCCCCAAACACGCTGATTAGACAACGCAATAGCGTCATGATTGGCCAGCCTGCGCAGGAAGGCTGGCTAATACATGACGCCATTGCAATTGTGTACTGTGAATGGACATCTCATCAAAGATGGCGCCCTGTGAAGGGACAGCCAATAGTTACACAGTAGCCCCCACCATTCATCGCTGACGGGGTGATCAGTAGGCGATACAGATTCCATCCCTATCGCCCGTTCACACGCCAAAACCAGGGCAATTCTCCTTCAGGGTTGCATCTTGTTTTTGAACAATGCTCTGAAACCGCAACCGGGAGCAACTTTCAAAATCACCACCGGGTTCCATAGTTACACGCCGCAGTTTCGTAGCAATTTCAGGGCGAAAGTGACGGAACTCCGGATTGCCTCTCAGTTGCTACACCGTAGTTGCGGCATGTAAAGGTACCTTTAGAGATCACCTAGTTAGAGCTGATGTTGGGTCTGGAAAGTTGACATAAAAAAAACACCACACAGAGTACAGCATGTAAGGGGACTTTCCCCTGACTCAACTGTGCACTATGTTCGAATGTCACCAGAGTGGATTTTTTTACACACCCCAGGACTGGCAAACTTTTCCCAATCAATAGTTTCTATACCTGCGATTCATCACACATTGTCTATCTGATCAAGTACCCGTGTGGTCTCGGATATGTTGAAGAAATCACCCTGCATGTCCGAGACTGCATCAGTAAACCTAAATCAACTATCTGGTGCAAAAATACACTATTACCCATCCGAACCCATTTCATCGAAAAAAATCATTCTATTAGACAACTAAGGTTTTAGATAATTGAACACATCCCCTAGCCCAGGAGAGGTGAAATTAGGGTACAGAAGTTAAAAGAACGTGAATCCTATTGGATATACCATCTCAAAACCCTGCACCCACTAGGGCTTAATAGAGAACGTGAAGTCTGGTACTGAAACATGCAAATAGGGAATATATCCCTATAATGAATATTAACTCTCTCCCATCTGGCAGTGCAGCGGTGTAACTAGGTTTCATGGCGCCCGGGTCAAAGATCCATGTCGGCGCCCCCCCCCCCAGTGTAGGTGAGGAGCAGGGGGGGAGGGTTGGGTGCTGTTGGCCGTCAGCCCCGCCGCCCTTGCAGCCTTGGGGTGGTTGTGATGCGACACTGGTACCTTCATATGGGCTCAGGAACTGTCCACATTTATCTCTCCCCATAACCTTCATCTCTATCTCTGACCAAGATATAACATGCCCTGTGCCCTATCCGAAAATAACTGTGCACCGTCCATCCCCAGAGGCAGTGTGTGTGGCACAGTTTGATGGCACCCTCGGGTTACTGTGGCCGGAGATACGATAGAACTGTGCCCTATAAGATGCCCGGTCCCGGAAGGCACTGCCGGATACTGAGATCACACTGCATACACCTGTCAGTAAAACTACAACTCCCAGCAAGTGGTGAAGTCCTGATGTGACTGCATGCTGGGAGTTGTAGTGTGCCCCATCTGGAGCGCCCTGCACCCACCTCTGGGCTCCGTCCTGTACTCGAACAGATAGTCAAGTCGATCTCCGAGTTCCGGGTCGTCCCTGGGGTGCTCATGTCTCCCGGGCAGTGACTGGCGGTGGTGAGTGAGGCTGGCAGGAGGGCACGGTGCAGGAGGCGGCTCCTCGCCACGGACATGTTGCTGAGGCTGAAGCTGCCGGTCTCTCCTCCTCCTCCCGTTATAGTGCGGCTTCCTCAGTCCTCTGTATAGCTCCTCCTGTGCCCCCTCACCAGCGCCCCCTCGCTGAGTTGCGCCCGGGGCAAAAGATCCAGCTGCACCCCCCTAGATACGCCCCTGTGGCAGTGGTAGACTTAATCCCATAAATTCTTCCCAATGTTAGACCATTCTAGTACATAGTACTTTAAAATTTGATGGTATGACAATATTGCCTTGTTGAAATGCTACAATGTGATTTGGCACTAATATCTGTCTCTTCTCTCCAGGCAGGACAAAGAATGTAATGCATCGATTTTAAAATTCTGCCCCGGTCAATCTACTATCATCTGCACTCATCCCTGTGCACTATACGACGGACCACATTCGCTGTTTTTGTTTAACTACTGTATGGTCACTTAGCAACCCGTCAGCCCAACAGAAATGCTTCTCTCCACAGATACCTAGTAATACGCCTACTTGGGGCACCCGCACATGTGCAGTACACTCTGGGGACTCTCTGCCCCAAGCAAAATGGTGGCACCGTCTGCCCACGCATGTGCCATGACCACTTCTGGTCTGCAATGGCGCACTTCTGGTCACGCAGTTTCACACTACCCAATCAAGAAGCGTCTTCTAACAGAAATAGCTGCCACCAACACAACATAGTGCTCCTGGCCTCCATACAAAAGCCATGCACATAAGGACATAGGTACCACCTCTATGATATGACCTATTCTATAACTTATCGCTATGCACTCTGAACCTTTTTCCCTTACACTGCCTCTCTCCTGTTTCCAGGGGGGAGCCACAGGCCAGATATAGCATAACTACATGGTATGTGCTTTTTCCTTTCTTACAACTAATACAAACCTAGAGTGACTTCACCTAAAATACTGCAATTTTTTTTACACAGAAAGATATATAAAGCCCTTCCCTACTACCATAGCTAAGATCTAGAGCATCGCTAACTATATCTATAGAGTAAACGTTAATCTTGTGTAACCTAGAACATACTGTATAAATACCATATATTAAAGCAAATCTATTTTCATAGGTTTTTAAAAAAATCTCCTCGTCTAGTCTGAATAGAGACATTTGTCTACCTCATCAATCGGTTACCCATAATGGTACCTTTACACGCGGCAACAGGAAGAAAGAAATCGGCAGGTGTCAGAGACAATTGTACCTTTTACCTTCAAAACACCTTGCAGATACCTGAATTACACGCAGTCACTTCAAGGTGTTTTGAAGGTAAAAGGTACAATTTTCTCCGACACCTGCCGTTTTCTATCTTCCTGTTGCCGCGTGTAAAGTGGCCATAAGGAAACAGGTGATTATTCTCAGCTCTATTCCTGACTCTTTTCCTAGCTTCTATTGCTTTAATTACTGCTCCAACCACTGACTGAAAAAACAGACCTTCCCTTCTCCCCCCTTCTTTTTCACAGCTAATCTACTAGGACGATCATAAGGGTCCCATCTTTAAATTTATCCAGGCTGGCTCATGACAAGGTAGACAAGGGGAAAACCTTCCTCTAAATAGCAGGCACTATATGTACTAACATGCTCCTATCTTACCCACTATAGACAATATAGCATAGCAAAGGAGTAGAAACCACAGTCCTCAATTTAAGAAATCCCTCAGCTATATCATAATGTGAGAATATACTGCAATATTGAAATTTTGGTATGCACAGTACCACTATTTGTCTATTAAATAATTCCTCTTTCTACAGTACACTGTGACCTGCACCCAAAGGTACCGTCACACGTGGCAATATTGCATGCAATTTCACTGGCAATTTGCTGGTTGCAGTGAAATCATGGACACATTGTTCTATTTTGTTGCCGTGTACAAATGTAACAATGTGTCCATGATTTCACTGCAACCAGCAAATTGCCATTGAAATTGCAAGCAATATTGCCACGTGTGACGGTACCCTAAGGGCACTCTTACCAGCCTACCCTAATCAGAACTTCAGCATCTCTACCGAGACGTGAATGTCTTCTCTCCATGCACTGTTCTGTACTTATCCTCTTTTGTTCCATTTCAACTCTTTCTTACAATCTACGTCCTTTTCCTGAACTTCATTTTCTTCTCCTTGTTCCTCTCTTTTTTCTCTTTCTTCTTTAAATGTACACGGCACATCACTAAGCGGTTCTTCTACACACACACTATGTACCACTTTTCCTAGGTCTTATATGTAGAAGACTCTAGTTGATATCAAGAGATCATTTATTACAATGTTGCAATTTCTATGCATTAAAACTGATTGTAATACTGTTTTTTTTGTGATTCTATATGTATCATTGAGCATATAAGGAGCCTTGCCTAGTCTGCTGCAGACGTGTCTGCTGCGAAAGTGCTGAGCTAAAGTGCAGAGAAATGAAATAGACCTGAAATGATATGAAGCATCTGGGCTCCATCATCCGCCCTGTATCATAATTCATCTGCACTGCTCTGACCATCACCTAATCATCATGTTGTTTCTGTGTTTCTCTACAGGTATGTTTGAGCATATGGATCAGCACCGAACTACAATGCTTTTTTGATGTATTCTGTTTGCTGACAATATCTGGGGTATGTTTGAGCATATGGATCAGCACCGAACTTTAATGCTTTTTTGATGTATTCTGTTTGCTGACAATATCTGATTCCAGCATCATTGGAACTGTCCTTCCCCTCCCCCCCTCCCCACACCTGAAATCAGTATCATTGAGCACATAAGGAGCCTTGCTTAGTCTGCTGCAGACGTGTCTGCTGCGAAAGTGCTGAGCTAAAGTGCAGAGAAATGAAATAGACCTGAAATGAACCGGAATTGACTGGATAGACTGGAAGGTACTTTCAGATAGCCATTCAAACAATGTCTACTACTCTATCCTCTACTAATCATTACCATGTCTTTAACTGCACTGTTTGTGTTTCTATGTGCCATCACCACCAACTTATATCACCCTATCCCCCCTCCATCACCACTCATCCACATCAGCCCCTCTCTCCTGCCCTACTCTATGTACAGCACCCACGCCATCTTCAGTTTACTGAGGATTCTCAGCCCACCATATTCTAACATTTGTCATAACAAACCAAGTCCAAAATCTAAAAACTATCTGCTCTTCCTCTTTTTGCTGCTGCTCCTCTCAGGTGATATCTCTCCCAACCCTGGTCCATCCTCTAACTTCAACCCCTCTCCCACCACACATAGAAACCCCACTAACCTTATTACCATCACTTGCACTCCTTCATCTCCCTCTTTTAACTGCGCGCTCTGGAATCCACGATCTGTATGCAATAAACTTTCCTTCATTCACAATTACTTCCTTACCAACTCTCTTAACCTTCTGGCCCTCACAGAAACCTGGATCCAGGACTCAGACACTGCTTCCCCAGCTGCTATTTCTCACGGTGGCCTACATTTCTCTCACTCCCCTAGACCTGGGAACAGACGTGGTGGTGGAGTGGGCCTCCTCCTGTCCCCACAATGTACTTTCCAGGTCATTCCTCCAGCCCCATCACTCTCATTCCCTTCTTTTGAGGTCCATACCATTAGGCTATTCCATCCCCTCCCCCTCAAAGTAGCAGTGGTATACCGCCCCCCAGGGTCACCCACCCAGTTCCTCGACCACTTCTCCGCGTGGCTCCCGCATTTCATGTCCTCAGATTTACCAACCCTTATTCTGGGAGACTTTAACATTCCTATAAACAGCCCCATCTCCTCATTTGCATCCCAGCTCCTATCTTTTACTACTTCTCTCGGCCTCTGACAGCTCTCAACCTCTGAGACGCACGAAGACGGTAACACCCTTGCCCTGGTCTTTACCCGGCTCTGCTCATCCTCCCCCTTGGATAACTCAACTCTTCTCTAAGACCACAACATTCTCTCCTTCTCACTCACTAACCCTCGGCCACCACAGCCCAATCCTACCTATCACACATCCAGAAATCTACAGGCCATTAACCCTCATGCACTCACAGATTCCCTCATCTCATCACTGTCCCCAATCTCTTCTATCTCCTGTCCAGATCAAGCAGTAAATCACTACAACGACACTCTCAGAAGCACCCTGGACCAAGTAGCGACCCTCACCCTCAGAACCACCAAACATAGAACAAAACAGCCCTGGCTCACACCACAAACTCGATTCCTCCAGCGATGCTCTAGGAGTGCTGAACGTCTATGGAGGAAAACTCGCTCACCAGGAGACTTTATCCACTATAAATTCATGCTCAAAACTTACAACTCTGCCCTTCACCTTGCCAAACAGACCTACTTCACCACCCTGGTCTCCTCACTATCCAACAATCCAAAGAAACTCTTTGACACCTTTCACTCTCTCCTCAGTCCTAAAGTGCAGGCCCCCATCACTGACCTCTGTGCTGATGACCTGGCTTCCTACTTCATGGAGAAAATAGACAACATCCGCCAGGAAATCAGCTCTCAGCCTCCAAGCGCTGCCACCCCCATTCTTCCCCACACCTTCTCCGGTTCACTCTCCACATTTGACCCAGTCACAGAAGAAGAAGTCTCCAGGCTCCTTTCTTCCTCTCGTCCCACCACATGCACTACTGACCCCATTCCCTCACACCTGCTCCAGTCCCTCTCTCCAGTCGTCACCACTCATCTAATCAAAATCTTCAATCTCTCCCTCTCTTCTGGCATCTTCCCCTCCTCCTTCAAACACTCGATCATTACCCCATTATTAAAGAAAACCACTCTCGACCCAACCTGCACAAATAACTACAGACCAGTCTCCAATCTCCCCTTCATCTCTAAACTCTTGGAGCGCCTGGTCTATTCCCGCCTCACCCGTTACCTCACCGCTCACTCTCTTCTAGATCCATTACAGTCTGGTTTCTGCCCCCTTCACTCTACAGAAACTGCCCTCATCAAAGTGACCAATGACCTTCTGACAGCAAAACATAATGGTGACCATTCTCTGCTTATTCTTCTTGACCTCTCTGCAGCTTTTGACACTGTCGACCATCATCTCCTACTCTCTATGCTGCTCTCCATTGGCATAAAGGACACTGCTCTCTCCTGGCTCTCCTCCTATCTTTCTGACCGCTCTTTCAGTGTATCTTTTGCTGGCTCCACTTCTTCCCCTCTTCCTCTCACTATTGGAGTCCCTCAGGGTTCAGTCGTTGGCCCTCTCCTCTTTTCTCTCTACACAGCCCCGATTGGACGCACCATCAGCAGATTTGGCTTTCAGTACCATCTTTATGCTGATGACACACAACTATACACTTCAGCCCCTGACCTTACCCCTGCAGTATTAAAGAACACCAATGACTGTCTAGCTGCAGTTTCCAATATCATGTCCACTCTCTATTTGAAACTAAACCTTTCCAAAACTGAACTACTTCTGCTCCCCCCATCCACCAACCTCCCTAAATCGGACATCTCTCTCTCTCAGTTTGTGGCACCACGATAACGCCTAGGCAGCAGGCTCGTTGTCTGGGTGTTATGTTTGACACCGATCTCTCCTTCTCCTCCCACACACAATCTCTCGTCCGCTCCTGTCGCTTACACCTGAAGAATATCTCCAGAGTCCGCCCCTTTCTCACCATGGAAACAACAAAAACCCTCACCGTGGCCCTAATCCATTCCCGCCTTGACTATTGCAATTCTCTATTAAGCGGCCTCCCCCTCAGCAGACTTTCTCCTCTCCAGTCCATCCTTAATGCAGCAGCCAGGATCACCCATCTGGCCAATCGTTACTCAGATGCCTCTGCTCTGTGCCAGTCATTGCACTGGCTGCCCGTATACTACAGGATCAAATTCAAATTGCTTGTTCTCACCCACAAAGCTCTTCACAGTGCAGCACCCCCCTACATCTCCTCCCTCATCTCTGTCTATCACCCCACCCGTTCTCTACGTTCCTCAAATGACCTTCGACTAACATCTGCACTAATCCTATCCTCCCACTCCCGGCTCCAAGATTTCTCCAGAGCTGCACCAAACCTCTGGAATGCTTTACCCCAAGAAATCAGGACTATCCACAACTTGCATGGCTTCAGACGATCCCTAAAAACGCATCTTTTTAAGGCGGCCTATCATACTCCGTAATAGAAGTCCTTTGTACTGTAGACAGTGAATGGGCTATCCCTCTGGACATTACTCTTCTACAAACTCCACCAAATCAAAAAGCTCTACACAGACTGTATAATGACCATCCATGTAAGCTTAGCCCTATGCCCCATTTCCTCAAGATGCCTGGACCATCAGTGCAATAAGCCCCTGTACCTTGTGCAACCCCTATCTTGTTGTAGATTGTAAGCTCTTTTGAGCAGGGTCACCTTCATTTCTTGCTTTATTTTTTGTATTTTCTTTTTTACATTGATTCTATGCCTATTGTTTTGTATCCAATTATTCTACTGTATTTGTTCTCTACTGTAATTACTTACTGTATATTTTCTGTACCCTACATTGTAAAGCGCTGTGGAATATGTTGGCGCTATATAAATAAAGCTTTATTATTATTATCATTATTATATGTACAGATTGTCTTCCTGTGACGAAAGCTCATGGTCGAGCCGAAACGTCAGTATTTTGGAAACCATACAGCACAAGAAAAATAAAAAAAAAACACTTGAAAGGTAACTATCATGCTTTCCTCTTTCTTTGTTGTGTGCCAGGATTAAAATATGATTTTTATTGACTAACTCATTACCCTTGAGCACTTAATAGTGGTTGAGCTTGACTCTATCCTTTATAGGAAATTTCCTTACAGCCTCAGAACATCATGCAGTTTCTCCCCTCATGCATTTCATCCAACTCACTTTCGGTCCTTGATCCGGTCACAGAGGATGAAGTTACCCGGCTTGCATCTTCTCGCCCCACTACTTGCACTAGTCACCCTACTTCCTCAAGTCTCCTTCAATCCCTTTCCCCGGCTGTCACCTCTCATCTAACTAAAATGTTTCATCTTTCCCTCTTATCTGGTGATTTCCCCTCCTCCTTCAAACATGCCAGCACACACTCATTACTAAAAAAACAACCCTCAACCAAAACTCTGCTGCTAACTACGGACCAGTCTCTAATCTCCCTTTCATCTCTAAACTCCTGGAAGGCTTGGTCCACACCTGTCTTATCCGCTATCTCTCGAATAGTAACGATTACACTCGCTCATCACTAACTGCCCCTATTGGACAAACCATCAGTAGATTCAGTTTTCAGTACCTTCTCTATGCTCATGACACCGAGTTATACACATCTTCTCCTGACATCACCTCCACATTACTACAAGATACCAGTGATTGTCTGTCTGCTTTCTCTAACATCATATCCTCTCTCTACCTTAACCTGAATCTGTCAAAAACTGAACTTCTCATGTTTCCTCCCTCTCCTAATCTTCAGAAACCTAATATTGGCATTTCTATAATTCTATAAGTGTTTTTACCATTACTCCTCAGCAGCACCCCCGCTGTCTTGGGGTTATATTTAGAAAGAAAAAGAAAAGGGCGCATGTGTAGACACACAGGGCTATTTGTATAAATAAAAAGTGCCAGTGCACTCACCTATAATGGTTGTGTACGTCTACACAACCAAGATTAAACGTGTGGTTAATGGGGCTCCAGGTCGCCTCCCTCTAATAATGCTGCTGTCCTGCCAGTGTTTGCACTCGCAACTCCGTGCTCCCCGAAAATTTGCGTGATCCTGCCGGACTAGACAACACGTCACCGCAGGTCCTCAGTTGTTTATCCCGGTAGCTAGGTTACCGCAAGTCCTCAACCCTCCAGATATGCCAGGCTGCTCCTGCCGCTTTGGCTCCGTAGAGAGATATTTCACATAAAAACAATAGTATAGCTGTCTCAGGGAGCGCCAAAGGAATACTGGACAAATTAGTGAATAAGAACCGACCTTTATTCTTCCTCCAATACCACATAAAAACAATAGTACAGCAGTCTCAGGGACCCCATCTGATGAAGACAGCTTAGACCATTGAAACGCATTGGGGCAGTGGTATTGGAGGAAGAATAAAGGTCGGTTCTTATCCACTAATTTGTCCAGTATTCCTTTGGCGCTCCCTGAGACCGCTGTACTATTGTTTTTATATTGGGGTTATATTTGACTCAGATTTCTCCTTTACTCCCCACATCTGATCACTCGCTTGCTCATGTCACCTACACCTCAAAAACATCTCTAGATCTAAACCTTTTCTTGCTGTTGACTCTGCAAAAACTCTAACTGTTACCGTTATTCATTTGTAGCACCCAGGGTATGGGAACTCGGATGTCTGGGCCCTCTGCTTTGGTGGGGGATGTCACTGGTGGCCTGCCCAGATCCGTGACCCCGGGTGACAACAGCCCAATAGAAGGGGTTGTTTTTAGTATTTACAAAGGGATTAGAGTCTTTGTCTCGTGACGCCACCTGTAGTACCTGGTGACTAGACACCAGCGCTGCCACAGTCCTCCGGAGGGTGGTGGTATTGCGGCTAGGGTAGAGCAGCTCCCTACAGGTAGAGCCAAGCCTCGGGGGCAGTGTTACCTGTTGCCAGGATGGTGCAGACCGTTGAGAAGAAAAAAGTCAATGAAAGCAGGACAGAAACAAAGAGGCAATTCACTCTTCCAGGTACTTTACTTGTAAAAGAAGACTGATCAAGATGGTGATACAGCTCACAGTACTGGCGCAGGATGCAGCAGCAGAATGCAGAATCTGTGGAAGTCTCTGGCTGTACCTTATTGGATCTACCCGTGTCCTGTCCCTTCTCTCTCTTCTCATGGTCTGCTTCTTGAGCAGTGGTACGTCCCAGGGGATAAACACCCTGAGAATGTCTTGGGAGCCGGGACGAGTACGGTCGGAGGGTGAACACTCCAGGCCGTGTTATCAGACCCGTGTACTCCGGGTGAACAAGTCAGGACCTTTCTGTCTGGGCTACTTCTTCTCTAGCCCTCTTTTGAAGCCCCCTTTCCTCTCTTGGGTAAGCTCCCGTTTGCCGTCTTTCCTTGGGGAAGACACTCTGAAGACTCCCGTGCGTTCTACCTTGCTCCTCTCACACTTTCTACTCTCAAACACTCTGTTTTGGGACCTCCACCCGGTTGCATGGGTGGGTGTGTGTTGGGTTCAAATCCTTCCACAGTGTTCTGCATTCTACTTGTGACAGGGGCAACCACACGCTCATCTTTGGGTGCAGTACCTCACTTTTGACGCCTGACCAATGGGGCGCCACACATTCTTCTCTGGATTACTTCAACTTTCTACTAATTGGTCTCCCTCTTAATAAACTCTCTCCTCTACAATCAATCCTAAATGCAGCAACCAGGATCATATTCCTCTACAACCCCTTCATTGATGCCTCTATGCTGTGCCAGTCATTGCACTCGTTGCCCATCCACTATAGTGTACAATATAAAATTATTTCTTTCACCCATAAAACCCTCCACAGTTCTGCACCACCCTACATCTCCTCCCTCATCTTGGTCTATTGCCCTACATGCGCCCTCTTTTCCGCAAGTGACCTAAGACTGACTTCAGCTACAATCCGAACCTCCCACTCCCGTCTCCAAGACTTCTCACGAGCAGCTAAAATTCTCTGGAATGGATTACCAAGAACAATTCAATTAATTCCTAATACCCACAGTTTTAAGTGAACCTTAAAAACACCTCTTTAAACTAGCCTATTACCTCACCTTTCTTATCTAACAATTCCCATTTTTCCTTTTCAAAATCTGGCCTCTTCGGTCATCTACTTGCACCCTCCATGCACTTAATAGCACTTAATCTGTACTTGTACAGATCCTGGTTGGTGACCGGTTCATGCAGCGCTATGTGAATCCCCTATTTATTATATTGATGGCTGGACCATATATGACAGCACGTTTTACCATTTACCTTTTGTACCTTCCCTATTTCCTCATAGATTGTAGTTTGTGAGCAGGGCCCTCACTCCTACTTGTATCTGTTGAATTTTTTGTGATCCTGTATTGTCTGAATTTGTATGTCCCCTTTAAATTGTAAAGTGCTGAGGAATATGTTGGCGCTATATGAATAAATTATTATTATTGTTATTATTACTAGATGGTGGCCCGATTCTAACGCATCGGGTAATCTAGAATACCTTGTAAACAGGAGTGAACTGCGTCACTGTATGACTGACAGCCTTGTAAACAGGAGTGAACTGCGTCACACTATGACTGACAGCCTTGTAGACAGGAGTGAACTGAGTCACACTATGACTGACAGCCTTGTACAGGAGTGAAATTCATCACACTATCACTGAAAGCCTTGTAGATAGGAGTGAAGGACATCACACTGACTGACAGCCTTGTAGACAGGAGCAAGGTTCATCACACTATAACTGACAGCCTTGTAGACAGGAGTGAAGGACGACACACTGACTGACAGACCTTGTATACAGGAGTAAAGTTCGTCACACTATGATTGTCAGCCTTGTAGACAGGAGTGAAGGACGTCACAGTGACTGACAGACCTAGTAGACTGGAGTAAAGTTCGTCACACTGACTGACAGCTTTGTAGACAGGAGTGAACTGCGTCACACTAACTGACAGCATTATCGACAGGAATGAAAGACGTCACACTGACTGACATACCTTCTAGACAGGAGTGAAGGATGTCACACTGATTGACAGCCTTGTAGACAGGAGTGAAGGTTGTCACACAGACTGACAGCCTTGTAGATAGGAGTGAAGGACATCACACTGACAGCCTTGTAGACAGGAGTACACTGCGTCACACTGATGGTACCTTTACACGCCGCGACGGCAGGCTGGATACATCGCGCTACTTCACGTGCACGAGCACGCCCGAACGGCTACAAACGGTCAACGCACTCTCTTTACACGCCGCCATAAGGTGCGCTACGCCACGCTACATCTATAGCTAGCTACATCGCCGGGTGTCTCAAGTAGCCAGCTGTAGCGTAGCGTACCATGTTTACACACCGCTCCAACAAGCTACTATGGGCGGACCCGGTGCAGCATGGATAGCACATAGGCGTGCAACAATCTTGGATTACGAGCCGTCCGTACGATGATAGGACAGCGCAATATCATCAGGATTGGCCAGGCATCGCAGTAGGCTGATTAATACAGCACGCTCGAGTAATTGTGTAGTGTGACTGGTCAGCTCCTTAAATATCCCGCCCTATGCTGCGACTACCAATCATAAAGCAGGAGCGACCTCCAATGATCGCAGATGGGGCGCGGTAACATGGCGACTGTGTCACGCCTTAGATACATGGCAGCCACATCGCCGGGTGTCCAGAGTTGCCTTCCGTTGCTTCTTTACACGCCGATACAGCTCGCTACAATCGGCGATGTTGCCTTAAGTTTATGAGCAGAGACCATAAACAGATGTATCTGTCGCCGGCTGTAGCGTCGCCTCTTCAGACGCCGCTACTACAGGCGATATGGACGCTACAAGCTACAATTGTAGCTTGTAGCGCGATGTATCCAGCCTGCCGTCGCGGCGTGTAAAGGTACCATGACTGACAGACCTTGTATACAGGAGTAAACTGCGTCACGCTGACTGACAGACCTTGTAGACAAAAGTAAACTGCGTCACACTGACTGACAGACCTTGTAGACAGGAGTAAACTGCATCACACTGACTGACAGACCTGGTAGACAGGAGTAAACTGCATCACACTGACTGACAGACCTTGTAGACAGGAGTAAACTGCATCACACTGACTGACAGACCTTGTAGACAGGAGTAAACTGCGTCACACTGACTGACGGCTGGCGGCGACCAATGAGAGACTTGGCGCGCGGTTTGAATGCTGCATCTCTGATTGATCGCCGCCAGCCATGCTGACCAATCAGAGACATGGCATACAAACCGCGCACCAAGTCTGTCATTGGCCGTCATGGCTGGTGGCGACCAATCAGAGAGGCGCGCGGCTTGGTGCGCGATTTGAATGGCGCGCAGTTTTCAAACACGTGCTGCATCTCTGATTGGTCGGCGGCGTCCAATCAGAGACTTGGCGCACGGTTTGAAAGCTGCGTCTCTGATTGGACCTTTCGGCTGGCGGCGACCAATAAGAGACGCAGTATTCAAACCGCGCACCAAGTCTCTGATTGGTCACCACGGCTGGCGGAGACCAATCAGAGAATGATGCAACATTCAAACCGCTCGGCAAGTCTGTGATTGGTTGCCACGGCTGGCGGGGACCAATCAGAGATGTGGCGCGTGTTTGAAAACTGCGCGCCATTCAAATCGTGCACCAAACCGAGCGCCGCGTCTCTGATTGGTCGCCACCAGCCATGGTGACCAATTAGAAACTTGGCGCGTGGTTTGAATGCCGTGTCTCTGATTGGTCTTCGCGGCTGGTGGTGACCAATCAGAGTCGCGGCATTCAAACTGCGTGCCAAGTCTCTGATTGGTCACCATGGCTGGCGGCGATCAATCAGAGATGCGGCGCGTGTTTGTCATGAAATTTGAATGCCGCCATATAGGAATACCCATACCGTGGGTGTTCCAATATGGTGGTCAGGGTGCTACCATGGCGAGCAGCCGGGTGATGACTGGCTGACGGCGGTCATCTGCCGGCTGGCTTGCCGTGGACCTCGCAGTGCAGTAGGCGAGCTGCGGCCGCCGATTTCCCGACGATATCCGCGGCTCATCTACTGTGCCCCCAGGTCCGCGGCGAGCCAGCTGGGAGATGACCGGCTGACGTAGGTCATCTCCCAGCTGGCTCGCGCGTGCTGCGGCCACCGTCAGGACATCAGCGGCTAAAGCCGCTGATCTCCCGACGGTGGCCGCGGCGACAGCCGGGTTTCAGCTTGGCACGAATTTTTAATGCGTGCGGCTGTTTTGCATACGCCTCGCTCATGCGCTGGCGCGCGATTTCCATGACAGACAGAGAACTTTAGACGATTATATAGTAGACTAGTAAAAGGCCTGATGCTATCGCATCGGGACTGCGGTGAATTTAATTTTGTGTATGCTTAGTGGTGGTAACCGGAGCAGTAGAGATGTGGTGACACTGTTTGTGGTTAGGAAAAAAACTGTTTTATGTGATGGTTTTGCATGTGTGTATTCAGGTAGTAGCCTGATGTGAGTAATTTAAAATGTTAGCTTTGTGTTTTGTTAGTTGTGTGCTGTATTTTGGTAAGTAGTGTGCTGATTGTTGGGCGAAGGTTATTATGTGGTGTATGTTTTGTTTCCTGTGTGTGTGTATTTACACTCCACGTTGTGTTGCAAGCTGTTGTAACTATAATGGCCCCTTTACACGCAGCTTCAGGTAACAGGTTTTCCACAGGTAACTTACTGGCTGCAGTGAAATCATGGAGACATGTTCTATCTTGTTGCTGTGTACAAATGGAATAATGTCTCCATGATTTCACTGCAGCCAGTAAGTTACCTGCGGAAATCCTGTTACCTGTAGCTGGGTGTAAAGGGGCCATAAATGATAGTGGTATAGTGTTTTGTGTAGTTGGATGTGTGTGTGATTGTGCGTGTTTAAAGAAAAAAACAGTAAAGAAATAAAAGAATACTTTTTATTAACATGTCCAAAATAATGGCAAAGCATCATACTGTTGTTTAATAGTTACAGAAAAATAATGCACATAAGGTTAATGTGAAGATTTAAAAGCTGTAGATAAATAGATGTAGCTATGACATGGAAAACATACGCAATAAAGGAAAAAGTGTGTAGGTCTGATATGTATGTATATTAGTGATGGGCGAATCCTACATTACTCGGACTCGCTTGACTCTACCGAGTCCGAGCCCGGGACTCGCTACTCGTAGCGAGTCTAGCGAGTCCAATGTTAATGAATGGGGAAGCGAATAATAGCGAGTAATGTGTGATTTAAAAATCGCATATGTGTGTCGGAAAGCGCTCGCATTGCCGTGTCGGAAGCCCCACTGGCAACTGTATTTTGCTGCTGTCTCCGAGGCCAAAGTCGCATGTGTTGGAGGCGAGGCAAGCGACTTTCTGCAGCAAACCCCATGCTTTGTGCAAACAGGAAATAAGCCGACTCGAGCTTCCTGGCTGGACGCGCAGAAAGTCACAGCGAGGAAGCATGGCTCCTGTCGACACCCTGCAATTAATTGCTCTGGTGGAGGCTCGGCCCCTGCTTTGGCTGCCCACTGACCCTGCATATGGGGATAATGTCCAGCGGACTACGGCCAGGAGGGAGATCGCACAGGGCGTTTTCCCAACGTTTCATCGTTGTGGCCATGATGTGCAGACCAATATGGGTGAGTTAAATGTGTTCACACGTTATATTGCATTTACCGTATATAGTCGTGTATAAGCCGACCCGTGTATAAGCCGACCCCCCTACTTTAGCCCCAAAAAAGTGGGAAACCATATTGACCGCCATTCTTGTATACAGCGGCTATCACTGTTAGACATCCCCCCAGCAGAGTATACAGCTCCACCTGCAGAGTATACAGGGCCCCCCAGTGTGTATATATGCCACCGATATTAGGGTATACAGCCCCCCCGTGGGTACACAGGTCCCCCAAGACTGGGTATACATGGCCCCCAGTGGTTATACAGGGCCCTCATAGTAGGGTCTACAGCCCCCCCGTGGGTATACAAGACCCCAGCAGTGGGTATACAGGGCCCCGTGGGCATACAGGGCCCCCATAGTAGGGTATACAGGGCCCTCAATGTGTTATAATGCGCCATTGCATGGTTGCCTATATTTGGATGGGTTCACAATAGTACACTTAGTTTAAGGGCTGTTCCTCCTGGCTCTGAAGGCCAGGGGGTTGGGTGTATATAAATACCACTAATGAGCGGAGTCTGGTGCCCGCACTATTACATTCTCTATGCGTTGACATGTGCCCTGCCCCATTTGTGATTGTGGCCACGTGAGCTCAATGTCCGTAATGCTGTTGATGATGTTCCACACTGTCGTTTCCATGTGCCTTGTATACACATTTCACACACAACATCATTAAAATGTTATTGTTGATTTGTACACATACTTTTAGTGTTTCAAATGTTAAAGAGGTCTAAACCCGGTTTGAAATCATTTCACAGTTGACCACATTATGAAGCGCTGGAGGAGCTGCCGCGACCAATTTAAGCGGCAACACCGGAGGATCATGGAGGGGGGCCCGGAAGCTGGTCACGGGATCATATATTGCCACTATGAACGGCTGTCATTTCTGGAACCGGTGGCCCGTATGCCAAGGTATGTGTCTGCCGCACTGTTGTTTACTATTATTGTTATTATTATTTTTTAATATAGCGCCATTAGGTTCCATGGCACTTTACATGAGGATAAGGGTTAACGACAAAAAACAGTACATGAAGACAATCAGGTCATACAGGTACAAGAGGAGAGGACCCTGTCCACGAGGGCACACAATGTACGTATGAAGCTCTATAATGAGTGTGCTGGTTTACATACCCACACAGGGGTTTGTTTCTGCCATGGTGCAACACAATTCTATTACCTTTGGCAATGATCCAGGACATACACATTTATAGTCACATTGTGACGTTTGGACAAATAAGCAATGTTCTGCAGGGTGGTCAGACACAATGTTCCGTGACCTCACAATTAGCTATTATTGTTGGCATGTTTGTGGAACAAAGCCATGTTCTTCCCTCCAATGGCCTCTAAGGTGTGTGGCCCTGTCTGGTTTGCCTGTCATAAGCCTCAGTTGTATCAGTTCCTAATGGCCTCGACTTGCATAAGGGCCACATACATCCCTACACATTTAGTTGTGGGTGTTTTTTTCAGCAAAATAACGTTGCAAGGATATACCCCTTTTGCACTAAACTGTTTGTACACCATCCCAGATTGCTGACACATTCACACACATTTCAGAACATACCCTGTATCACTACAAATATGTGTGGTTCAGTTTTCCCATGGGTTTATTTGGGGCTGCAAGGTGATGGTGTAGATATTAGGGCCCACATGTGAATTTTACTTTTTTTGTCGTTAACTCATGGCCACATTACGAATCCTCCGGAAAAGATAGCGTATTAATGCTGTATTAAATCAAACTAAAGAGGGCCATATTTTAAGTGCAACAGCCTTTTATGTCCAAGGTCCTTTAGGAAACCCGAGGTTTGTCCTTGCTGTTCCCGTTTTTTTGTTCGGCCCCGTTGGAATAACTAAAACTGTCCATCTGTGCATACCACCT
Organism: Allobates femoralis; assembly: GCA_033576535.1. Classification (NCBI taxonomy): domain Eukaryota; kingdom Metazoa; phylum Chordata; class Amphibia; order Anura; family Aromobatidae; genus Allobates; species Allobates femoralis. The sequence goes on from JARQOC010000010.1 coordinate 139,738,186, forward strand.
TGTTTGGCACCAACAATGTGTGACCTGCTGCTCAAAGACAACCCCATACTCTATGTCCATTACAGTCGTTTCAAATCCCAAGCCATCTGTTTGGTGTGTTTTATTTACCAAGACATTCCTGATTAGCATACATGGCAGCAACAAGGAGTGTAGGCCACTAACGCCAAATGCTCATGTGTCACCTATGCTGCAGGACTCCATTTCCTGTCTTGCTCACCTGCCCTATAGATCTGGGTTATGTGCATTGAGACCAAGGCCGTCCACACTGTGTGTTTTTGTGTCCATCTGATGGCAAACAACCCTGAATAATGTGTTTGCCTCACAGTGTCAGGCTATAGCTTTGTCCACATAAAGTTTCCACAAAAAGTCAAAACAATAGTTGTGGCCACTAATATGTCTTCAAGTGACTACATAGCTGTCCTGCCTAAGTCAGGGCACAGTGTAATAGTGCAGACTAATTTTAAAATTTGTAATGTAATGGCAAAAAATCGTGGAGCAACAGTACCCACACATACAATATAGTTTGAGGCATGAGCCAAAAATGTCATTAATTTATTTGCTGCAATTCCATCTTAAGGGCAACAATGAAAAGACACAGAATACACAGATACACTGAGTCAAAAAAGCGTGCACATGTTATGTTTGGCCTATGGTTTTGTTTCCAAAGTCAACCCATTCACCAAATGTTTTTTATATTTACCCACAGAGCTGCTCACTTTCGGAGGCGGCGTTGGAACCCGCCACCACAGCTTCCTGAGGAGGGGAGGGAGGCCCCTCAACCCCCACCAGATGAGGAGGAGGGAGTAGCACCACCACCACCACCGCCACCACCGCCACCACCACCACCACCGCCGCCACCACCACCACCACCGCCACCACCACCACCACCACCACCACCGCCGCCACCACCACCACCACCTTTGGGGCCGCAGAGACAAGAAGAGGAGGATGAAGGGCCACACCAGCGCCCTCCAGTGCCGACTGCCAGCAGCAGTGTGGGGAGTCACTGGAACCCCAGCAGCCCTGCTCTGATCCCGGGGGCACCACAAGACCGCAGAGGACAGTGTAGTGCTGACTTTGCCCGCAGTCTCATACCGTTCTTGGATGACATTCCATTCGAGAGACGACTGCGGGCATGGTCAGCAATACACATTGTCCTCGATGCGTGTAGGCCCCCAAACCATCCTGGGCAGGTGTTTGATTTTTTGGAGGAGTGGCGGCTCAGCAGATCAAACATCCTGGACAGGGCCACACCCCGGGACAGGTATGTTGCGACCCAGAGGTGGTGTCCCAGAATCAGGGGCCTACCAAGCCAAGGCCAACCGGCCCAGATGCCCCAGCCTACAGGCTTCCAACCACTGGGTGAGGTACTGCATGGGGCCCTGGACCTACTCAACGAGCAGGGTGATGGTGCCACGTTACAGCCAAGGCCGGAGGATGCGGCAACCTACCACCAGCTGTAGACCCCTTTTTTTTTTTTGTTTATTTTTTGTTCCTGTGCATTGCACAATTTGTTTGTTATGTTATTATTTGTTTTTACAAAGTTTAAACCCCAAAAAAAAAAAAAAAAAAAAAATCTGACATCTTTGCCATTATGGCGAAATAATACCCAGTTGACAAAAACTGCTTTGTGTCTGTCTTTTTTCAGGGAATGGATGTGTAGGTTTTTTTTGTGGGTGGGCTTAAAGTCATCATCATTAGCAAGTACTTTACGGCCCGCATAGCGCATGAAGGCACCTTGGTTATTATGTGGAAAATCATGACTGCACATACAAATGTTGCTGACAAATAAATAGTGCCTGTGTTTGTGGGGGGGTTACTTAATGACTCGGTATGGCAACAACACTGGGAACATAGATGCGATAGGCTGGGACGTCTACTTGCAACAGAGCGCGTCTACGCGTTATCTCCGTAGCGTACAGTGGGACCCTTCGCCATGCTCCAGCAGGATCTTAGTACAAGCCACGTTTTCGATGCAGGCATAGGCCTGTTGCCACAAAAAATTAGCCCAAGGGGCGAGATCAACTCTATTTTGAAGTTGAGGAGGGCGCGTGGCCCATACTATTTGCTTGTCCTGAGAGCATAGTCCAAGCAACGTATTCGATGCAGGTATAGGCTTGTAGCCTCAAAAAATTAGCCCAAGGGGCGAGATCAACTCTATTTTGAAGTTGAGGAGGGCGCGTGGCCCATACTATTTGCTTGTCCTGAGAGCATAGTACAAGCAACGTATTCGATGCAGGTATAGGCTTGTTGCCTCCAAAAATTACCCCAAGGGGCGAGATCAACTTTATTTTGAAGTTGAGGAGGGCGCGTGGCCCATACTATTTGCTTGTCCTGAGAGCATAGTCCAAGCAACGTATTCGATGCAGGTATAGGCTTGTAGCCTCAAAAAATTAGCCCAAGGGGCGAGATCAACTCTATTTTGAAGTTGAGGAGGGCGCGTGGCCCATACTATTTGCTTGTCCTGAGAGCATAGTACAAGCAACGTATTCGATGCAGGTATAGGCTTGTTGCCTCTAAAAATTACCCCAAGGGGCGAGATCAACTCTATTTTGAAGTTGAGGAGGGCGCGTGGCCCATACTATTTCCTTGTCCTGAGAGCATAGTACAAGCAACGTATTCGATGCAGGTATAGGCTTGTTGCCTCCAAAAATTACCCCAAGGGGCGAGATCAACTTTATTTTGAAGTTGAGGAGGGCGCGTGGCCCATACTATTTGCTTGTCCTGAGAGCATAGTCCAAGCAACGTATTCGATGCAGGTATAGGCTTGTAGCCTCAAAAAATTAGCCCAAGGGGCGAGATCAACTCTATTTTGAAGTTGAGGAGGGCGCGTGGCCCATACTATTTGCTTGTCCTGAGAGCATAGTACAAGCAACGTATTCGATGCAGGTATAGGCTTGTTGCCTCTAAAAATTACCCCAAGGGGCGAGATCAACTCTATTTTGAAGTTGAGGAGGGCGCGTGGCCCATACTATTTGCTTGTCCTGAGAGCATAGTACAAGCAACGTATTCGATGCAGGTATAGGCTTGTTGCCTCTAAAAATTACCCCAAGGGGCGAGATCAACTCTATTTTGAAGTTGAGGAGGGCGCGTGGCCCATACTATTTCCTTGTCCTGAGAGCATAGTACAAGCAACGTATTCGATGCAGGTATAGGCTTGTTGCCTCTAAAAATTACCCCAAGGGGCGAGATCAACTCTATTTTGAAGTTGAGGAGGGCGCGTGGCCCATACTATTTCCTTGTCCTGAGAGCATAGTACAAGCAACGTATTCGATGCAGGTATAGGCTTGTAGCCTCAAAAAATTAGCCCAAGGGGCGAGATCAACTTTATTTTGAAGTTGAGGAGGGCGCGTGGCCCATACTATTTGCTTGTCCTGAGAGCATAGTACAAGCAACGTATTCGATGCAGGTATAGGCTTGTTGCCTCAAAAAATTAGCCCAAGGGGCGAGATCAACATTTTTAAAATTTATGCAAGGCACTTGAGCCAAACTATATGTTTTATTTCAGTTTGAGAAATGCCCACAATGCAGGCATAGGCTTGTTGCCTTAAAAAATTCAGCCAAGAGACTGTTTTGGATTGTTTGACATAATTCAACGGTCAAAAAACATCACAAGTGCATGCATTATTAAAGTAACATTACTGACACTGATTGTGTAGTTTTGTTGTCATGCAGCAAGTGTTGCAGGAACATTATTTATCCAATCTTCTTAGCAGAGGGACATTGTTTATCCTTTGTGTCAGAAGAGGACATAATGTTTAAACCGCACTGAGCCAAACGTAACAAATTTGAAAATGTCCCTCTAGGTTTGGGTACTGTCGTCTGAAGGGGTTAAGAACTTTGATGATATCCAGTCCTTGTTAAACTTAATGAGAGTGAGTCTGTCGGCATTTTCTGTTGTCAGCCGTGACCTTCTATCAGTGACAATTCCCCCAGCGGCACTAAAAACACGCTCTGATGTCACACTAGCAGCTGGGCAGGCCAGCAACTCCAAGGCATACAAAGACAGCTCAGTCCAAGCGTGAAGCTTGGAAACCCAGTAATTAAAGGGTACAGAGGGGTCGGTTAAGAAGCTGGTAGTGTCACACACATACTCGTTCAACATGTTTGACAATGTTTGTCTCCTAGACAAGGGGACCGTAGGCACAATCCGTTGCAGATTGGAAGGTCTGTTAAACATCGCCCAGTTGGTGGACATCTTACCACCACCTCTTCTTGACAATGTGGCAGTTTGTGTTCGAACCAAAGGCTGCTGTGGCAAAGAGCTGCTTGTTCGTGGTATAGCGGAGTCAGATGGTGAAATTGACATTAAATTGTCAACCACCACACTTTTGAAATAATCCATCGTTAAGCCCCTTGGTGACTGCAACAGCAGCGATGGAAACTTGTCTTTGTAGCGTGGGTCAAGGAATGTTGACAACCAGTAGAGGTCGCTGTCATAGATGTTAATGACGCGTGGATCCTGGGACAGACATTGAGACATGAAGTCAGACATGTGTGCTAGGCTACAAAGACTCATGTCTTCTGTGTCACCTGACTGATGAACAATAGGCATCATGGTCTCAAAATCGGTCTCCGCCTCCTGCTCTTCAGCCCACCCATGCTGTACCGACATAAAACTGGGGTTGGGAGTTCCATCAGGGTGCACCTCAGTACCATGGAGAAATAAATCGTCTTCATCTTCCTCATCACTGTTTTGTTCTGCAGCCAATGTTGCCGGCTGAAATTGGCTTTGCTGGCTCTGATCCTGGATGTTAAAATGTGGATCCATAGCCCTCTGCTGTGCCCTCAATGATTCTGTTTTAAGATTCAGGAGAGAATCTTTAAGCAAACACAGCATGGGGATGGTGAGACTAATAATGGACTCATCACCGCTGACCAGTTTTGTGCAGTAATCGAAGTTCTCTAGAACCTCGCAAAGGTCAGCGATCCAGACCCACTCCATCGTACCAATGTGTCTTGTATTACTTCCTGGGTGACGGGCATGTTGCAGCTGATATTCCGCTATAGCCCTCTGCTGCTCATTGAACCTAGCCAACATATGGAATGTAGAATTCCATCGTGTGGGCATGTCGCAAATTAATCTGTGTTTGGGCAAATTAAATTGCTGTTGAAGGGCAGATAGACTTGCAAGTGCCGTTGATGAATGTCGGAAATGTCCGCAATTTCTACGCACCTTCTCTAGTAGATCAGATAACTCTGGGTAATTTTTCAAGAATTTCTGAACTACAAGATTCAGTACGTGAGCCATGCAAGGCACGTGTTGAAGTTTACCGAGCTTTATTGCTGCAACAAGGTTTCGTCCGTTATCACTGACAACAAGACCTGCTTGTAGTTGCAGTGGGGCCAGCCACTCATCTGTCTGTTGTTTAACACCTTTCCACAGCTCGTTTGCAGTGTGAGGTGTGTCACCTAGACAGATGAGCTTAAGAAGAGCCTGTTGTCGCCTGGCTGATGCAGTACTGCAAAGCTCCCAACTTTGACGTGATGTGGCGGACAAATCAGCAGTGGTCAAGGAAGTTGAAGACGCACATTGTGTTGTAGAAGTATATGAGGCCGCGGACACCCGGAATGATGCTGTGCCCGCTATTCGTGGAGTTGGTAGGATCGCAGATATTCCACTATTACACTTTGGGACACTCTCGACAAGGTTGATCCAGTGAGCTGTCAGGGATATGTATCTGCCCTGTCCACAAGTACTTGTCCAGGTATCAGTTGTCAGGTGAACTTTTCCGCTCACAGCATTTGTCAGTGCACGCTTCAAGTTGTTAACCACGTGCAGATGTAGCGCGGGTATGGCAGTACGTGAAAAAAAATTGCGACTGGGGACAGTGTATCGTGGTGCTGCCACAGCCAACAACTCCCTAAAAGCCTCAGTATCAACAAGCCTAAATGGCAGCATTTCTACAGCTAACAGCTTAGAAATTTGCGCTGTCATTTGTCAAGAAAAAGGGTGTGTGGATGGGTGTTTCCGCTGCCTCTCATACAGCTGTGGAACAGACAACTGGACAATTGGCGCAGACTCACAAGTCACTTGACTACTGTCATATCTCTGGTCTAATGCAGCTTGTGGTGAGATCGTATGAGTAGGAGCTGCTGCATGAACAGTAGATGGTGAAGGACGATTCTGAAGTGGCATAACGGTGTTGAGGTCAGAAGGCCCTGCTGTCGAACCCTGATGGGCCAACCACTGACTAGGGTGCTTAAGAGTCATGTGTTTTCGCATACTGCTGGTGCTCAAGTTTACTTTGCCCTGGCCTCTGCTCAGCCTGGCATAGCAGATGTTACATATAACCACATTTGGTACTGATGGGCTATCTTTGAAAAATTTCCAGACAATGGATGTTCGTCCTTTAGGTTGTGGTGTAGGAACTGAAGGATGAGTCTGGCCAACACAAACTGTAGACACATTTTGGCCAACTGTTCTTAAAGTTGGGGCAACAGTTGGTACAGTTTGTGCAACAGTTGACACAATTTGGGCTACTGTTGTCACAGCTTGGATTCGGGATAAAGGAGTAAGCCTGGGTGCTTTAGGCGGTGGTACATAACCACTTTCCTCCTCCTGGCTGCTCTGTTGGCTCTGCATGTCAAGTGTCCAGGTTGGATCAGTGGTCTCATCATCCACCCCCTCCTCCTCAAAGTCATCTGGATAACGTGACTGGTCAGGCTGGCCAGATGAGATGTGTGTCTCATCATCATCATCATCCTCCACCTCCTGAGACGGCCTATGGCTTTGTTGAAAGGGACGTTCTTCAGGACGAGGTGAATCCAAACGTTGTCCATAGATGGAATGTACGTCTGGTTCAAGTATCTGTTCAGGCAGTGACAAAGAAAGGTCCGGTTGTCTGAATGGCTGATAAGAACCAAATAAATCTTCCGAATGCCCAAGTTCGCGGTCTAAATTTTCCTCCGTCTGGCGATGGCTTGAGGAAATAGGAAGATTTTGTGGATTAGATGACCCCGCGTTGTCAGTAGCGGCACTTGAATATGGTGTAAAGGATGATTGTGTGCTGCCAGAACCCGTGGTTGATGTCTTGTCAGCCATCCAAGATGTTATTTGGTCTTGATCTTCCGGCCTCAAGACACGTTTCGGTTGAGTACTGGGAAATTTAGACAGCAGGAAGGTGGATCGATCAATCCTTGTCTGTCTACTTCTACCAGTGCCTTGTTGTTCACGACTGCTAGGGCCCCGACCTCGTCCCTGTCCCTTAGCAGACTGGTTTTTGGGAATTTGGTGTTTTTGGGACATTGTTGACAAATGCACAGCCACCGAGATGGAGTTTGGTGTTGCTGCAGGCGTCACTTACTGGCGGGTTAAGTGTGTGCTAACACTTGACAGTGAAGCACTACACTATTCCCTGAAAAAATTAGAAAGTGCGCACAGCCACCGAGATGGAGTTTGGTGTTGCTGTAGGCGTCACTTACTGGCGGGTTAAGTGTGTGCTAACACTTGACAGTGAAGCACTACACTATTCCCTGAAAAAATTAGAAAGTGCGCACAGCCACCGAGATGGAGTTTGGTGTTGCTGTAGGCGTCACTTACTGGCGGGTTAAGTGTGTGCTAACACTTGACAGTGAAGCACTACACTATTCCCTGAAAAAATTAGAAAGTGCGCACAGCCACCGAGATGGAGTTTGGTGTTGCTGTAGGCGTCACTTACTGGCGGGTTAAGTGTGTGCTAACACTTGACAGTGAAGCACTACACTATTCCCTGAAAAAATTAGAAAGTGCGCACAGCCACCGAGATGGAGTTTGGTGTTGCTGTAGGCGTCACTTACTGGCGGGTTAAGTGTGTGCTAACACTTGACAGTGAAGCACTACACTATTCCCTGAAAAAATTAGAAAGTGCGCACAGCCACCGAGATGGAGTTTGGTGTTGCTGTAGGCGTCACTTACTGGCGGGTTAAGTGTGTGCTAACACTTGACAGTGAAGCACTACACTATTCCCTGAAAAAATTAGAAAGTGCGCACAGCCACCGAGATGGAGTTTGGTGTTGCTGTAGGCGTCACTTACTGGCGGGTTAAGTGTGTGCTACCACTTGACAGTGAAGCACTACACTATTCCCTGAAAAAATTAGAAAGTGCGCACAGCCACCGAGATGGAGTTTGGTGTTGCTGTAGGCGTCACTTACTGGCGGGTTAAGTGTGTGCTAACACTTGACAGTGAAGCACTACACTATTCCCTGAAAAAATTAGAAAGTGCGCACAGCCACCGAGATGGAGTTTGGTGTTGCTGTAGGCGTCACTTACTGGCGGGTTAAGTGTGTGCTAACACTTGACAGTGAAGCACTACACTATTCCCTGAAAAAATTAGAAAGTGCGCACAGCCACCGAGATGGAGTTTGGTGTTGCTGTAGGCGTCACTTACTGGCGGGTTAAGTGTGTGCTAACACTTGACAGTGAAGCACTACACTATTCCCTGAAAAAATTAGAAAGTGCGCACAGCCACCGAGATGGAGTTTGGTGTTGCTGTAGGCGTCACTTACTGGCGGGTTAAGTGTGTGCTAACACTTGACAGTGAAGCACTACACTATTCCCTGAAAAAATTAGAAAGTGCGCACAGCCACCGAGATGGAGTTTGGTGTTGCTGTAGGCGTCACTTACTGGCGGGTTAAGTGTGTGCTAACACTTGACAGTGAAGCACTACACTATTCCCTGAAAAAATTAGAAAGTGCGCACAGCCACCGAGATGGAGTTTGGTGTTGCTGTAGGCGTCACTTACTGGCGGGTTAAGTGTGTGCTAACACTTGACAGTGAAGCACTACACTATTCCCTGAAAAAATTAGAAAGTGCGCACAGCCACCGAGATGGAGTTTGGTGTTGCTGTAGGCGTCACTTACTGGCAGGTTAAGTGTGTGCTAACACTTGACAGTGAAGCACTACACTATTCCCTGAAAAAATTAGAAAGTGCGCACAGCCACCGAGATGGAGTTTGGTGTTGCTGCAGGCGTCACTTACTGGCGGGTTAAGTGTGTGCTAACACTTGACAGTGAAGCACTACACTATTCCCTGAAAAAATTAGAAAGTGCGCACAGCCACCGAGATGGAGTTTGGTGTTGCTGTAGGCGTCACTTACTGGCGGGTTAAGTGTGTGCTAACACTTGGCAGTGAAGCAGCACACTAGTCCCTGAAAAAATTAGAAAGTGCGCACAGCCACCGAGATGGAGTTTGGTGTTGCTGTAGGCTTCACTTACTGGCGGGTTAAGTGTGTGCTAACACTTGGCAGTGAAGCAGCACACTATTCCCTGAAAAAAATTATTAAGTGCGCACAATTAGTCGCAGAAGTAGGTGGCGTACGTGCTATTTGCAGCTAGGAGAGCAGCAACGCACTGTTCTGCCACAGACAAAATAACGCTGAAGGGGTTTTTAGGACCCAAAATCTATCAGCTGGCAAAAAATTGTAAATAGTACCTCAGCTAAGCCTCTCACTTCAGCTATTAGAACAGCTGAGTGAGTAAGCGAAGCTATGAGGTCGCTCCTGTGAACACTGTAAAGGCTGCAGCTCCCTGCTTCCCTGCCTGCCTACAGTGTCACTGTACACAGTACTCCTCTGTCCTCCTGCTAGCTCTCACAAGAGCTGTTTGGGGTTAATATAAGGAATCTTGAAGTTCCCTACACTCACTGACAATCCCTATGATCTGCTCCAGAATCTACCTCACCCTGTTCTAGCTCAGATCTTCAGAGAAATGTGCTCAAAATGGCGGTGGCAAGGCTTATATACAGCCTTGCCTGTCATCGATGACATAGCCATCACGATGGACAGAAGCCAATCATAGTAATGCCACAAGAAGAGGGCTGTGGCATTACTGAATAAGATTGGCTAACATCCTTGTCCATCTTCACAAGTTTGTCTGACCTAACACGCTAGGCTGTCTCGGAAGATTTGTCGGAACATAACAGATTCTGTATTCGCGAGTCCCGAATACAGAATACAGGACTCGGATTCGTAGACTCGCTAGGATTCGCTAGGAGTCGCTACGACTCGCTCGGAAACGCTACTTACAGCGGGTATCCGTGAAGCGGTGCCATTCTCTAAACGATTTGGGGGAGATTCAACCTACATAGCGATGTGATATAGCGAGTCTCGCTAGTAAAACTAGGATTCCCATTTACTTGCATTGGACTCGCTACTTTGCGAGTCCTCGCTGGGAAACTCGCCGAGTAGCGAGTCCTGCGAGTCCCTTACTACTCGCCGAGTAACGAGTCCTAGCGAGTAGATTCGCCCATCACTAATGTATATATATATATATATATATATATATATATATACACATAAAATATATTGTAGATATATACATAGGAAGCACACTGACTTAATGGCAGAACACAGGGAGACAGTGTGGTTCTCTAGGAGAAGTAGTTGCCTGGAGGAAGACAGGAGGCAGTGGCAGCTGTGAGAGGACGGAAAAGAAGCAGGTGGGTGGCTTTCTGAGAGTGTGGGCGGAGGAGTGACCTTGGTGAGGCGGGCCGTAGGCGTAGTGACTCTGCAGAAGAGATGGAAGGAAGTTATACATCACCGGTGGGGCGGTACGTAGGCGGCGCTGAGCCGTAGGTGTGGTGAGGCTGCTGAGAAGTTGTGAGGAGAAGTACGTGGGCAGCGGGGCGGTTCGTAGGTGGCGCCGAGCCGCAGGTGTGGCAAGGCTGACGAACAGAGGTGTGCAGAAATACGTCACAGGCGGGGCGGTCGGTAGGCGGCGAGAGGCTGCAGAGATGTTCTGAGGCGTGTGACATCACTGGAGGAGTGTGGAAAGAGGTCGTGGTGGGCGGATTCTACCGGCGTGACGGCGGTAGCGACAGCGCATGCGCGGGGGGTTGCTAGGAGGCGGTCGGGCCTTCGCTCCCGGCGGCCACCGCGCATGCGCCAGGGTTGACATGACGCCGCAAGTGTTAGGAAAGCGACGGCTCGCGATGGCGCATGTGCGCCATCGCTCGCACCGTATCCGGCTGCGGTGCTTGCCGGAAAAGTGACACAGTGGCCGGATACGGGAAATTGGAGATTATGTAAGTAGATTATTATTCAATTGAAGTCTTCACACACAGACTGGACAGACAAATGTCTGGTATGATTTAGTGAATCCTGCTTTGAGCAGGGGTTGAAACAGATGAGCAGGGAGGTCCCTTCACACGATGACCCAAGAAGTCCCTTCACATGACAACCCAGAGGGTCCCTTCACACAATAACCCAGGAGGTCTCTTCACACAATGACCCAGGAGGTTGCTTCACATGATGACCCAGGAGGTCCCTTCACACAATAATCCAGGAGGTCCCTTCACATGATCACCCAGGAGGTCCTTTCACACGATGACCCAGGAAGTCCCTTCACACGATGACCCAAGAGGTCCGTTCACACAATGATGACCCAGGAGGTCCCTTTACACGATGACCCAAGAGGTCCCTTCACACAATGACCCAGGAGGTCCCTTCACATAATGACCCAGGAGGTCTATTCACATGATGACCAAAGCAGGTCCCTTCACACAATGATCCAGGAGGAGCCTTTACACAATGACCCAGGAGGTCCATTCACACAATGATGCCCCAGGAGGTCCCTTTGACATGCCCCTCCAGTTCTTTAGGATACTCAGAACTGGGCTTTTTTGAGGCTTCATCACGGGGATCACACGAACCAAGACCCGGCTCTGTGACCCTGGCGGTGTCATTAAACGTTTAATGTGGGTGGCTGTCTCTCTTAGGGAAGGGCATCTGGTGTGGAGGGTTCATTCTAGGTAGGGTGACTGGACCTGGGGATACTTGTATTTTTACATGATGTCACCCGCAGATTGCGGCTGTAGTTGGCCGCCGCTGCACGACAGTTCTCCTAGTGGCCTATGGTTGGGAGGCAGCAATGTTCTTAAATCCTTATGGGTAGGACTGACCTCCAGGGCAGCTTGAGGTACCTGAGTGAGTTGGTAGCTGTGTTTCTGGTGCTTTTAAGAACGTTCACAGACACAGCGGGTTTTAGTCTTCAATTCTTTTACTCACAGTCTTTGTGTAGCAGCACACTGAGCACTGGGTTCTCGGAGGCAGGGATCCAGCTAATCCCGGGTAGGAGGATGACACATAAACGGCACCCTTTCTCTGTCCTTTCTCAGCCTCTTTACACTGCGCTTGCCTCACCCGTCCTACCTTGCGCCTTCGCCACACAGAGCTCTGAGCCAGTGACTATGTGATTTTTTTAGGCGTTAACCTGCAGTGTCTCCCCTTAGCCCTATGTTTGCCACCTTTTCAGTAGATGTGCGCGGTTGTTGACCGTGTCTCCTTGGAAGTGTTACATGGCCTCCGGGTTGCTAGGTAAGCCTGGTGTGGATTCTCCACTAGTTTTGGGGTTCCCGGTGCCCCTGTTTTTTGGCCTAGTCCCTCCACTGCCTGCGCTTGACAATGGATACGAGTCTCACGGGTGGAATGGTCACTTCCCGTGCCTCTGGGAGTCTCTCTTCCTCCTAGAGCTACCTAGTTCTCCTTCTCTGCTCTTCAGTGTGGCCTCTGGACACTTCTCTCAAGTTCTTTCCCTTCTGTGACAGGCTTTCTTTCTCTAGCTTCCCTCCAACTCGACCTTGGTGTTCAATGGCCTCTCCTCAGCTGTTCTACCACCTCTCCTCAGCTGGTCAACTTTCTCTTCAACTATTCATCTGTCTCTCCTGAATTCTAGATCTTTCCAGCTCTATCTATATCCCGTGTCACCTGTCAGACGTCATCTACGTGTGTTCTTCCTGGCCTCACTCCTCCCAGGTGCTCCCTCTAACTACTTCCTTCACCACCCAACCCCACTACAATGGTTCCTAGTATGATCTGGGTGTCCCGGCACCGGTCTGTGCCCCTCTTATCCGTGAATTGGATACTACACCCTAACAGGGGTGCAGTACCTCTGTAGCTACTGGATCCGCAGGGGTGCTACACCTTCAAACGATGACCCAAGAGATTTCTTCATGCAATGATCCAGGAGGTCCCTTCACATGATGACCCAGGAAGTTGCATCACACGATGACACAGAAGGTCCCTTCACATGATGACCCAGCAGGTCCCTTCACACGATGACTCAGGAGGTCCCTTCACACGATGAACCAGGAGGTCCCATAACATGATGATTCAGAGGGTTCCTTCACACAATGATGACCCAGGAGGTCCTATAACATGATGACCCAGGAGGTCCTTTCACATGAGGGCCCAGGACGTCCCTTCACATGATGGCCCAGGAGGTCCCTTCACACTCCACCATTCTATGATTCTATGATTGGTTACAGCCTAATGGCAAAAAAACTAAATGGTTCCTAACTTGCATTTAGAGTACCTTAAACAAGTTTTCATACCCCATGAACTTTTCCACGTTTTTACAGATTACACCCACGAATTTAAACAAATTTTATTTGGATTTTATGGGATATACCAAAACTAAGTAGCAAATATTTGTGAAGTGTAATGGAAATAATACAAAGCTTTCTAAAAATTTTAAAACTGTAAATCTTTATATTGGATTGTGAACTAGCATTCAGCTCCCCGATTCAACACTTTGTAGAACCACCTTTCATTAAAATTACTGCTGAAAGTCTTTTTGGGTATATCTCTACCAGCTTATCTAGAGCCTAACATTTTTTGTTCATTCTTCTTTGCTCTCTTGCTCTAGCTCAGTGAAATTGAATTGAGGTGTCTGTGAACAACAATTTTAGGCTAGGGTCACATTAGGAAGGCCAATTGCGGATACCGCATCCAGATCCTGATGTGTAATCCAGAGAAATCCGGTTATCATATGCTTTGGTCATCCCTGCTGCCGCAGGAATGAACAAAGGTTTAAATGTTAATAGATGTGGACAACATGTCTCTAGGGGGTGTCCATCCTCCCTAGAGACATGCTGTCCACACAGGTGGGCATGTAAGGGGTTAATATGTGGAATTAAAATCTTGCCTGCTATTGTCAACATTTACAATTTTATGAATGAAACCCGGCGGCTCCTCGCTGTGGAGGAGATACAGTACATAATCTACGTACTGTATCAGCTGCTATCCAGGGTCCTGAAAGCTTTAACATTAGGTCTATAGTGGTGCGCTGCCCATAGAGCTAATGTTAAAGCTTTCAGGACCCTGGATAGATTACGTAGATTATGTACTGTATCTCCTCCACAGTGAGGAGAAGCCGGGTTTCATTCATAAAATTGTAAATGCCAACAATAGCCGGCAAGACTTTAATTCCACATATTAACCCCTCACATGCCCACCTGTGTGGACAGCATGTCTCTAGAGAGGGTGTGCACCCCCTAGAGACATGTTGCCAACATCTACTATTAACATTTAACTCTTTGCTCATCCCTGTGGCAGCAGGGATGAGCAAAGCATACGGCTGCCGCAAGTATTCAGAAGTGCCTTGCGGCAGCCGCATGGGCTCCCGTAGGAGCCCATTATAGCAAACCGCTACGAAAACTGCAGCCTGCATGATTTTTACCACAGGCTGCAAATCCGGATGTGGTTGTGGAGCCCACTGGGACGGGGTACTCGGTACCAGACAGGGGTACTGCTGGGGATATCACGGCGATCTTGGTCCAGACCATGTCCCGTGTTCTCACAAGTAAAATGGGATATATTTACAGGGAAGATGGTTGTCGTGACCCCACGCACGGGTTGTGGTCATTAGAGGGACCACCGCTGCAGCGTAGCTCTGCCAGGAGGATGGATGGATGATGGGACCCCTCACTCTTTCTCTGTCACCTTTCAGGCTTATTCTCTCTGTTCTTCCTAGCGGATTGTATGGCTTCCCCCTATGTGTATGGGCAGCAAGCCGGGTCCTCCTGGATGCTGCTGAGCCTCCAACCCTGTAGTAGGAACACGGATCTGGAATCTGTGTTCCCCGCCGGTTTGTCTGGGGAGCCGGCGTGTAGCAGCAGTCCCCCTCAGAGCCGACACTCTGGTGATAGCCTAGCTTTGGTGTCACTGTCTTGCAAGGGATCAACGGCTCTTTCCCACCCATGTGGCTGTCCAGATACTTTCAGGGAAACCTTTCCCTCCTGCAGCCAGTCTACGCTGCTGTACTCGTTGGACCCGGTGGTACCGGTCCAGTTTCTATCCTCACTTCTCCTTGGACTACAGGCTATGGACGAGCTTTCTTTCCATGGATCTGTGTCGCTGTGGATTCTGCATCTCCAGGGAGCCCTATCCCACCGGGGAGTGTCAATTTCTTGTCTTGTCTGCTTGGCTCACTCTGGCCTACTGGCTAACTCCTCCCAGTGTTCCTCCTTTTGTTCTGGTCTACCACCTGACCTACCTTCCCAATCACTTTCCTCTAACCCCACCACCCCTTGCCCGCCTAGAGTCCCGGGCTCCGGGTTGGGTGCTGTGCTCCTGTGGGTGTATGTGCTGTGAGGGTGTTTGGTGCACAACTGTCTACCTTTTTGCCTGGCTGCAGTTCCCTATGTGGTCATCCTGGTCGCAGGGGCGCCACATTCCCCCGGAGTTAAACTGGCATATCCCCACGCCGTCCGGCATGGATCCCCCTGAAAAAGGCATTTTTATTTTGTAAACATTAAGCAGCATTTTCTTCCATTTAAGGAGGCACGGGTTCTTCAAACGTTACATAAGTTAACTATATACATGTAGAACACAGTTCGCAGCCCCTCTATGGCTGTAAATGCGGAGGCCTCAGGCTCTCGGGTCAACAACTTGTGGCCAAGGTGTTCCTCTCCGTGCTGGCATAATAATACCGTCTCTCTACGCACACCAGGTTTAGTGCAAAAGCACTAAATATACACACATATAAAACCAATACTTTTCTCCCAAAAAGTATAAAAACTTCAAAAGGCACAAGTGCTTCCAAACCATTCAAAAGCACTCTGCGGTTTCAGTTCTGTGCACACAGTCTTAAAGTGCTATCTGTCACGCTTCTGGGGGAAGGCGCCCTAGAGTGGACCCACTGGGCCGTGGTACCGAACTCCCCTGGGTGAGCTGATCCTAGTTTACCCAACCCCTATACAGGGATTGTCAGGGGCAAGCCCAGGGGTCTAAATACTACAGCAGCTAGTACCAGGGGGTGGCTCGTAAGGTTAGCCTAAACTAAGGAACAGAGAAGTATTCCAGGTAACAGGGTACAAGACTGGAGGACAGGAATGTTGCTACCGGGGAAGAGCACAGCAAAGGTTCCAGGACACAGAGCACAAGGAAGGCCTGACCAACAGTCAGCAAGGCAGAAGCAAACTGACTTAATAATCAGGCACCTCCCATCAGAGGAGGTGGCGTGATATACCATGGGAAGAGCAGCTATTGGTCAAGAGGAGTGTCAGGTTGGACCTTGCCGGCCCCTAGAGTCACAGTGAAGGAGTGCACCTAGCGGGCCGCTGATTGGTCACATGAATATGACCATAGTAATGTGCTCATGTGCAAACCCAGCGTTCAGCTGACAGGAAGGGAACATGGCGACGGCTCCGAGCCATAGCACGCCTGGATGCCAGACGCCCGGTAGGCAGAGGAGCAGGAGATGCCGACCTGGGAGAGGTGAGCTGGGAAGCGGTGCCAAGGGGGCCTAACACTATCTGATCTTAAAACCAATGGGGAGCACATGGGGTGCTCAACTATATACAAGAAAGTTTTTATCACATCATTGTCCGTGATATCAATGTCAATCAAACATATAAAAGACATACAGGGGAAAAGGCTATCACTCATTCAGGTATGGGATGGGGTCAATAAGGATCACATCACATTCACACTTACAGTTTTGCTTGAAGATGTCTCCGGGTTTTTCATTCCTTCTTCTTCCAGGGTAGGACTTGTGGAGTTCTCTGGGTTGGGAACAATTCTAGAGATTCTAGAGTACTGGACAGCAAATGGCTGTAGCTGGTCTGTGTTGCCACGTCTACTTTGGTTGGTGTAACCTCCTCTATGACGTCTTCTGGCATATCTGTAGGATCCAGGTGGGTTGTCTCAGGAATCTCTATATTTGGGGGCTCATTCTCTTCCTGCAATCTTATGGATAGTCTTTTCACTTTAACGCCATATGGGCCTCTTTCTCCAGGCACTACATTATAGGAAACCCACTCTCCGATTTGTACTTCCCTGTCCAGGTGCTTTGCAGGCAGGTACTCCTCCACGTCCCTTCTATTAATAAATACATCTTGCTCTGCACCGGGTTCTCGGGCGAGTGCAAACCCACTATATGGTATA
The DNA here is from genome assembly GCA_033576535.1 of Allobates femoralis. Lineage (NCBI taxonomy): Eukaryota > Metazoa > Chordata > Amphibia > Anura > Aromobatidae > Allobates > Allobates femoralis. The sequence continues at coordinate 139,755,330 of JARQOC010000010.1, forward strand.
ATCTTTACAATTTGTCCTTGGTGGCGCAGGGATTTTTGAATACTCTTATCTCGCCAGGCTTCATCTTTGACTTCAATAGTGCGAGCAATCATTACTTGTCTTTGGGCTAATCTTTCTGCCTCTTCTCTATCCAATTTCCGGGCGCATCTCCTCAAATATTCGTCTCGAGTTATCACTTCTACGGGGCCTATTCCACTCGCAGGATCCCCAGGGAAGCCCATTAGATTGTCCTCAGTCTCACTCCTCTCCCACCAACAGCGGAGCTGCTCCCCTTTCACCTCAGTTGTTGCAGGTGCTAGTATTAGGGGCTCCGGTAACTGCAGGGACCTTCCTTCTAGAGCTCCTAGTGGGTCGACTACTTGACTGGTTATCCGAGGAACTGTTTCAGGGATCATCACATCCTCGAGATCCACTAGCAACTGCTGTTCCTTTCTTCGGGTTGCTTTAGAGGTACCAGCCCAGCCGGGTTGTACTGTTAGGGACTGCTGAGACTGACAACAGTCAATTTGTATCCGGGTTTGTGGTTCTGCTTGAACCCGTGTAGTCTGAAGTGGTAACAGCCACAATACACCCCGCCGGGTGTCTCGGACCTCTTCTCCCGCCTTCCGCCATGTTGCCTAGATCACTGAAGGTCTTTCCCTGGTTGTGTTCCTCCACACTCACATCCAGTGGGCCCTACGAAATCACTTCAGGTCTTTCTATCGCAGAGCTCTCTTCGGCGTCCTCTCCTTCTGTCTGGATGTCCTGTAATGGCGACTCTTCACCGTCCGGTTTCCTGCCCCACCTACTTTGGGTGTCGACTTCCTCTTCCGCTCCCACCAACTTCTCATTGGTAGGTGCACTTGGGGGCGGAAGCTCCTCCTTCAGATTGATGGCTGGCTCCCACGGAGTTAAGGGGAGCCAGGGTGGGCCTTTCTTTTCCCGCTTTGGACCGGGCCGGCCCACGATGAGGGTCTGGGCACGCCTCCTCTGCACATGGCTTCAGGCTTCCATGGCCGCCATTAAGCCCAGATTTGGCAGGAAAAGTCCAAAACACGAATCCTAGGCACACGGGGTCCAGTTCTTTTGGACCGGGTTCATCCTGTTCATGACGCCGAGTTGTGGAGCCCACTGGGACGGGGTACTCGGTACCGGACCGGGGTACTGCTGGGGATATCACGGCGGTCTTGGCCCGGACCGTGTCCCGGGTTCTCACAAGTAAAAGGGGATATATTTACAGGGAAGATGGTTGTCGTGACGCCACCCATGGGTTGTGGTCATTAGAGGGACCACCGCTGCAGCGTAGCTCTGCCAGGAGGATAGATGGATGATGGGGCTGCAGCAAGATGGATCAGCCGCTGGTCGGGTTGCTCCTGACAGGGTGAAGGATGCAATACAGTTCTGTATACCTGGATTCAGACACAGGAGACTGAAACAGGGTTCACCGGGTTTACTCACAAGTTCTTCATTTCAAACAGTTCACAACACAGTTCAGTTCTCAACACAGATAAGTCTGGACACTTTGAACCTTCTGCAGCCAGGCTGTCACTCTGAGACCCCTCACTCATTATCTGTCACCTTTCAGGCTTATTCTCGCTGTTCTTCCTAGCAGATTGTATGGCGGCAGCTCGGTCCCTTTTGTGTGGCTTCCCCCTATGTGTATTGGCAGCAAGCCGGGTCCTCCTGGATGCTACTGAGCCTCCAACCCTGTAGTAGGAACACACATCTGGAATCTGTGTTCCCCGCTGGTTTGTCTGGGGAGCCGGCGTGTAGCAGCAGTCCCCCTCAGAGCCGACACTCTGGTGTTAGCCTAGCTTGGGTGTCCCTGTCTTACAAGGGATCAACGGCTCTTTCCCACCCGTGTAGCTGTCCAGATACTTCCAGGGAAACCTTTTCTTCCTGCAGCCAGTCTACAATGCTGTACTCCTCGGACCCGGTGGTACCGGTCCGGTTTCTGTCCTCACTTCTCCATGAGCTACAGGCTATGGATGAGCTTTCTTTCCATGGATCTGTGTCGCTGTGGATTCTGTGTCTCCAGGGAGCCCTATTCCACAGGGGAGTGACACTTTCTTGTCTTGTCTGCTCAGCTCACTCTGGCCTACTGGCTAACTTCTCCCAGTGTTCCTCCTTTTGTTCTGTCTACCACCTGACCTACCTTCCCACCCACTTTCCTCTAACCCCACCACCCCTTGCCCGCCTAGAGCCCCGGGCTCCGGGTTGGATGCTGTGCTCCTGTCGGTGTGTGTGCTGTAAGGGTGTTTGATGCACAACTATCTAACTTTCTGCCTGGCTACAGTTCTCTATGTGGCCACCCTGGTCGCAGGGGTGCCACACGGTAACCGGATTGCATGTAGCGCCATCTGGTTTACATAATGGGCTCCTATGGGCTGCAGTTCCTGATCCGGTATTAAGCTTTTTAACAGCTCAAAACCGGATCAGGATCTGATTTTTAAAACGCTAATGTGACCTCAGCCTTAAAGTCTTGTAAGGCCTTGTTCACACTCACCTGCGTTTTTGGCACTCTCTGCGTTTTTCTGCAGTTTTTCAAAAACGCAGGTGCGTTAACGCAGGGTGTAATTGAGTGTAGCTGCGTTTTTTCACTACACTTGCGTTTTTTTCCCCCAGTCCAAAAAACGTTGCATGCAGCGTTTTTTGGGTGCTGGAAAAAAACGCAGGGGTTGTTTCGAAAAACGCATGCGGTTTTTTTAACATGGGGCCCTATGGGAAACGCATGTGTTAACGCAGGACACATATAGGCACCTGCGTTAACGCATGCGTTTCCTATAGGGCCCCATGTTAAAAAAACGCATGCGTTTCTATAACGTGGGGCCCTATGGGAAACGCATGCATTTTTAAATGGCACATTTTGGCACCCTGCGTTAACGCTAGCGTTTTTGCCTGTGTTTTTGATGAAAAAATCACTAAGTCCAAAAACGTTGCAAATCCTTTCACACACACAAGGGACATTTTTTGGCACTCTTAAAAAGAAACGCATGTGATTTTAGGAGTGCTAAAAAAAACGCAAATTGTGCGTGAACAAGGCCTTAGGCTGGCTTCACACTGCAGGGTTTTCCCTGATCAGGTTCCATCAGGTTTGTGTGCCAAAACCAGGAGAGGAACTTTCAGGGAAAAGCTATCATTGAAAGATTGACACCTGTTCTGAGTTTTGGAGACACTCCTGGTTTTGACACACAAACCTGATGGAACCTGATCAGGGAAAAAACTGCAGTGTGAAACAAGCACATTTTCAGTGGTGTTTATCTCTTGACTGTGACTGGACCATTCACACACATGAATATGCTTTGATGTAAACCATTTCATTGTAGCTCTGGCAGGAAATCTACACCTGAGTTTGGGGGGGGTGACATTTAGAAGGCACATTGCGATTACCGCATCCGGATGTGGTAATCTCATGTGCCTTCAGACACATTTTGCCTTCAAAATGTGTCCCTAAAGCCGCATCCGGTAACCAGATTGCTCATAATGTGCAATCCGGTTGCCAGATGCTTTGTTCATCCCTGCTTTTGCGGGAATGAACAAAGGGTTAATGTTAATATAATATGTGGGCACCATGTCTCCAGGGAGTGTCCACCCTCCCTAGAGACATGTTATCCATATAGGGTGGCATATGAAGGGTTAAATTGCTTTATTACAGTATCGCCGGCTTTCGTCGGCTTTTACCATTTTATCAATGAAAGCCGGCGGCTTCCTGCTGTAAGGAGGATTATCAGTACGTAATGTGCGTAAGCACATTACAGGGCAGCATGCTCAATAAGGAGCTGACCCTGCTGCTTACGTAAATTGCATACTGTACGTGCTGCTATCCATGGTCCTGAAAGCTTGAACATTAGTTCTATGGGCAGCGCACCCCCATAGAACTAATGTTCAAGCTTTCAGCACCATGGATAGCAGCACGTACAGTATGCAATTTACGTAAGCAGCAGGATCAGTTCCTTATTGAGGATTCTGCCCTGTAATGTGCTTCCGCACATTACGTACTGTATCTACTTCTTACAGCGAAGAGCCGCCGGCTTTCATTGATAAAATAGTAAAAGCCGAGAAAAGCCGGTGATACAGTAATAAAGCAATTAAACCCTTCATATGCTACCCTATATGGACAACATGTCTCTAGGGAGGGTGAACACTCCCTGGAGACATGGCGCCCACATATTATATTAATATTAACCCTTTGTTCATCCCCGCAAAAGCAGGGATGAACAAAGAATCCGGCAACCAGATTGCACATTATGAGCAATCCGGTTACCGTATGGGCTCCCATAGGTGCCCATTATAGCAGCCCCGCTTCGAAAAACATTGCCTGCATGATTTGTCATGCAGGCAGCAAAACTGGAATGCGGGAACCGGATTGCATAAAGTGCAATCCGGTTTCATATTGGGCGCCTATGCGCTGCGGATCCGGATCCGGTTTTGAGCTTTTTTAATGCTCAAAACTGGATCCGGATGGAAAAAAAAATGCTAATGTGACCCTAGCCTTTAAAGCCTTTTGCAGCTTCTAAAAGGTCTTCTTCCAGGATTTCCCTGTATTTAGCGGTATTCATCTTTCCATCAACTTTGACCAATTTCCTTGCCCTGCTGAAGAAAAGACTCCCCATAGCATGTGTTTAAGTGTGATGTGCAGTGTTCGTTTTCTACCACATACAATGTTTTGCATTTAGGCCAAAAGGTTTAACATTGGTCTCAACTGACCACAACCTCTTCTTCTAAAATATTATTATCATTATCATTTAATTATATAGCGCCATTAGATTCTGTGGCGCTTTACATATGGAAAGGGTAGACGAGGACAAGTACAATATATGTGGACAATCAAGACATACAGGTACAGGAGGGGGGAGGAACCAGCTAGCTGTGTCCCCTACATGGCTTTTTGCAAAGGGCAAATGATACTTCATCACTTTCATCTTGCCACTCATTTGGCTGGTTTCACATTTTTTCCTGTCCATGGGGATCCTGTTTTTTGCAGGATCCCATGGACAGAAATGGGCAGCATCAGATGTGTGCCCATGAATGCCAGTTCTGTGTCTGGGTCCGTGACTTCCACGGATCTGGACACAGAATGGCACTTTCACCTTCGCAATGTATAATATACATTGCGGAAGTGAAGCAAGGGTTAAAAAAAGAAAAGATACTCACCTCTCGGCGTGTGTCCCCGCGATGTGCAGCGTCTACCGTAGCTCAAGGACCTGGGAATCAGCTGACTGGGAAGGGGCGGAGCAACCCAGTCAGCTAAATGGTCACCTGACCGAATCAGCTGATCGGTTTAAATCGCGTGCCCGCCAAAACCAATCAGTGGGCAGGAGATTTAAACCACGCTGATGCGGTCATGTGACAACTCAGCTGATCGGGTTGCTCCACCCATTCCTGGTCAGCTGATTCCCAGGTCCTTGAGCTACGGTAGACACATCGCGGGGACTCACGCCAAAGAGGTGAGGATCTTTTCTTTTTTTTTTAACCCTTGCTTCACTTTTGCAATGTATATTATACATTGTGGATGTGAAAAAAACATGGGAACAGAACAGTTTTAGTGTACTGAGCATGCTCAGTACACTAAAATTGGGTCCGAGAAATGATCCTGTGTTTTCTCAGACCCGTGTTCCATAGGGCCCCGTGTTAATTGCCGTGGATTGTGTCGGATTCGATTGTGTCTGATTTGGTCCGCTGTGCCCAAAATCGGAGCAGTCTCCAATTTTGGGTTCAGCAAAAAATCGGGCAGAATCGGATTTGTCAAAAATCGAATGCCATTAAGGGCAAATCAGTTGCCCATAGGGATACATGGGGCCAAATCTGATCCGTGGCTGTTGGTTTCATAATGGACAGCCACAGATTGCAAAAAAATCACAATGTGAAAGCAGCCTAATGTGTAGGAAAGTCTCCTGACTCCATCCGACAGATGATGTAATTGGAGAGGGGAAAACAGAAATTGGAATTTTAACAACCAAGCCTTTTTTTAAGTGGAAAGATACACCTTTGCCAGAGGGGACTGGTAGTGTCTCTTATAGAGAGTACAGGAATGTTTGCGAGTCCGAGAGTTCCTGTCTATCAGGGAGTCAGAACTCAGAGATACTGGCCAAACAATTACAGTCATATGAAAAAGTTTGGCCACCCCTCTTAATCTTACTCATTTTTTTGGGTTTAAAATTGTTTTTTTGCAACAGCTATTTCAGTGTGATATATGTAATAACTGATGGACACAGTAATATTTCAGGATTGAAATGAGGTTTATTGCACATTAATTACTGAAATTGCGTTCACCGCATCCAGATCCGGATGCAGTGAACACAATTAGCTTCAGACAAGCCGGTAACCGGATTGCTCTGGATGTGTAATCTGGAACAATCCGGTTACTGGATAGTTTGCTCATCCCTGCTGCCGCATCTACTGTATCCTCACCCATCCCTTGTAGACTGTGAGCTCTCCCGGATAGGATCCTCTCTCCTCCTTTACCTGTGTGTGCATTGAAATATTCATGACTATTGTACTTGTCTATGTATGCCCTTATTGCATGTAAAGCGCCATAATAATGGCGCTATAATAATAAATAATGATAGTTTTTTTTGTTTTCTTTTTTTCTCTATCACTATGTATATTAAAACTAACCTGGAAATAATTTTAAAATTTAAGTGTGGTCACCTATTGGGTAGAGGAAAATCACACAACTCCGCCCTCTCTGCTCAGGGACTTCTGCACAGTTGACAGTGTGACCACAATACTCACCTGAGTAAGTTAATAAACGTCTCTACACTTTTATTCACTACTAGCTGTGAGCCCGATGCAAATGCATCGGGATTCTAGAACGTGCATTAATTTGATTATAGTAGTTATAGCTGTTAGCCTGATGCAAATGCATCGGGTATCTAAAATATGTTTATTGTTTTTTTTAAAGATTTTTAAATAATAATCGCATCATCAATAGCAATAATATAAGCCATAGCATTATTATTAGCAGTAATAGCAGTATTAATAGCATTATTAGCAGTATTATGAACATTAATAACAGTATTAATAGCATTATTATTAGCATTAATAGCATTATTTATAGCATTATTAGCATTAATAATAGCATTAATAACATTATTAATAGCATTAATAGCATTATTATTAGCATTAATAGCATTAATAATAGCATTAATAACATTATTAATAGCATTAATAGCATTATTATTAGCATTAATAGCATTTATAATAACATTATTAGCATTAATAATAGCATTAATAACATTATTAATAGCATTAATAGTATTATTATTAGCATTAATAGCATTAATAATAGCATTATTAGCATTAATAATAGCATTAATAACATTATTAATAGCATTAATAGCATTATTATTAGCATTAATAGCAATATTATTAGCATTAATAGGATAAATATTAGCATTAATAGCATTAATAGCATAATTAATAGCATTAATAGCATTATTAATAGCATTAATAGCATTATTATTAGCATTAATAGCATTAATAATAGCATTAATAGCATTAATAATAGCATTAATAACATTATTATTAGCATTAATAGCATTATTATTAGCATTAATAGCATTAATAATGCCATTAATAGGATAAATATTAGCATTGATAGCATTAATAGCATAATTAATAGCATTAATAGCATTATTAATAGCATTAATAGCATTATTATTAGCATTAATAGCATTAATAGGATAAATATTAGCATTAATAGCATTAATAGCATTATTAATAGCATTATTATTGGCATTAATAGCATTAATAATAGCATTATTAGCATTAATAATAGCATTAATAACATTATTAATAGCATTAATAGCATTATTATTAGCATTAATAGCATTAATAGCATTATTATTAGATTAATAGCATTATTAATTACCATTGAATAGGATTAATATTAGCATTAATAGCAATATGCATATTATAGCATTAATAGCTATTAATAGCATTATGTTAATAGATAATATTGCATTTATAGCATTATTAATAGCATTAATAGCATTAATAGATTAAATTATTAGAATTAATAGCATTTAATAGCATTATTAATAGCATTAATTAGCATTATTATAGCATTATATAGCTTAATAATAATAGCATTATTAGCATTAATAATAGCATTAATTAGCATTATTATTTAGCATTTAATAGCATTAATAGCATTAATAGCATTATTATTAGCATTAATAGCATTAATAATACATTAATAGGATAAATATTAGCATTAATAGCATTAATAGCATTAATATTAGCATTAATAGCATTATTAATAGCATTAATAGCATTATTAATTAGCATAAATAGCATTAATAATAATAGCATTATTAGCATTAATATAATAGCATTAATAATCATTTATTAATAGATTAATAGACATTATTAATTAGCATTAATAGCATTAATAATAACATTATTAGCATTAATAATAGCATTAATAACATTTATTAATAGCATTAATAGCATTATTATGAGCATTAATAGCATTAATAGTATTATTAATAGCATGAATAGCATTATTAATAGCATTATTAGGATTAATAGCATTATTAATAGCATTATTAATAGCATTAATAGCATAAATAATAGAATTAATAGCATAAAAAAATAGCATTAATAGCATTAGTATTAGCATAAAGAGCATTAATAGCAATATTATTAGCATAAATGATATAGCATTATTAATAGCATTAATAGCATTAATAGGATAAATATTAGCATTAATAGCATTAATAGCATAATTAATAGCATTAATAAGCATTATTAATAGCATTAATAGCATTATTATTAGCATTAATAGCATTAATAATAGCATTATTAGCATTAATAATAGCATTAATAACATTATTAATAGCATTAATAGCATTATTATTAGCATTAATAGCATTAATAGCATTATTATTAGCATTAATAGCATTAATAATACCATTAATAGGATAAATATTTAGCATTAATAGCATTAATAGCATAAATAATAGCATTAATAGCATTATTAATAGCATTAATAGCATTATTATTAGCATAAATAGCATTAATAATAGCATTATTAGCATTAATAATAGCATTAATAACATTATTAATAGCATTAATAGCATTAATTATTAGCATTAATAGCATTAATAATAGCATTATAGCATTAATAATAGCATTAATAACATTATTATTAGCATTAATAGCATAATTATTAGCATTAATAGCATTATTATTAGCAGTAATATCATTATTATTAGCATTTTTTTTTTATTATTATTTTTTATTTAATTATTTATTATTTTTTATTTATTTTTTATTATTTTTAATTATTTTTTTTATTATTAAATTTATTAGTTGGGCTGAAAACCCAGTTCTTTTCAGGTCCGCTGAAAGGGCTGATATAATTAGCATATATTTAATTTTTTTATTATTATTTTTATTTAATTATTTATTATTTTTTATTTATTTTTTTATTATTTTTTAATTATTTTTTTTATTATTAAATTTATTATTTAGGCTGAGACCCAGTTCTCTTTCAGGTCCGCTGAAAGGGCTGATATAATTAGCATATATTTAATTATTTTATTATTATTTTTATTGAATTATTTATTATTTTTTATTTATTTTTTATTTTTTTTATTATTTTTTAATTATTTTTTTTATTATGAAATTTATTATTTAGGCTGAGACCCAGTTCTCTTTCAGGTCCGCTGAAAGGGCTGATATAATTAGCATATATTTAATTTTTTTATTATTATTTTTATTGAATTATTTATTATTTTTTATTTATTTTTTTATTATTTTTTAATTATTTTTTAATTATTTTTTTATTATTAAATTTATTATTTAGGCTGAGACCCAGTTCTCTTTCAGGTCCGCTGGAAGGGCTGATATAATTAGCATATATTTAATTTTTTTATTATTATTTTTATTGAATTATTTATTATTTTTTATTTATTTTTTTATTATTTTTTAATTATTTTTTAATTATTTTTTTTATTATTAAATTTATTATTTAGGCTGAGACCCAGTTCTCTTTCAGGTCCGCTGAAAGGGCTGATATAATTAGCATATATTTAATTTTTTTATTATTATTTTTATTGAATTATTTATTATTTTGTATTTATTTTTTTATTATTTTTTAATTATTTTTTAATTATTTTTTTTATTATTAAATTTATTATTTAGGCTGAGACCCAGTTCTCTTTCAGGTCCGCTGAAAGGGCTGATATAATTAGCATATATTTAATTTTTTTATTATTATTTTTATTGAATTATTTATTATTTTTTATTTATTTTTTTATTATTTTTTAATTATTTTTTAATTATTTTTTTATTATTAAATGTATTATTTAGGCTGAGACCCAGTTCTCTTTCAGGTCCGCTGAAAGGGCTGATATTATTAGCATATATTTAATTTTTTTATTATTATTTTTATTGATTATTTATTATTTTTTATTTATTTTTTTATTATTTTTTAATTATTTTTTAATTATTTTTTTTATTATTAAATTTATTATTTAGGCTGAGACCCAGTTCTCTTTCAGGTCCGCTGAAAGGGTGATATAATTAGCATATATTTAATTTTTTAATTATTATTTTTATTGAATTATTTATATTTTTATTATTTTTTTATTATTTTTTTATTATTTTTAATTATTTTTTTTATTATTAAATTTATTATTTAGCTGAGACAGTTCTCTTTCAGTCGCTGAAGGGCTGATATAATTATGCATATATTATTTTATTATTTATGAATTATTTACTATTGTATGTATTTTTTTTTATTTTTTTTTTTTATTATTTTTTAATTATTAAATTTATTGTCCTTAACATGCGTGTGTCGCATTATGCCCCTGGTTCTATTTGTCGGCCCTAAAATCGCGGACACACCGCTAATGCATGTCTATGGGCAGTGAGCTCGAATTCTGATTGGTCGGCGGTAGATTTTAGCGACCAATCAGAATAGCGGCGCGTTCCATGGCGCCATATTTGAAATACACTGAGCACATTGTAGTGCCGTTATTCTGAATGGTCGCTGCTGAACGCGGCGACTATTCAGAGAAGCGGCATTCAAACAGCGCGCTGCTCCTCTGATTGGTCATTGCTGAACGTGGCGACCAATCAAAATAGCGGCGCGTTCCATGGCGCCATATTTGAAATACACTGAGCACATTGTATTTTAAATATGGTGCCAGGCGAGCGCCGCTATTCTGATTGGTTCGGCCCTGAACGCGGCGACCAATCAGAGGAGCGACATTCAAACCGTGTGCCAAGCCGCGCTACTTCTCTGATTGGTCGCCGCGGCAACCAATCACAAGAGTACTGTGGCCTGGCACGCAGATGGAATGCCGTGAAGGGCACCACCCCGCTGTGGTCATCTCCCGGCTGGCTCGCTACTGACCGAGCTCAGCCGCGGCTACTGCTGCACAGAGGTCAGCGGCTCGCCAGCCGGGAGATGACTCCCGGCTGGCGAGCCGCGGACCTGTGAGCCACAGGTCAGCTCCGGTCAGCGGCTCACTAGCTCACACGCGCTGCGGCCACTGTTGGCTGGGCCGCAAATTGGCGTGAAATTCAAACTTTGAATTCTCGCGCCTATTTGCATAGTCTGTGCTCATTGGTGCCCACCTCCGGCGGGCACCAATGAGCAGCCTCTGTCTGGCACTCGATTTCCGTGAGAGACAGACAACATTAGACAATTATATAGTAGATTATTATAATGCTAATTGATCTAAAATGGGAAAAGTTTATTCTGATTTCATGTCAGATAGTGAGAAAAACATGCAGATGTGTCTTATTATATAGTGTATGTAGACTTCTGGATTCCACTGTATGTTGCTGGAATGGGAAAGGATGGGGGCATTACACCAGTATGCTGGATACATTACTGAAAGGGGTCCAGGATGGGGAATATTATTACATTATGAGGGGGCAATACACATGTTTTTATAGTATTTAGAATATTACAAGGCCCATACACCTGATCAATGTGCAGGGGGGGTCCAAGTTTACATTTTGCATGGGGGCCCATGGGTCTGTATTTACACCACTGCTTGATGGTCCTTAATTGAGTGGCTTCCAACACCCTTGTGTCTACATATCCTTTTTGTGCATCATATTATAAATACCACATTAATATAATTGTATAAACTTACATTTCATATATGTATGTATCTGGCCTCCAAAGTTTTTCTTTATCCAAGTTAAGAGAATGAATATTACAATAGTCTTTTAGACGCCAAGATATAAACTGATTTTTCCAACTCTGCAATACAGAAAATCAATGTTAAATGGTACAATAAAGTGAACCTGTCACCTACCTATGCCCCCAGGCTATCACTACCTGTCCCTGCACCTTCCAATTACTACTCTAACTATCCCTCTCTGTCTGTAACCTGTGACTGTGTAATAAAACGTTTTTAATACTCACTCACTAGTATAATAATGAACAGGGGGCTACCATTGCTAGCCCCCCCGGGTGTCCTCTTTCTGCCCCCTTCTGTATTGTTTATCACACCCCGATGGGCGTGATATTGAAATCATAATGCGCGCCCCCCAGCCTGGCTCGCAGCCGTCTGCAGAGTTCTGGGTATGACGCCGAACGCGTCATTTCCGGTACTCCACAGCTCATCCACAGAACTGCGCATTGCGCATGCTCTATGGAGCACATTACATCAGCTCATCACATATCTAATCAAAAATGTTTGGGACATGCAAAAGTTGGGAAGCAAAGAGAACTATTTTATTTTTGGACTGCTATTTTTAACAGTGTTTCATCTACAGAGCCCCTGAGGTACCAAAAAGCAGGAAGACCCCTAAAGTGACCCCATTGTACTAATTGCACCTGTCAATAAATGTATGGCTGCAGTGACTTTTGTAAGATACATGCCATGTCTTTTTTCTCTGGAAAATTGCCAAGGTGCCAGCCCAGTACCCATACACTGTGTACTGCTTGTGTCAACACGCACCCTGCAAATTGTTCTGTTCAGCCTCCTCACTACAATAATGCCACCCACATGGTTGCATACAACGGTTTAGGCACAGTAGACCTCAGGAGGGGGACATTTGGATTTAGGTGTGCAGATTTCACTGAATTGTATTTGGGGGGTGGGAGTCTTTGCTTTCCAAAAGGTTTGTTCTACCAGTAATATGGGAACTCCCTATATCTCCAGTAACAGATGACAAACCTGACTGGGGGCTATTTTCTCACCTGGATAAGTTAAGGTACCGTTACACGTCGCAATATTGTCAGCGAGATCACTGGCAATTCCCGAATTCGGCAATGTGGAAACCACATCACATGTGCATAGTGGCGTGTCACTGGGTGATTCTACGTCGAGAAATTGCTTTTGGAGCATCGCCTGATTGCCCTGCATTGCAGTGAAATCAGGCAATGTCCACCAGGCGATTTCAGCGCATCGTGGCGTGTGACAGGGCGATAGCGATGTAGAAGGTGAGCTCAGACATTCGTGCTGTTTTCTGCGCCCCGTCTGCGGCGATTTGTGGTTTGGTGGTAACGAAGTTATGGAGGCCAATCGGAGTGGTAGGGGTTCAGTGTAACACACTCTGGCACATCTGTCTCCTCGCCGTGGTCAAACTCTATACACACATCACTGATGTGTTTGTGGCGTGTGACGTGGCAATGTGAGGAGGGAAGATCGCTTCCGGTCTTCTGCAGGCAATTTCTGGGACGCAGGATCGCCGAAGATCGCACCTAGATAGCTACGTGTGACAGCTCTGTAGCGATCTGAAAAAAGTGCCTGAAACGTGTGCGCTCACGTCAAATCGCTAACGATATGGAAGCCCTATGGTGGCGTGTGATGGCACCTTTAAGGTTAAATTTTGGAGTTCAGAACATTTCTTGTTCACTTTCAGAATAAGGCTGGGATCACACTCTTCTGTTCTACACTGAGCACTTATTTTGGGGTTTCCGTGTAAATCCCCCCAAATTGTTATTTAGATGAAACCCATGACAAAACGAATCACTATAATAAGGCAGATGGAAGCACTTTGGACTCGATTGTGTGGTCTGGACCTGTTTTGCTGGTGTCCATCTTTTATATGCATTCCAAGAACTGGGATCATCCAAACTTATGTGCTAAAAAACACCTAAATTGATGGGATAACCAGGGCTGTGGAGTCGTGGTGTTGGAGTCGGCGCCTATTTTGGTGGAGTTTGAGTCGGAGTTGGAGTCCGTGTAAAATGAACCGACTCAGACTCCTAAAATATTCAATAGACTAGGTAAAATAGTTCAATGCAGAATGTGCTGAATATTATTATATTACTACCTGTAGAGCCCAGCGTTGTCCGGGCATTGTAACTGACTGTTTTTAGCTATAAGCTGAGTATATGTCTGTGTATATGTGTATGTATGTCCACTATACACATAAAACTTGTCCCATCACACCAACCCATCAACCTGAAACTCCACCCAAACCATGGCTCTGTAGGGTGGGTGGACTATGACACAACTGTGGGTGTGGTTAGGTATATTTTGTGGAATTATGTGGAGTGGGCGGGGCTAATGCCACATACATCCATACACTCAGAATTATATATTAGATTATTATGAATTATTATTGTTTCATCTAAATATCTTGATTGTTATAACACTAGATGGTGGCCCGATTCTAACGCATCGGGTATTCTACAATATGTATGTAGTTTATTTATGAAGATTTAAGAATAATGCAAAGCGAAGCTGGATTTAAATCCTGCACAAATATCGCTGATTGCTGGTAACTAATCAGCGAAGCGTGGTTGAAATCTTGCGCCAATTTGCGGGTGAACTGTCCCTGTTGCTGATAGGTCATGGGCGGCTGGCCTGACCAATCACCAATGCAGGATTTGCGTTACAGATAAACAGGCAGAAGTAGACAATTATATACTAGATACCTACAGCAGTACCGGTGTGCAGCGGTGTCAGTGTGCAGCGGTGCCGAAATCCAGGAAGGGGCCGGGGGACAGCGGCCAGGTGCGGGCAGGAGGGGGCCGGGGAACAGCGGGCAGGAGGGGGTCGGGGAAGAGCGGCCGGGTGCGGGCAGGAGGGGGCTGGTGAAGAGCGGCTCGGTGCGGGCAGGAGAAGGCCAGGGAACAGCGGCCGGGTGTGGGCAGGAGGGGGGCCCCTCCTGCCTGCCCACAACCGCTGTTCCCCGGCCCCCTCCTGCCTGCAGCAGAGTGCTTAGCAAAGTATACGGGGCTCATTCGTTAGCAGAGTATATGGGGGCTCATTGCTTAGCAGACTTTACGGCAGCTCAGTGGTTAGCAGAGTATACGGGGGCTCAGTGGTTAGCACAGTATACGCTGGCTCAGTAGTTAGCACTGTATACGGGGACTAAGTGGTTAGCAGAGTATACTGGTGCTCAGTGGTTAGCACTCTATAGTGGCTCAGTGGTTGGCACTGTATATGGTGGCTCAATAATTAGAACAGTAATGTGGCTCAATGGTTAGCACTGTATATGGTGACTCAGTGGTTAGCACTGTATATGGTGACTCAGTGGTTAGCACTGTATATGGTGGCTCAGTGGTTAGCACTGTATACGGTGGCTCAGTGGTTAGCATTGTATATGATGGCTTAGTGGTTAGCACTATATATGGTGGCTCAGTGGTTAGCACTGTATATGGCGGCTCAGTGGTTAGCACAGTATGGCGGCTCAGTGGTTAGTACTGTATATGGTGGCTCAGTGGTTAGCACTGTATATGGTGGCTCAGTGGTTAGCACTGTATACGGTGGCTCAGTGGTTAGCATTGTATATGATGGCTCAGTGGTTAGCACAGTATGGTGGCTTAGTGGTTAGCACTGTATATGGTGGCTCAGTAGTTAGCACTGTATACAGTGGCTCAGTGGTTAGCACTGTATATGGTGAATCAGTGGTTACTACTGTATATGGTGACTCAGTGATTAGCACTCTATGGTGGCTCAGTGGTTGGCACTGTATATGGTGGCTCAGTGGTTAGCACTGTATATGATGGCTCAGTGGTTAGTACTGTATATGGTGGCTCAGTGGTTAGCACAGTATGGTGGCTTAGTGGTTAGCACTGTATATGGTGGCTCAGTAGTTAGCACTGTATACAGTGGCTCAGTGGTTAGCACTGTATATGGTGGCTCAGTGGTTAGCACTGTATACAGTGGCTCAGTGGTTAGCACTGTATATGGTGGCTCAGTGGTTAGCACTGTATACGCTGGCTCAATGGTTAGCACTGTATATGGTGGCTCAGTGGTTAGCACTGTATATGGTGGCTCAGTGGTTAGCATTTTATATGGTGACTCAGTGATTAGCACAGTATGGTGGCTCACTGGTTAGCACTGTATATGGCGGCTCAGTGGTTAGCACTGTATGGGGGCTCAGTGGTTAGCACTGTATATGGTGGCTCAGTAGTTAGCACTGTATATGGTGGCTCAATGGTTAGCACTGTATATGGTGGCTCAGTGGTTAACACTGTATATGGTGGCTCAGTGGTTAGCACTGTATATGGTGGATCAGTGGTTAGCACTGTATATGGTAGCTCAATGGTTAGCACTGTTTATGGTGGCTTAGTGGTTAGCACTGTATATGGTGGCTCAGTGGTTAGCACTGTATATGGTGGCTCAGTGGTTAGCACTGTATATGGTGGCTCAATGGTTAGCACTGTATATGGTGGCTCAGTGGTTAGCATTGTATATGATGGCTCAGTGGTTAGCACTGTATATGGTGGCTCAGTGGTTAGCACTGTATGGGGCTCAATGGATAGCATTGTATATGATGGCTCAGTGGTTAGCACTGTATATGGTGGCTCAATGGTTAGCACTGTATATGGTGGCTCAGTGGTTAGTACTGTATATGGTGGCTCAGTGGTTAGCACTGTATGGTGGCTCAGTGGTTAGCACTGTATATGGTGGCTCAGTGGTTAGTACTGTATATGGTTGCTCAGTGATTAGCACAGTACGGTGGCTCAGTGGTCAGCGCAGCATGGAGGCAGAGTGGTCAGCGCAGGATGGAGGCTCAGTGGTCTGCGCTGGATGGGGGCAGAGTGGTCAGCGCCGGATGGGGGCAGAGTGGTCTTCGCTGAATGGAGGCAGAGTAGTCAGATCAGGATGGGGGCAGAGTGGTCAGCGCAGGATGGGGGCAGAGTGGTCAGCGCAGGATGGAGGCTCATTGGTCAGCGCAGGATGGAGGCTCAGTGGTCAGCACAGGATGGAGGCTGAGTGGTCAGAGCAGGATGGGGGCAGAGTGGTCAGCGCAGGATGGAGGCTCAGTGGTCAGCGCAGGATGGAGGCTCAGTGGTCAGCACAGGATGGAGGCTCAGTGGTCAGCGCAGGATCGAGGCTCAGTGGTCAGCGCAGGATGGAGGCTCAGTCGTCAGCGCAGGGTGGAGGCTCAGTGGTCAGCACAGGATGGAGGCTCAGTGGTCAGCACAGGAAGGAGTGCTCAGCACAGGATGGAGGCAGAGTGGTCAGCGCAGGATGGAGGCTCAGTGGTCAGCACAGGATGAAGTGGTCAGCAGAGGATGGAGGCAGAGTGGTCAGCGCAGGATGGAGGCAGAGTAGTCAGTGCACGATGGAGGCAGAGTGGTCAGCGCAGGATGGAGGCAGAGTGGGCAGCGCAGGATGGAGGCTCAGTGGTCAGCGCACGATGGAGGCTCAGTGGTCAGTGCAGGATGGAGGCTCAGTGGTCAGCCCAGGATGGAGTGGTCAGCACAGGATGAGGCTCAGTGGTTAGCGCAGGATGGAGGCTCAGTGGTCAGCGCAGGATGGAGGCAGAGTAGTCAGTGCACGATGGAGGCAGAGTGGTCAGCGCAGGATGGAGGCAGAGTGGGCAGCGCAGGATGGAGGCTCAGTGGTCAGCGCACGATGGAGGCTCAGTGGTCAGTGCAGGATGGAGGCTCAGTGGTCAGCCCAGGATGGAGTGGTCAGCACAGGATGGAGGCTCAGTGGTTAGCGCAGGATGGAGGCTCAGTGGTCAGCGCAGGATGGAGGTCCAGTGGTCAGCACAGCATGGAGGCTCAGTGGTCAGCACAGGATGGAATGGTTAGCACAGGATGGAGGCAGAGTGGTCAGCGCAGGATGGAAGCTCAGTGGTCAGCACAGGATGGAGTGGTCAGCACAGGATGGAGGCAGAGTGGTCTGCGCAGGATGAAGGCAGAGTGGTCAGCGCAGGATGGAGGCTCAGTGGTCAGCGCAGGATGGAGGCTCAGTGGTCAGCGCAGGATGGAGCTCAGTGGTCAGCGCAGGATGGAGGCTCAGTGGTCAGCGCTGGATGGAGGGCGAGTGGTCAGCACAGGATGGAGGCTGAGTGGTCAGCACAGGATGGAGGCTGAGTGGTCAGTGCAGGATGGAGGGCCAGTGGTCAGCGCAGGATGGAGGCTCAGTGATCAGGGCAGGATGGATAGGCAGTGGGTGGTCAGCGCAGGATGGAGGCTTAGTGGGTGGTCTGCGCAGGATGGAGGGCCACTGGGTGGTCAGCGCAGGATGGAGGGCCAGTGGGTGGTCAGCGCAGGATGGAGGACCAGTGGGTGGTCAGTGCAGGATGGAGGGCCAGTGGGTGGTCAGCGCAGGATGGAAGGCCAGTGGGTGGTCAGCGCAGGATGGATCCCCCCTTCCATCCAGTCTCACCCGCACCCGGTGATTAAACCGCAGCAAGTAATGAGCGGTCATGTGATAGGCGGGCTGAAGAGCCTGTTACATGACCGCTCATTAGCGCGCGCGGGTGAGACGGAGCGGCGGGTGAGACGGGGAGGGCTAATGGAGCGGTCGTGGGGGTAATGGAGCGGTTGTGGGGGGTATTGGAGCAGTGGGGGTAATGGAGCGGTGGGGGGGGTAATGGAGCGGTGGGGGGGTGTAATGGAGCGGTGGGGGGGCGTAATGGAGCGGCGGGGGGGAGGGGGGCAATGGAGTGGGGGGAAGAGGGCGATGCAGGAGCGGGGGGAGAGGGCGATGCAGCAGCGGCGCTCGGGGGTTGGCGTTTTGACAGCGGCTCGCGGTGGGCACTAAAGCGCCACCGCTTGCTGCCATCTTGAATCACCCTGAGTGGGTGTAGTGCCGAAGCCACTTCCGTCTGTGACGTCATTTTTGCCCCTAGAAGACAGAAGTGGCTTTGACTTTTATATATATGATAATAATGATTAAAATGTTAGATGTATATGTTCACATTGTACTACAATAAATTTATCAAATAAACATGAGCTGTGAATGAGGGAGTCTGACACGGAGTCTTGGATTCAGAGTTGGAGTTGGGTCAGAGTCAGGGAAATTAAGGAGTCAGAGTCGGCGTCAGTGGTTTGGCTTACTGACTCAACAGCCCTGGGGGTCATGGTGAAACAGAGACCACATGGAGTCCAAAGTGGCTCCATCTGCCTCATTATAGTGAGTGATTCTGTTCGGAATTTTGTCTGAATTGCGTTTTTTTGGCATTTACACAGACATACAGTCATATGAAAAGGTTTGGGCACCCTTCTTAATCTTACTCTTTTTTTTTGTTTGTTTAAAATTGTTTTTTTGCAACAGCTATTTCAGTGTGATATACTGTATGTAATAACTGATGGACACAGTAATATTTCAGGATTGAAATGAGGCTTATTGTACTAGCTAAAAATGTGAAATGTGCATTATTTCAAAATTTGACAGGTGCAAAAGTATGGGCACCCTTCTGATTTTCATGATTTGAATACTCCTAACTACTTTTTACTGACTTACTGAAGCACTAAATTGGTTTGGTAACCTCATTGAGCTTTGGTCTTCATAGCCCGATGTATCCAATCATGAGAAAAGCTATTTCAGGTGTCCACTTGCAAGTTGTTCTCCTAGTTGCATCTTCTCTGAGGAGTGGCATCATGGGCTCCTCAAAACAGCTCTCAAATGATCTGAAAAAAAAGATTGTTCATCATAGTTCTTCATGGGAAGGATACAAAATGTTGTCTCAGAGATTTAACCTGTCAGTTTCCACTGTGAGGAACATAGTAAGGAAATAGAAGACCACAAGGTCCACAGAACAGTTCTTCAGAACATTCATCCAGAGAATGGCAGCAACTCACCGGGCAGGTTTCAGCAGTGTTTCTTTATTATCTTTTATTCCATGAAAACAGGTGGTTTTTCAGGGGTGGTGGAGGGAGAATGGGGGTCGCAACAACGAGCCGTTTCGCACGGTCTCGTGCTTTGACAGGTCGCAACCCGCAATTCTCTGGATGAATGTTCTGTGTAACGAATCTCTAACCTGGAAGTGCACCCTGGGACAGGAAATCCAGCAGAGTTGTGAGGAGAAACACAGGTGCCCCTGAAAGAAGGGAAAGGAGAGCTCTGTGTCGACTTGCTGGTGCCCAGCTGCCCTGAAGTAAGTGACCGGGACAGTTCTTGTAAAGGCCAGAAGTGGAAGGCCAACAAAAATATCAGAAAGGCAGAGAAGAAGAATGGTGAGACCAGTCAAGAACAATCCACAGACCACCTCCAAAGACCTGCAGCATCATCTTGCTGGAGATGGTGTCACTGTGCATCTGTCAACAATACAGCGCACACTGCACAAGGAGAAGCTGTATGGGAGAGTGATGCGAAAGAAGCCATTCCTGCATGTGCGCCACAAACAGAGTCGCCTGAGGTATGCAAAAGCACATTTGGACAAGCCAGTTTCATTTTGGAAGAAGGTCCTGTGGACTGATGAAACAAAGATTGAGTTGTTTGGTCATACAACAAGGCGTTATGCATGGCGCCACAAAAACACAGCATTCCAAGAAAAACA
Source organism: Allobates femoralis (assembly GCA_033576535.1). Lineage (NCBI taxonomy): Eukaryota > Metazoa > Chordata > Amphibia > Anura > Aromobatidae > Allobates > Allobates femoralis. Next base: position 139,775,982 of record JARQOC010000010.1, read on the forward strand.
CTTGCTACCCACTGTCAAATTTGGGGAGGGTCCATCATGTTTTGGGGCTGTGTGGCCAATGACGGCTCCGGGAATCTCGTTAAAGTTGAGGGTTGCATGGATTCCACTCAGTATCAGCAGATTCTTGAGAATAATGTTCAAGAATCAGTGTCACAGTTGAAGTTACGCCAGGGATGGATCTTTCAGCAAGACAATGATCCAAAACACCGCTCCAAATCTACTCAGGCATTCATGCAGAGGAACAATTACAATGCTCTGGAATGGCCATCCCAGTCCCCAGACCTGAATATCATTGAACATCTGTGGGATGTTTTGAAGCGGGCTGTCCATGCTCGGCGACCATCAAACTTAACTGAACTGGAATTGTTTTGTAAAGAGGAATGGTCAAAAATACCTTCATCCAGGATCCAGGAACTCATTAACAGCTACACGAAGTGACTAGAGGCAAAAGGTGGATCTACTAAATATTAATGTCACTTTTTTGTTGAGGTGCCCATACTTTAGCACCTGTCAATTTTTGAAATAATGCATATTTCACATTTTCGGTTAGTACAATAAACCTCACTTCAATCCTGAAATATTACTGTGTCCATCAGTTATTACATATATCACACTGAAATATTACTGTGTCCATCAGTTATTACATATATCACACTGAAATATTACTGTGTCCATCAGTTATTACATATATCACACTGGAATAGCTGTTGCAAAAAAACAATTTTAAACAAACAAAACAAAAAAGTAAGATTAAGAGGGGTGCCCAAACTTTTTCATATGACTGTAAGTGCTTGGCACAAAGAACAGGATAAAGGTGAACTAAGTCTTATATGGATATTTGGGAGGTAGAGTAAGCAAATAGATAGCAGTTCAGGAATATTTCATATTTTGATTTTTTTATGCTTCCCTACTTACACACTCTAAAAAATCAAAAACTATATTTTACACACATGTTTTTATACCACCATATTCTGAAAGCTGGAACTGTTTTATTTTTTGCCACACATATTGTATTTATGACAATACCAATCATGTTTACCTTGTTTATTTTTGCTTTGAGTCAAAAGATGACTTTATTGTAGTGAATCAGATGTCCGTGATATGTGTGCACTACATTCACTACATTCCTGCGTTTTTATACTTTTTTTTTCTATATACTTTCACTTTTTTTTATACTTTGTCACCTAATCCCACTGTGGGACATGAATACTTTTTAGTCTGATCACTGGTCTCATGTACTTGTACTGCAGTGCAGGAGAGCTGTCAGTGACTCACTGCCTGTGCCTGTTTGACCACCTAGCTACAGAAGGATATAACAGGTCACTGTACCGTGGGGTCATCAGATGACAGGTTACCATGGCAATGATCAGCACCCCTGATTATCACTGGGTGTTATGGAGCGCAGTGTGAGCCAGGAGTGGCTGTTGCTCAAAGTCTATGGATCCTTGTTCTGAAGCTCCTTAGCCTTTGATCAAGGTCATCTAGGAATGCCGTGAGAACTGCTGGACTACGTATGACGTCCAAATGTTGATTATTAATAAATTGGTGAATCATGGACAGCATCTTTTTTTTTTCTCTTGTTATTTATTTCAGGTTTCCTCTTCTGAACAACATTTGATTACATGGACTGCATGGCTTTTTTTTTTAATAAATTGTTGAACCAGGGAAAGAATCAGGGAGTAATTTTTATTGTGTCAAGTTTTTTTTGCTTTTGACTTACTTAGTAATAAAGTTGTCTGACAGACACCTCTCCATTACTGACACCAGGGCTTGATGCCAGCTGACACTACACAGCTGGCATCAACCCAAGGTACCATTTTCCCAATTGCAACCACAATAGGGCAATCAAGAAAAGCTGAGGCAAGAAGCAGAATTGGCTTCACTTCTGGGGATGTTGATGGCTGGTATCTTAGGCAATAACCATGGACCTTGCCAGCTTATAGCTCCGATGATGGCCCCGCCCACTGGACCCAAAATCACAGAAAGAGCAGAGGATTAAAGGATGAAATCACAAATTTTACTAAATATTTTCTCACAAAACTATATCAATCTACTCTACTCCCCCTGTTCTATAACACGATGGCTGCAGATTAGATTGCTTTTTCATGGTGACAGGCTTCCTTTAAGGCATTCATGTCAGAAACGCATCGGGAGTACATCTGTCTTCTGCACCTTTTGTAAAATAACAAAGTGCTTGTGTGTCAGAGCTGGACTTCCATTTCTACTTTGTCATGCATTTTTGTGCATTTTTAATGCTGAGATGGTTGTTAGTCAGTGCCAGGGGTGCGGTTTAAATAAGATTAACCCAATATCTGAAAGTTAATAGCCTTTGTTTTCACCTGACAGGTTCCCTTTATGAAGACCTGCACAATTCAGCAGGGATCGTCCAGTCATGTGATATTACAATGGAGCCAAATGACTTCTCCTCAACATCTACCATCAAGTGAGAGTAAAGAGACTCCATTAAACTTTAGAATATCCTTGTAAAATGTAAGGATTAGTAATGCAAGTCTTCAATGTTCCCAGCAAAAAAAAAGCCACTGCCAGTCACCTTTACTTTAAAAGAAAAAAAGATGCAAGATAAGTCTATGTACTGGGATATCAGATTTTAGCACGGCCTTATGTTTTTCACTTCTACTTTTTACAAGCTTGTCTTAATTTGTATGCCACAATTTATCACTTGGAAATTCACAGTCAAATAGTACAATTTGGAGATATTGATCTTACCATTAATAACTCAACAATGGTAGTCAGAGTTTTTCCTCTTGTGTCCTAGAAATATAGAAAATATGTTGTTAACTTTTTAAAATAAAGAGCAAAGCTTCAGCTCTGTTCACACTGATGCCATGACTTGTATTTTTATAAAAGCTATTTTGGATGTACCAAATCCATATTTGCCAAACAGTTTCAATGTTTGCAGGATTCTTTGATCTCAAAAGGGTTGTGTTTCTGAAAATTTGCACTGAAGGTGTGTTTGTGTTAGTTTTGAGAGCATTATTGAACAAAAGCGGGTTTGGTTTGATTGAAAGTTGGTAAGTAGAGATGAGCGAACTTTCCCTGTACATGTTCGCCAGTTTGGAATTCGGTACGAGCATTAACTATTCACTTTGTGATTGGAAACTCAAGCAATTTACTAAAAAATCAGTTAAAGAGGACCTGTGACCCCCCTGCTGCATGACAAACTAAATGCAGCACTGAATGCAGCATGTCTGCTACATCCAGGGAAGGGGTCCCCCATGTCTCTAGCCCCCCTGTAAGCGTTAAAAAAGACATTAGAAAACTTACAGTTAAGTAGTCTAAAGGGTGGGATCCTATTAAGAGGTCTTCACTGCTGGCACAGTCATCCAGCCTCCTCCTCATGTATTCCACCTCCTCTATGTCTCTGGCGCCTATGTTCTGCTGGCTCTGCCCTCCTCCTCTCCTGCTCTCTGTCACTCAATCTGCTGCACAGGGCTTGATCAGAGCGGCTGCAAAGCATTTGTCCTGATGTCAGCACCAGATTCCCGTCCTGTTTATGCTTTATTCAGAGAGCAGGTCGGGAATCTGGTGCTGACGTCAGGACAAGAGGAGAAGGAGAGGAGGGTAGAGCCAGCAGAACAGGAGGCAGCGCAGAGACATAAAAGGGGGCAGAATACACAAGGAGGAGGCTGGAGGATTGTGCCAGCAGTGAAGACTTATTAGGCTACGTTCACACAATGCACTTTTTTTGAACTTTTTTGCGCAAAAGCGCATCTGCGTCTGAGTCTGCCGGCAAAGTGATAGTGCTAACAGATAGCAAATGTTTCCTATTTGGGGCCTTACAGGGATGCTTTAGGGACTTTACAATATTTTATTTCCTTACCCTGTACTTAAATTCTAAAACCATATTTGCTGTTTTTGGGCAATGAATTGTCTTTTTAATGTATATCCATTAAAGTATATATTTTGGGAGGCACGGTGGGTCAGTGTTTAGCACTGCAGCTTTGCAGCACTGGGGTCCTGGGTTCAAATCCCATCAAAGACGACATCTGCAAGGGGTTTGTATGTTCTCCCTGTGTTTGGTGGATTTCCTTCTCTGGTTTCCTCCCACGCTCCAAAGACTGATAGAATGTTTAGACTACGAGCTCCAATGGGACAGTATTACTGATGCATGTCAGATTTGGTCATTTAAGCAATTTCAAGATTAAAACTTCAAAATCTGTAATATTAAACATCTCTCTCCTGGAAGTGGTGGTCACGTTACTTAAACAGGACTTTCCATTCATGTGGAGATCAGACTACCTAGAGTATTGAGGGATCAGATTACCTCGGGACACTTCTTCCTTATATTTAGTCAACTTTGGTAACATTATCTCCCAGGTGGAATTTGACCTCGCTAAATGGAATAAGCTGTCACTGCCATGGTCGGGAAGGATCCATTCCATTAGAATGGACCTCCTCCCCCGCCTTCTGTTTGCCTTTCAGACAATACCTATTCTTGTGCCGGTCTCTTTTTTTCTCCCGGTTGAAGAGTATGATCATGCGCTTTATTTGGTTGCATGGTCGTCCTAGATTGTCATACCATTTATTGAGTAGAGACCACAAACTTGGGGGAATTGGATTGCCTGATCTTCAATTATATCAATATGCAGCTATGGGTAAATTGGTCCTTTTTCGGCTGGAGAGAAGAAAGAGGTGGATAGAGGTGGAAATTGATCATACTGATAAACCACCCTTGGCGATAATATGGTCCCCTGGTTCCTCGGGTATATCCTCCGCTCCCTTTCTTATGGAACAACTCCACACTTTTCTTAAAAGTCAACGCCAAAAACTCCATATAACAACGTTTCCAGCACCATTAACACCTCTATATGGAAACCCATCATTTTCAGTAGACAAAGGTAGCCCCTCCTTTCTAAACATCCCCAAACTCTCCCACTCCACCCGGTCTAATTACATCTCAACCTTAGCATATTTCCTCCCTATATCCACAATCATCCCCTCCCCCAGACTCTTGGTTTATATATGCCAGACTCCTTAGTTATATTAAGACTCTATGCACCTCAGATATTTGCCGTCCCTTAACGATTTTTAGCAGAAGTGCATGGAGAAAGAACCGATTCCACATACAATATCGGTCCTCTACAAAATTTTTCAGGAGCGCTTGGCTGCAGATCTGTCCCAATCCCCAGGGTACATGAAGCGATGGGACACAGATCTTGGGAAACATATATCCACTTTGGAGTGGGATATGATCTTTCTATCTACGTGCCACTCCTCCTTAACAGCACTCTCACACGAGAGGAATTACAAGGTGATGGCAAGATGGTATAGATGCCTTGTGGACATACACAACATTTTCCCATCAGCTTCAGACAGATGCTGGAGATGTTTGACTGAAAGGGGCTCCTACCTTCACTCATGGTGGAATTGTTCAATAATTCAGCCATTTTGGGAGGATGTAAGAGACTTATATCAACAGGCTACATCACATCAGATGAAATTATCTGTGGAACTTGCTCTCCTGACTCTTCACGTAATGTCTATTTCTAATTTCAAAAAAAGCCTTCTCCAGCACTTTCTGACAGCAGTCAGGAGATTGATCCCCAGATATTGGAAATGAACCAGGCAACCACCTCACGTAGAACTAGTGGCAGAATTAAATGACATTTGTAGATTTGAAGAATTGGTGAGCCACAGTCTCCTGGACAGGAATAGCATAGAACGACATTGTGGGCTCCTTGGATCCTATATAGCAAATCAGAAAATCTCGAGCCATGGGTTTCATGAGAAGAAATATAGAATATTGTTAATAGATGTTGACACTCTTGATTGAACACCTCTCCCAGGTTTTTCATCTTGAGACTCATTAATTATTGGTCTCATCTAAGACATTATTTAAGTTATCCCTCTCAGGTCATCTCTCTCCTCTATTTTCCTGTGCTTCCAGGACCTGTGGTGACGTCATGTTCTCGCAGAACTCCGGTCATGTGACGGGAGTTCGCGCGAGAACATGACGTCACCACAGGTCCTAGAAGCCACATGACCTTGCCGGAGGCTTCGGTGGACCGCGGACAGGTGAGCATTGATTATTTTTTTATTTTTAACACTTTCTTTCACTTTTTTTCACTTCCACAATGTATGTATATACATTGTGGAAGTGAAAATGCCCCACAGGCCCGGTTTGTTCGTTTTCCGGGGTGTTCGTCAGTGTTCATCAAGCATTCGACGAACATTCGTCGAACACCCCGTCGATTCGACGAATCGAATCGAATTCGAACACCGGGGTGGTGGCTCATCTCTAATGTTAAGAGGTTATATATTCTTCAAGTTGGCGGATAATCTTCCTGAACTATAAGTGAGCAGCCAGAGGCTAGTCGGAATTATGACTCCCTGATGCGCTCCCCGACATACGCTCATGCTATTGGTCATTCATCCCCTCCTGCCTATACTATACTTACCAATGGTACTGTGTCAACTATAATGTACCTTTCATACATCTGTTGTTAATTCCTTTTTGTACTTGATAAAGTGTTTCTGGTTTAAATGAATAAAAACTGATTTAATAAGAAAAATGTGGCTCTATGTAACCCAGATCCAGCCAACACCGGATCCAGGTTTTGAAATGTACATGCACAGAATGCAGTTCTAAATGACATGCCCCCTAGTGAGCATGTCATTTAGAACCGGATACGGTGGAAATAGGTATGCAACTGGATGCACCCGCACCGCTATCATCACTATCATCACTGATCTGTGAAAGAGATCAGAGATAATACTGGTGCTCAGTTCTGAGGGGGTCCAGGGGTATTCAGGGGGATGCAGGCTTTACCTGCATCCCCCATATTCTAAAAATTGGTAGTGTGAAAGCAGGCCAAAAGCCCTGTTACACGCTACAATATCATTAACGATATTGTTGCAACCGGTTTGGTCACATTGTAGTGATATCGAAACGACATTATACTGTGTGACACATATCAGCGACCAACGATAAGTTCGTTGATCGTGGAAGAATGGACTGGACCATAAATTTATTATTTGTCGCCCGCTAGGCAGCCAGCATCGGCGCGTGTGGCAACGGGAGACCAACAATGAACGACCTCCCAGCACCTCACAGCAAGTGCTGGGAACAGGTAACCAGGGTAAACATCAGGTAACTAAGTGCTGTGCTCTGCTTAGTTATCCGCTGTTTACCCTGGTTACCAGCGTTCTTGCTGGTCGCTGATTGCTGGTGAGTCTGTTTGACAGCTCACCAGCGATCACAAAACGATGTCCCAGCGATCCCAGCCACGTCGGATCATTGGTCGAGTCACTGCGACATCGCACTGTGTAACGGGGCCTTTAGGGCATGTTCACACGGGAGAAAAGTGCATATTTTGTGCTGCATGAAATCTGTACCTGCAGACGAATACACACCAAACACACGGTGTGTTTTTATCTGCTGCGATATGGTGCTTTTTGCCATTGACTTTTCTAAGACTCAGCATCTTTGTGGACAAATCTGCAGTGTATCTGCATGAAGAATTGATCTGCTGCAAATTTTTCTGCACTAATATACACAGCATATCTGCAGCAGAAAGACAACATACCATACGGACAGGACTTCTTAAATCCCATAGACATTGCTCATAAAACACACTGCTGCAACTTTAGTGCAGATCTGCTGCTTATACACAGCAGATACACACCAAACATGCAGCAAAATCTGCATCGTACAAAAATACCCTAAAAGATCTAAAATCTCTGAAGCAGCAAACTGTGAAGACCAAATTTATATCAGTTTAAAACTGTTCAACCATTAATCAGTTAGGAAACATGGAACCCAAATTATCATTGTATTTTCTCCAAATAGGGAATGGACATACATGCGAGTGAAAAAACTGTTCGATTCACGGATCCGAGAGTCGGACGAGTGTCATCTGACTTTTGGTCAGTGTGGCTTGCGTGTGCTGTTCGAGTGCAATCCATTTTTTCCTCAGCAGCTATTTACTGTATAATAATTTACAGGAACATTTTGTACAGTTGTCTGAGCTACAGAATGAGAATGTATCAGTGAAAAATCGCATCAAACTTGGATGGTCCGAGTGCAGTCCGAGTGTGGTATGTCTTTTTTGTCAGACCCATAGACTTGCATTGGCGAGTCTCGTCCGTGACTTGCATGGAATCCTAAGATTCTACGATTCGTATAGAATCCACGACATGTTCCAAGTGACTCACAATACGAGAATCGGATGCGGAAAATGAGTGCGAGACTCGGAAATGTGCTTAGACATTAGTTAACATTGGCCCGAGAGCAATGCGATTTTTCCGCACAGTAAACTCGGACGAGTTTCACGGAAGTGTATCCGAACACTTAGAGTGAATGACTCTGTTAGTAACTCTTTAATTTGTGACAAATTCATTAAAGTATTTGCTCCTTTTTTAAAGTTGTCTGGCTGTGTACTTTATTTTCCGATCTTTTGTATATTTGACTTTTCCAAGTATTTTAAACAGATTCCTCAAATGCAATGTTTTAAAAAGTCACAGAATATTATAGCAAGTGCCAGATCCCCTGGACAGAATTTTGCTAGGTATGCAGCATTTAAAAAATGTGAAAAAAAAATTCAAAAATAGAGAGCATTCCCAAAATTCAAGAATTACATGCATCATTTTGAAGAATTTGGTGCAAAAAAAAAAGTCAAAGACTATGGCCTGTTTCACATCTAAGGCCTTGTTCACACATACCAACCAGTTTTTTAAGCCCTTAGACAAACGGATCCGTTTTTTTACTGCATGCAGTGTTTTTTGGGATGCTGAACAAAAACGCATGTGTTGTTAAAAAACGCAGTCACACTTAAGTGCACCATGCGTTAAAGCATATGCGATTTTGGACTTAGAAAAAAAAAAAGCCTAAAATGATCCCAAAATTGGATTTAAGGCACAAAAGGATGGTATGTGTGAACAAGGCCTAATTGTATTAAAAATTAGCAATAATTGGGGGCCTCATTGGAGCTTTCGCATCAGGGCCCATGAGGTTAAAGTTACACCACTGGTACTAAAGTAGATGAACCAATTTACAGTAGGGGGAAAAGTTGTGAATATGATATGATAAATGATATGATACTTACCACGTCGATTATTTTGTAGAGATACATATGAACATAAACTTTTGTGGGATCTTTCCAGTTCTTCACCGGGCGGACTGTGGGATTTGGAAGCTCTATGTTGTCTATGAGATTTTTGTAACTGCAGTTTTGACAAGAAGATAAACCTAAGCAATAGGAAAAGCAGATATAAGCAGATAACCTATAACCACTGCCAGTTATAGAGTTACACCATCACTTCATTACATCATTTATTACAGGATGAAAAAAACCCCATAAATTCAGCTTTTTATACTTACAAACCGGAGAGGATTCAAGAGGAAAAAACACACCAAGGGTACACAGCATATGGAAAAAGACTGTGCAATGCAAGACATTAAAAATTCATATATCTTATTAAATTATTTAAGATACAAAATCGAAAAGAAATGATGGAAGGCGCGACCAGTGGGTGAGCACAGGTACAGCTATTGCTGCGCTTTGTGTGGTAGCTGTGTTCTGGGCTCATCACTGGCTGTCCGTGCTGCGGACCACGTGACGTGTCAGTAGGGTCTGTGCCAATTGACTGCAACTTTATATATGAATTAGATACTAGCAGTGTATTAAGATATCTCTCATTGAACCATACTTTAGGGCTTAGCAGATAGAAAACAAGCGTGTCAGAGGTTTGGAGCGCTAAAGAAACCACAGTTGGTGATTATATTACCAATAATTTATTGCACGAACAGCAGGGGTCCAGTATGCCACAACGCGTTTCGACGCACAGATGCATCTTTCTCAAGTGGATTCAGGGCTGTATTCAGGGCTGCCATGCTCCACATTAAACTCTCTCAGCTGCCGTACATGCATGGGAAGCAGTCAGTCAGTCAGACGCTGGTGGCTGCTATGGCAGCTGAGAGAGCTCAGTGTGGTGCCCGACGACCTGGAATACAGTGGTGCAGAGCAGTGGCGGATCGGTGATAGTGTGAGAGAGTGTGAGAGTATGTGTGTGAGCTCAGAGTGGCGGCAGACAGTGGTGGGTGGACAGCAGCAGGGAGGCAGCAGTGGTGGACAGTGGTGGGAGGCAGCGGCGGGCGGACAGCAGCAGTGTGAGCTCTCTCTTCTGCAGTCGGCTTCCCATATATGTACTGCGGCTGAGAGAGCTTCGTGCTGGAATAAATACAGAGGCGGACAACGGTAGTGGGTGGTTGCCCAGTAAATACCTAGAAACTGCAGTATCGCAACGATGCACAGTATGCGCAGTGCCGGCCCAGTGCTCGTAATCCAAATCATTGCTCGTTAACCAAGTTACAATTTTTCAGAAATGGCTGCTCATCTTTCAAAATCAAGATACCACTGTAGTTATTTCCTTCATATGAGAATACTATACTGTAGGTAATTTTACATATTTTGGGGGGATAATTGTGACATTCAGTAAATTATGTGGTCTGTTTAATGGTTATTTGTTTCATAAAAGTTCAGTTAAATACAGCTTTAGAATCAGAGGAGATCCAGATTTTTAGTACATTCGAACCTTTGTATTTCAAATGGAGAAATCTGATGTAACATCCAAGGCTGAAATAGATGTGTTGTGGAGTTCACGGCTGCAGCACAGGTCAATAAATGGTGCACATTTCCTCCACATTTTATGAATTTGGTCTCTTGTTCAGAATATTTTTAGTCAATTTTTAAAACATTAAGGAAAGCTGCAGGAGGGAAGGTTTCGAGGAAACAGTGGAGGATCATAAAGGAAATATAAGCAGGAAAGTGAAGCCGTTTAGATTAACAGATCAGTTTGTCTTATTAATATTAGGCAAATTATAGTGAACCTGAATGGACATTATAACAGTATCACATCAATGATAAGGTAAGTAATACTATAAATATATTAAACCAAAGGACATATTAAATGGTGAACTCATTTATATGTTGTGCAAAACACGTTACTCCAAGGGTTCCATTTTGAGGTATAGTTTTTAAACTTTGTTCTTTAGGGCAAAGTTGTATTCAAATTTGTGGTGCAATAATATTCTCTCCACTGATTAAGATAAAGTAGGGTAAGGGTTGTTCCACTTTATTACAATGTTTGGATGTTAGAATGATATGGCACATCCATGTGTCTAAACTTGGTGGGTAGAGAGAGATGAGTGGACCAGTAGAAGTTCGTATTCGGGTTGTGATACCAGACTTTCTTTTTTTTTTTAAACCATTAGATTTTTATTGTAAATATCAAGAAAGAACATACGTCACAACTCACGTCTCGCCACAGACATGTAGTCGTGATACATAACATAAATAATAACCATGGGGAGGGAGGAGGGAGAGGAGGGGAAGGGCAGGGGGGGATGACAGCAATATCCGAAATATAATGGGGGGAGTAAGCTTATCAATTAGGAGTAAACAAATAGTATGCTCATGGAAGGATTTAGTTCGGCCAAGCCGTCCAGAGGTGTCAGAATAGATTTTTAATAAAAACAGAAGAGTTCATAACTGTGTTGTGGGGCGATGAGGCCCATTGGTCCCACCAGTTGAGGACCCTAGTTTTATGAGGCAAGTTCCGAGCCAACATCACCTCATACGAAAAATGATGATTGAGGCGGTGCACCATCTCAGACAATGTGGGTCTTTCAGTTGACTTCCAATGGGCCGCAATCACCAGACGAGCTGCAATGAGAACGTTGGTCACAGTTGATCGTAAGATGGAGGGAAAGGAACTTAAATTCAAACCAAAGAGAGCCAGTGGCACTTCTAATGCAACCGGGAGACCTATGAGGGAGGAGAGGAGGGCCTCTACTTCTTTCCAAAAGGGAGCAATAAGTGGACAGTCCCACCACATATGAGCAGGAGTTCCCTGACCCAGACATCCTTTCCAACAAAGTGGGGACGCCGGAGGGGCTTTGCTGCGGAACCAAGCAAGACGTGCAGGAGTTAGGTACCAATCTAAAGCCAATTTCTTGGATTGCTCTAAGTGATTAATGCAGGAAGTAAAGCGGGCTGCATGTCCAGATGCTTCGTGCCACTCATCCAGAGAAGCCGAGAAATGGAGTCTAGATTCCCATTTTGTCATGTAGGGGAGTTTTGTTTGAGCTCTACAGACCATCAGTGCTTTATATATAATCGAAACTCCTTGCTCAGTGGGGGATGTCTGTTTAAAGAGAGCCTGAAGGGATAGTTTTTAGGTGTCAAAGTTAAAGTCAGGGAGAGACACGGAACATAAGAAGTGGCGAAGTCAGAAGAAAGTAAAGAAGGAGTGTTGCGGTAGAGAGTATCTAGAGACTAGTGAGGGGAAAGTCTTTAGCTCACTTCCCTCCAGCACGTCTCCAAAGAGGGTTATACCACAATCACGCCACACCTTGAGAGACAAGTCTGTCAGGAGGGACTTTATCGCAGAGAGGGAAACATAGCGATAGAGAAATGGAAAATGGGATCTGCTAAATTTAAACCAGACCTTCAGTGCTGCCCTAGTAGAGGAAAGAGTGCCTGTAGGGAAGGAGGGTTGCAGGAAATTCATTTCGAGAAGCAGTCTCACCGATCCCCGAGGTGCAAAGCAGGACTCTATCTGGAACCACATGGAGGGTGGGTTCTGCGCCCAATAGATTTTGGCTATGTCTAATGTGACATCCGCATAATATGAGGCAATGTCGGGTACACCAACTCCTCCAGCTCTGTAGGGAAGAGTCAGCACAGGCATAGCTACTCTATGTGATTTATTACCCCAGACAAATCCGGCCAGGACCGATTGGAATTGGTGCAAATATTTACGGGGAAACCCCACTGGGATACAACGCATAAGATTTAGAATCTTAGGGAGTATCATCATTTTTATCGTCTGGATTTTCGCAATCCAAAATAGTTGATATGACGAGTACTGTGCTAAGGTTGATTTAAGACAAAAAGGGGGGAGGGGGTGGGAGCGCATGTGAAGAAAGTTTTTGAAGTGGATTTAGGCCCAGGGCTGTGTAGCCACTCACCAGAGGTGGTTGTGCAACCCTGCACAACTGCGGTCTTACGCCTGTGAATCCACCTCCGCCTGGAGGTATAGTGGAGGCACCGAAAGTTGCTCCGGGAGCTCCAGCTCCTGTCGCGATCAATGACCGGAATGATGTCACCACACGTCCGACAACGGTGACCGTGTTGTATTGCTAGGTCATGGAACTCAGGATCTAGGATTAATGGTATCTCTTGTCCAGAGCTGCTCTTGCCAGGTGTGCACAAGTGCAAGAAGCTGAGAGTAAAAAAATCCCTGGTCTGTGGAGCGCTAGGGCTAGAGATAAATGGCACTAGGGTTATTTTAGAAAAGGTTTCTTTATTAACCTCTTACAGGCCACTACGCGTTTCTGCAGCAGAGTGCTGCCTTCATCAGGTGAGGTTAATAAAGAAACCTTTTCTAAAATAACCCTAGTGCCATTTATCTCTAGCCCTAGCACTCCACAGACCAGGGATTTTTTTACTCCAAGGTTGATTTAAGGGAAGAGAGTAAATCCTCGCAGTTGGTTCGAACTATGTGTTTGGGTGAAGTTATTATGATGCCTAGGTACCTGAAGCCATCAGGAACCCATCTGAAGGGATAGGATGAGGAGAGAGAGGTATGATCAGTTAGAGGAATATTAACAGAAAAAATAGAAGATTTAGAGAGATTGAGTTTATAATAGGAGATGTTAGAAAAGTCGGCGAGTACCGAAGAATCACAGGGATAGAAGTAGAAGGATTTGAGCAGGTGAGTAAGATATCATCGGCGTACAGTGTGATCCTATGATCTACTGGGCCCACCATTATGCCAGAGATACGTGGATGAGTTCTAATAGTCTCTGCAAGCGGTTCCATCGCAAGAGGAAAGATAAGAGGGGGGAGGGGGCAACCCTGGCGGGTACCATTAGTGATCTAAAATGTAGAGGAGAAGAAACCTCCAGCTCTGACTGAAGCAGATGGGGAAGAGTATAGCGCTAAAATAGCAGATTTTATGTTGCCTTGGAGTGCACTCGATCAAAAGCTTTCTCAGCATCAAGAGAGATGAGAGCACTGGTGGTCCCCCTCCCCTCCATGACCTCCAGAAGGTTAATCACCCTCCTTGTAGCATCTCTCGCCTGTCTGCCTGGAATGAACCCAACCTGATCTAAAGCGATCAAAGAGGGAAGAACGGTCTTGAGACGGTCCGCCAGCAACTTGGAGTAGATCTTAAGGTCACAGTTGAGGAGTGCTATAGGACGGTAGCTGCCCGGCAGTGTAGGTGGCTTATCTGGCTTGAGAATGGTAGAGATGGAAGCCATCAATCCCTCCGATCGTATAGCACCCTCACTTTGCCAGTGATGAAAAAGTTTTAAAAGAAAGGGAGACAGCAAGGGGGCGAAGGAGGAATAGTAAGAATAAGGAAAACCATCTGGGCCAGGGGCCGAGCGCTTCTTAGAGGAACGGATGGCCCCCAAAACCTCCTCTAGAGTAAAGGGTTTATTTAAGTCTTCTAATTGTTCTCGGGTAAGAGACGGCAGCTTGACCCCCTGAAGGAAGTCACGGATGCCTTCAGAGGAGGGCTGAGGAGTGTCCGTATCCCGACTAAGGTTGTAGAGTTTACTGTAATATAACTGGAATTGTTCTGCTATCAAAATTGGAATTACGGATTGTTTCACCTTTCGGGGAGATAACATGAAAGATCTTGGTCTGGAGGGCCTACTTTTTCACTCTACGGGATAAAAGGGTACCCGCCCTGTCCCCCATGCCATAATAAGCAGATTTTGTTTTTCTAAGCTGTTGCTCTACTCTAGATAGTAGGAGTGTCCGAAGCTGTGAGCGAAGATTCATAATGCTAGAAAGGGAGGTGGGATCAGGGAACCTCGAGTATGCAGTTTCTAGTGACTTAATGGTAGTGAGGAGGTAGTTAAGGGAAGAATCAAATTCCCTCTTAGCACGGGCCGCCATCTTAATCGGGTGGCCTCTCATGACCGCCTTGTGGGCGAACCATAGGGAGCCCGGGGTAATGTTATCAACATCATTAAGTTGGACGAATTCCGCAAGTTGTTCCGAAAGTGAGTCACAGTCAGTGCTTTTTTTGTAAAAACATATTTCCTGGTACGCATACCCGAGGTGAGAGCGGGGGGGAACGCGTTGCATGAACCCTGACAGCACTGCCCTACTTCAAATGAACAGCTGATCAGAATCAGCTGTTCATTTGAAACTACCGGCGGGAAAGCTAGCAGTGAGAAGAAGGCTTCACCGCCGGCTTTCTCCTTTGGTTCTGTGCTCCCCGCTGCATGACAACCTGATCCTCTGCTACCCCTGCCGCCTGCCCACCTGATCCTAAATTAGGACCGGGCTGGGAGCGAAGCTCCATGGAGCGGGAAGGGGCAGGAGGGAGCGGGGAGTGCAAAACAGAAGGAGAAAGGTGAACACTTTTTACCGCCAGCTTCCCCGCCTGGGTCCTTCGCTCCCCACTGCTAGCTCCATCCTCCATCCCCTGGTCTCTCCATCCTCCATCCACCTGATCTGTCCATCCCTCTGCACCCTCCATCCTCAATCCCTCTGATCTCTCCATCCCCCTGTTCCCTCCATCCTCCTGCACCCTCCATTCTCCATCCCCCTGGTCTCTCCATCCTCCATCCCCTGCTCTTTTCATCCTCCATCCCACTGCTTCTTCCATCCACCATTCCCCTGCTCCTTTCAACCTTTATCCCCCTGTTCCCTCCATCCTCCATCCCCCTGCTCCTTCCATCCTCCATCCCCCTGCTCCTTCCATCCTCCATCCCCCTGCTCCTTCCATCCTCCATCCCCATGCTCCCTCCATTCTCCATCCCCCTGGTCTCTCCATCCTCCATCCCTCTGCTCTCTCATCCACCTGATCCCTCCATCCTCCAGGTCTCTCCATCCTCCATGATCCACCTGATCTCTCTATCCCTCTGTGCCCTCCATCCTCCGCTCCCTCCATTCTCCATCCCCCTGTTCCCTCAATCCAACGCTCCCTCCATTCTCCATCCCCCTGCTCCTTCCATCCTCCATCCCCCTGCTCCTTCCATGCTCTATTCCCCTGCTCCTTTCATCCTTCATCCCCCTGTTCCCTCCATCCCCCTGCTCCTTCCATCCTCGATCCCTCTTCTCTCAATTTCTCCATACCCTGCCTGTCCTGATCTCTATCCCCCCTGCATCTCTCTCCCTGTACAGCCTGCCCCCCTCTGCACTCATCACAGTCACTGTCACTGACAGTCTGTCAGTGCTATTGTCACATAACCTGCACTGTAGCCTGCATTAGTCATCCTCCTCCATCTTCTTTCCCTCTGGGCAAAACTCCGCCCACCCGAGTCACATGTTGTGACATCATCGCAGGTCCTCCGGCGCTGAGGGAAACTGTGCTAGTACTACACACAGCCTGTGACACAGCAGGTCAGTGCTGCTCTAAATTTTCCGGTACGCCTTACCGGTATGTACTGCCGATCTTCAGATTTTCCGGTACGGCGTACCGGTATGTACCCCCACAAAAAAAGCACTGGTCACAGTTATAGGAGGAAGTTAAAAGTTGCTGGTTAAGTGTCCATTGGGTCAGAGGAGAGAGGGGGGCGAAAGGTCAGAAAGCTCAAGGGAGATAGGTGCGTGGTCCGACCAGGTGATGGTGTCAATAGACGCAGAGGAGCAGTAAGGCAGTAAAGAGTCACCGAGAAGGAAGAAGTCAATCCGACTGAAAGTCTTGAATTTAGGGGAGAAGTAGGTGTAGTCTCGTTCCGTAGTATGTAGATACCGCCAGACATCATGGAGGCCGTGGGAGGAGACTACTGAGGCAAGGTCCGTTCGGAAGCCTTAAAGAGAGGAGCAGTCCAAGGATTTATCCATGGGTGAATTAAAGTCCCCCGCTATTAGTTTGTGACCCGAGATGAGGAACTCAGGTCTTCCAGTAGGGCTCTGGTGAAGGCAATCTGTCTAGCATTAGGAGCATATACAGAAAGGAGAGAAAAGAGAACATCGTTCAAACGACACGCCACCAAAACATATCTACCCTCAGGGTCAGTAACTAAACGGACCAGGGAGAATGACAAAGTTTGGCGTATAAATACTGCCAGCCCTGCTCGCTTAGTTTGAGCATTAGCGAAAAATTGGTGCGGGTAGTAGTGAGATGCCACGCTGTGGTTGTCTCCCTCCAGAAGATGCGTTTCCTGAAGCAGGACTATGTCCGCTTGGGTTTTACGTAGATGTCCTCTAAGGAGAGCACGCTTCTGTGGAGAATTCAACCCATTCACATTCAAAACCGATACTAAAATCTGCATGGCGACATATGTACATTAACACAACAAATATCCCAATTCTTGTTAGACTGTACAGCGGTACGCTGCCAAAAAGGGGGAGAATGTAAGGAGAAAGAGAAGGGGGAACAATCAAAAAAATAAGCAATGGAAGAACAAAGAAGGCACCAATTATCAGGGTTACCAGTATCAGCGGCTCCATCAGTAAACAAAAAGGGAAAAAACAGCGACAAACAATAGAATGTCCACAAAACAAGAAAACAAAAATGGAAAAGGTTCATAAACCTCAGTGAGGAGAACCAATATAACCAGAGCACAAAAAACGTGCTCAATGGGGCGACAGGGATCTCAGAGAAAAAAAAAATAAATAAAGAAGAGATCTGGGATCAAAAAATGCCGTCCAGGAAAACGGATCCAGGATCAACAATGTAGAGTAATGTCAAAGTTCCAACCGGTCAAATTCTTCAAGTTGTAGACCATTCTGTGTCAATTTTCCTCCTTTGGGTTTTTGGAACACCCGTGCGTCGGGAAGGAGAACGCCGGGGAGATCCCGCGGCATCGGAGGAGAGAAAACCCCAAGACGCGAGCAGACGTTCCGCCTGTGCCGGTACTAAGCAAACGTGGGTTGCCTCATCCTTTTTGATGATAAGCTTGGGAGGGTGGCCCCAGTTGTAAGCGATTTCCTTTTCACATAGGAGCGTGGTGAAAGGTTTAAACGCTCTTCGCAGAGCGAGGGTGCCTGAGGAAAGATCGGGATACACAGCAATAGCAGCAAATCGTTCTGGGAGACATGGAGATCTCCTCAACGCTGGAAGGAAGTCTTTTATAGTCTCAAAAAAATGGATGCGAGCCAGGAAGTTCAACACGTACTCCCGGAGGCTTAGGGACGCAATGTATCCGATCGATTTTTAGGTCTCTCCTATCAAGCTCCGGCAACACCGCGGCGATAAAATCTTGTAGCAGAGCGCGCAGATTGGCAGGTGGAATCGTTTCTGCGACGCCCCGGAGACGTACATTGTTTTGTCTGTTGTGATCTTCCATATCATAGTGTTTAGTTTGCATCTTCTCCACTCTTTCTTGGAGTTGGTCGTGGTCATCTAGGAGTGCGTTATGTGAGCTCACTAACTCCACCATCTTGGTCTCTAGATGGTCAGTATGGGTTCCCAAGTCCGCCACCTCCCCTCTTAGTTCCGCCACCACAGATCTCATGTCCTCCTGAATAGAAGCTTGGTGCTCCGCAAAAAGTCCCTTCATGTGGGCATGGGTCACAGGACCATCAGGAGGGAGCATAGGAGCAGAAGTCTCATGTGTTTGCGCTTCTAGGCTGGAAGCATGGGCCGCACGAGGAGAGGGCGGCGCCATTTTGGAGGGGAGTTCAGTGCCCGGTCTGGCTGCAGGGAAGAAATCAGAAACTCTCTTAGGCTGTAGAGTCTGCTGATTTTTAACTTTACCCATCTGTGTAGGAGCCTTTCCGGGGTGCAGGAGAGTGGTCACAGGGGTCTGTTGACCGGTTAGGTACGTTTAGAAGCCGCTTCAAGGTCCTGGAATCCGGGAGCTCCTGTATTTGGCGACCTCCGCCAGGAGCAGCCAAGCCACGCCCCCACCAGACTTTCTTTTGATCACTGTATGGGACCCGAACTTGACTCGGACCTCATTGTAAGTCATTGATAGGCGGTTTGGCTCTCTGCCCATGTACAGCCAGTCAAAAGCAAAATACTTCCAGGTGTGGTACAGCAGGGATAAATGACCCCCCCCCCCCAAGGCTGTGGGATACTCAGAACTGGGCTACAGTACTGCTGGGGAGTCACGGGGATCGAGACCTGGCTCCTTGACCCTGGCGGTGTCAATAAAAGTTTGGGGACTAAGGTTTTGATGTTCGGCTATTGATGGCCGACGCTGCTGGACCTCTGGGGATGATGGAATCGCAGCTATGATGATATCGCTCCCCACAGGTGGAGCGTTTTCCCCAGGCAACTGGTATAATCTATGGTGGTGGTAGGCCGTTGGGGTGCAGGACTGAGGGTGCGGAATAACTGACAGACACACAGTTTGTAGTCTCTGTTACCTTTACTGGTAGTTGCAAGTTTAAACCAGGACACTGGTGATGTTGCGAGTCCGGATGGCCTGGAAGCAAGTTGGAGATCTCTTCCCTCGGAGAGTTCTAAGGCCTCCTGCTGTGCTCCTTTTTGCTTTTCCTGGCATCCAGTAGCTAAGCTGTGACCCTCTCTCTTACTGCTAGTAAGTCTCACCCATATGGTGACTGTTCCTGAGCTCTCGGGTGCTGCTGTGCCTCCAGGTGCTTTGGCGTGCCAAGAGACGTGGAGTCTCCTGTACTCTGGTTTTGGCTGCTGGGTCGTTAGTACCTGCACAATCTCAGACTCCGGTGTCCGTTCCTGGAACTCTGCACTGAAGTGAGCCCACAACTGGCTCCACTCCCCAGGCTTTACAGACATCATATTAACTATGTAGAGGTTTTAAAGTCATCGATAGGAAACATGCCTCAAATCCTGTGCTGAGAGTTTGGGGCTGTTTATATTATTATGCTCATCCATATTGAAACACTGGACAACCAGAATATGGGGGGACGGTCTAATGGCCCCAAACTATTGACCAATAATGAGCCTGAAAAAAGAAGACAATCAGTTTCCATCGGAGTCTGATTCTCATCGGGTGTTAATGGATCAAAGTTTAGAAAGTAGTGACATTTTGTAGAAATATAAATCTACTTATGTAAAATAGTTACCGTAATAAGTTATAATAAATAATTTTAAGTAGAATGTCTTACCGATCATGAAGAATAGATAAAAATAGAAGCAGCCCTTTCCTTGTAGAGTCATGATGAAGTAATGTTGTTATATTCTTGCCTTCTGTCTTCTGCCTTAGGGGTTTTCATGGGAGTGACATTCAGAGAAGGATTTACCCGAGTTCAGTTGTATGAACTTGTTTAAAATATATTTTACACTAATGACGCAGATTCCCTAGAAAGAGAGAAGATACAATCACATCACATAGTAGCTATAAGTATTTTCTTCCAAATCCGGTCCATTGAATCATTTGTCTACTCCCTCCATGCACTTACGGTAATAGCATTCTGTGCCTGTACTTGTACAGATCATGGCTGGTGACTGATTAATGCAGCTTTATGTGAATCCCCTATTTATTATATTGATGGGTGGACCATATATGACAAGTAGGGATGAGCAGAACCATGGACGTTTGGATTCTGAGGGTTCAACTGGACTTTTTATGAGCTTTAGTTCTGGACCCCAACTTGACTCAAGCTTCATTTGAAGTCAATGATTAGGCAGTTTCCATGTACACCCACATACAGCCAGCCATAAGCAAACACTTCCGAGGGGCTGGGCGGGGTTTTTTAATTTCCTTTTGTTGGTATGCACTGCAAGTCTGCAACCAATAACATTGATCTTACTCCCAGTGCAGCTGATCAAACATTGCAAGGGGCTCACATAGAGCCGAGCACCAAGTGTACGCAAGCACAGCAAGCACCGAGTGTACCCTGATTCCAGCAAGCACCAAGTGTAACCTGAGCACAGCTAGCACCAAGTGTACCCCAAGCACAGCAAGCACCAAGAGTACCCCGAGCACAGCAAGCACCAAGTGTACCCAGAGCACAGCAAGCACCAAGTGTACCCTGATCATGTAAAGGTAATATTTCATAATAATATTAATAAGTTGCCTGCCCCTGACCAAATCAATATAGACCAAGCGCCGGCATTGAAAAGTAGTAGTCTGCAACCAATAACATTGATCTTACTCCCAGTGCAGCTGATCAAACATTGCAAGGGGCTCACATAGAGCCGAGCACCAAGTGTACCCAAGCACAGCAAGCACCGAGTGTACCCTGATTCCAGCAAGCACCAAGTGTAACCTGAGCACAGCTAGCACCAAGTGTACCCCAAGCACAGCAAGCACCTAGAGTACCCCGAGCACAGCAAGCACCAAGTGTACCCAGAGCACAGCAAGCACCAAGTGTACCCTGATCATGTAAAGGTAATATTTCATAATAATATTAATAAGTTGCCTGCCCCTGACCAAATCAATATAGACCAAGCGCCGGCATTGAAAAGTAGTAGACACCAGACACATAGTCAGATGTACACTCTTCCTTGGTCAGACCCAAGCTCCAAGTGCCTGTTTATTACAATAGACTGGACATTTTGTTCAATAAGGGGCTCGGTCAGCCCTACTCTGATGTATTCATTGGTCAGTGGGTTAGTCCATGGGCGGATCCATGAGGTCATCAAGGGGTGTGGTCTTGATCGAGTATGTTATTCTGTGATTGGTCAGTCTTTCCTGACCTCCAGCTTCGGTGATTGGTCAGTCTTCTTTGGACTCCATCTTGCTCTCAGCACATGGTGTGATGTGGCAGGAAATGGCAGCCATGTTTAAATCACAACTTATACAATGTAAAATAATACACTCTATATATCATTTCTCCCATGCCCTTATGTCTTAAGCTTAATGAAGTATTTTGATCTTAAGGCTCTCCTTAACAATCACAGCAAGCACTAAGTGTACCCTGATCACAGCAAGCACTGACTGTACCCCAAGCACAGCAAGCACCAAGTGTACCCAAGCTCCAGTGATTTGCGCATTTCATATACAAAAAATGTCATAGTTTGGTTTGAAGCTTGGGTGCTTTACGCACAAACCCTGACATTTTTTTCAAACTCTGTGTTCTGTATGAACTTTAAAGTCCAGTTTGCTCATTTCACACTACGTTTTGATCCGATCCGGGGCTGTCTGTTGTGGACCGGATAGCCCCGGATCGGATCAGCACACAGAATCAGAGGGCTAATATGCCTTCCGGTCCGGTGTGCAGCCGCACGCAGCTGAAGCTGCTGATGAATCAGGACCACAGCTTGCGGGGAGCTAGCCGCGGTCCTGAAACAACAGCGGCGTGCGGCCGCAGGAGTCCGGCCCCCAGTATCCTCCTGGACCGGGGCAATCTGGCCCCATAAGCTCCCATGTTAGGAAGCGCCAGACTGCCCCGGATCCGGGAGGATCAGGGAGATTCCTGTTTGGGGAGATTTTTCTCCCCGGACATAAAAATCGTGCATGCAGCATTTTTGTGTCCGGGTGAAAAATCCGAATCCTCCCGGATTCACCCGGACACATGGAAACCGGATGGCAGATAGCTGCCATCCGGCTCCATAGGCACACTATTGAGCAGAAATGTGATCCGGGCCTATCCGGTTCTCATCAGATCGGCCCAGATCACAAAAAAAGTGATGTGAAACCAGCCTTACCTTTTGAGCCTCCTCTATATTTTCATAGATACTAAGCTTGTGATCAGGTCCTCACTCCTCTTGGTATCTGTTAAATTTTGTTACTCTGTAATATCTTTATTCTCTGTACATGTCCCCTCTGCTGCAGAATACGGTATGTTTGGCGCTATATAAATTAAAATTATTATTATTATTAATTTACTTTGTGTTATATATGCCAGGAAAGTATCCATTGAGCTCATACCAAGATCTAAAGTGAGATATGTTCTCCAGCAATTTGCTTCAAATAAGATGTGTAAGCTAATTATGTAATGTTATAGATTGTATAATCTTCCTAAGTCCTGTGCAGACAGTATTTTGTCAAGATATAAGCTGGATATTCAAAGTCAATGTCCGCTCTAAATTATCTTTTATTTTGTGATTTAAAAGAGTTTTCCACTATTCGGACAACACATTCTCATTCACGATGTCTCATGCAAAGTTGAATAAAACCTATACTCACCTCCTGTGCAGGCACTGTTTCAGTGGTTTTGGCACCGACTCTCCCGAGGCTCTCCTGACATTATTATGTCTTTCAAAATTGCTTAGGAGATAAAGGATTAAGAATTGCGCTCCTGCTCCAAAGAATCCAATGGTTCAGGTTGTTAAAAATACAGATGGTGGTTTATTACGCGTTTCAGGGTCAAGCCCCTTCTTCAGATAACACCACAATATCCCATTGACATATGTGTGCATTGAGCTGACCCACTATCCCCATCAGTAAGGCTAGGATCACACTGGCGTCATGGATGCGTTTTTTCCATGCGTTTTTCACACTTGTCTTTTGTGAAAAACGCATGGAAAAATGCATCCATAGGCCCCAATGCAAAAAAGCATCGCCAAAGTGCCATGCGTCTTTTGGATGTGTTTTTTGGCTCAGCACCAAAAAATGTTGCATTCTGCGTTTTCTGGTGCTTTTTTGTTGATTTTCAAAAACACATGCGTTTTTCTAACATGGGGCCCTATGGGAAACGCATGCAAAAACGCATGGCACTAAATGGTACCATGAATTTTTGCTTGCGTTTTTAAAGGCTGCCCCAGACCTAACATCAAAAACGCAGCCCAAAAACACAGGCTGTCAAAAACATCATAAATGCAGCCAAATCTGACCCTAGCCTAAGCTGTGTTTTGTACGAGTGCAGCTGCCTACAGAATGGAGAATAACCTGACACTAAACACCACTGAGCGGGTGTTATTGACTCACAGTGGCCGGGACTCCAAGGAACAGGCGACTTCTTCTTCCTTCTTGTCACGGGAACCGCGCCTGCCGGTAGTGGTCCAGATTCAAAAGAGTTATTGGCCGAACAGATTAAGGGGTTAATTGTTTCATGATGCCACCTATGAGTGTTCCGGTGATACCCATGGGGGATGGGATGCAGCAAGATGGAACGCTCCCCACAGGCTGAGCGGTGATCCCCGGAGCCAGGAGCTGCACAAGATGTTGTGAGGCAGCTGTGGTTACCTTCCACTTGCGGAGACGGACAGTTCTTAAGAAAGCACGGACACTGATAGTCTCTGTAACGGGTACTTTACTGTAACCAGCAGGTAATACAATTCTCAGGTAACGGACCGGGTGGACTCAGCAATGACCAGTGTTTCTCAGAGTTCCGCGGTGTTCCTCCATTCTAACTAGTTTGTGTTGCCGTTGTCGCCCAGGGGTGCCAGATCGGGTACAAGGAGGCTGCTTCAATTGCCCTACCGGGGAATTCTGGGCGGATTTGTGGGGAGCCTTGGGTCCTTTTGGTGAGTACTCGCTGGCTAGATGACTTTGTGTGTGCGGCGGTGGTGGGGTGCTCCTGTAAAGCGGTCCCTACACTCCTGGTTTGCATGGCAGTGATAAACGACTCCCAGCTTCGGAACCAGTAATCCGGTTGTAAGTGGGCACGGGGATGTTTTTGACCCGTATGCATTCGCCCAGGGTCCAGTTGTTGAGGCGCCGGAGTAATGGTCCCCAACCGGGGTGATGGCCAGGTGGCTGCACGGGACTGTGCAGGCCCCCACTCCTAGGTTGCAAGAGCTTGTTCTTTTTGCTCCCTTCTCCTACCTTGTCTTTCTCCAACTACACACTACCTCTATACTCCGCCCACCAGGACCTTATTGGCCCTCTATGCTGATATGCATGTAGGGTATGGAACTCTGAGTTTTAACTGTGTCATTGCTTAGTCAGAGAATATTGCTGCTGCTGTTGGCTGCAATACCCTCCTGTGACGCACTCGTTGCGGGGCGCCACATTATTTCATTGGGTTATATCCTGGCGTTATGGGACTCCCTACCCAATTGTGTCAGTTCAGAGGAGACGGCGGCAAATGTGGGTCCATTCACTCCTCCTGCTGCGTAGTTCTCGTTGCCATTTTCAGAGGCTTTATGATCAGTTATGTTGTCATCCTGATAAATTTTCTGCATATACCAGGATGATAATATCCACATTTGACCGACTCTTGGAGATTCTGCGGCCTGGCATCACATGCCAAAATACACAAATGCGGCCAAGTATTACACCTGAGGAACGGCTGCTCTTGACCCTGAGGTTGTATTTGTTTGTTATGTTGTGTCATGTCAGTAGGATATACAGTAGATACATGGGGTTACAACCTCCCAAACTGCTTAACCATGTTGTGATTTACTCTCTGTGTCACCGATGTGGGCTAATATAGTCTTTTTTTTTAATCTGTACTTGTACTTTTTGCATATGTACTTTGTGGTTTAAGTGTGGTTGTAGCACTGTCCAGTTTGTGGTATTAGTAAACTCCATCTGCTTTTAGGTTCCTGTCAACCGGTGTTTCCTTTGTGGGCTTAGGCTGGTTTCACACTACGGATTTTGTAAATCCGATACTGTCCGATAAAAATCGGACAGCATCGGACCGATTTTGGGCTCCATGCAGCCCTATGGGCATCGGACTGAATCGGATGTGCACTAAATGGCATCCGATTTGGCCCGAACCGATTCTGTCCAATTTTTTTATCGGTGCAAAAATCGGAGCATGCTCCGATTTTTGCACCGAAAATAAAATCGGACAAACTCGGATCGGACCAAATCGGATGCCATTTAGTGCACATCCGATTTGGTCCGATCAATTTAACATGGGGCCCTATGGAGCAGGGTCCGAGGAAACATCTGATGTTTCCTCGGACCCGATTTTACTGTACTGAGCATGCTCAGTACAGTAAAACTCCTAACTGGGACAGCAGGGCTTAAAAAAAAAAAAAGTATATGCTCACCTATCCCCGAGGCCCCTGCCATGTCCCGCCGTCTGCCGCAGGCTCCCGGTGTCCTTCCGGTGTCTGCAGAGGTCTTCTTCTGCTGTACAGGACCTGCCGTGATGTCACAGTCACGTGACCGCAGGTCACACCATGGTAACCTGGGGTCATGTGATTGTGACATCACGGCAGGTCCTGAACAGCAGAAGAAGACTTCTGCAGACACCGGGATGACGCCGGGAGACGGCGGGGGCCTCGGGGATAGGTGAGCATATACTTTTTTTTTTTTTATCACCCCGGAGGCGGAGGCTACGATTTAATGCCGGAATCAGATGCCTATTTGGCATCCGATTCCAGGCATCAGAAGGTAGCCGATGCTGTCCGAATTTATCAGACAGCATCGGCTCCCTCAAAAATCGTTATGTGAAAGTAGCCTTACATATGGAGTTTTTACTGGACAAGTCTACCATAGGCCAAATAGTGCCCAACACCTGTGTTGAGATGTGACATCGTTTGCAGCAAATTGTCCTTCCTGAACCCAGAGAAGCGATTGGTACAGGATAGCAAATGGATTCCATCTAACCTGTAATTTCCCCAACTGCATAGTTACGCTTGATGGAAAACATAAAAGGATCAAGAAGCCACCCAATTCGGAGACCCTTTTTTAATTATAAGCCTTATTTCTCTATTGTGCTTCTGGCATCAGTAGACAGCAGCTATCAGTTCATTGCTGAAGATGTTGGTTCATATGGCGAACAGGTGATGCCAATATCTTCCGTAACTCCGTTTTGGGTAGACGCCTTATTTATAAAAATCACAATGTACCACCATCTACACAGCTCCCAGGCACTTCAGGACACCCTCTCCCCTTTGTGCTAGTAGGTGATGAGGTGTTCCAATTGAGGAAGGAAGGTATGCGCCTATACCCTGATGTGCATTAGACTACAGGCGGCGTGTGTTTAACTTTCTGTTAACACGTGCCATAAGAATGGTGGGGTGCACATTTGGGATTCTAACTGCCAAATGGCGCGTACTGATATCACCCATTCAACTGAGTGAGACACATTTTGATTTGGTCATTAAAGCCTGTGTCATCTTGCATAATTTCACTCACTTGCATGATCGGCCTAATGACAAATCCACATGTGTCCCTCAGTCAAGCAATCCATACCCACCAGTGGTATTGGTCCCTAAGCGGAGGCATGAGCCATCTGCCCTCCGCGTGCGTGAACAATTAGCAGATTATTTTGTTTCACCTGAATGGTCAGTCCCATGGCAGGAGGAATTTGTCACTGGCCCGTAAATGTTTGGTTCATAACCACATCATCACTATAGCTGGATTGATGTAGGCTCTGTAAACGGTACAGCATATATTGTGTGACTCATAACATTTCATGTACACTGTTAAAATTATGCTCGTTACTTATCTGTTACTGTAAAAGAGAAAACACTGAAGCGTTTTTGGAACTCATGTTAATGAGGAAACTTAAAATATCACAACAGAAACATACTGTATTTGGCTCATATGTCTTGTTTTTCGTATAATTAAAATTAAACAAAGAAAAAGTACAGACACAGTATGTGTTGATAAACCGGTTTAAAAGGGTACACTAACAAAAAACACCTCTACATGTTGGTGTAGGTTGTCTGGACGGTGTTTGTGTGTGAGTCATGTACACGTCCCTGGTTACCATGCACATTTACCAAATCCAGAGCCTGGTGAAGGTCTTTTCGTAAGGCCCTATTTCCACCATACCACCATTTGCCTATTTTGTGGCAAAGTGTGCCCCATGGTATCCTGCTGTTGTCTGCCTACAGCTCCTTCTGTAGCCTGTCTGACAATCTGCCTTGTGGCATCCGCACACAATCACCCCTTTGCAGAGTAATATGTCCATCCTGGTTCAGCTGCTTTGGTTGATGACATGCTGCCCCATACTGTGTTACACTGTACCAATCCGTGTTGTCTGCCGTGGTTTGCAGACCTTGTTGGTCCCGTGAATGTGTCACGGTCGACAACAGAGCAGCTTGGTTGTGTGTGGACCTCGTATGTTCTGGATTGTCATGTTGGGCAGGTGCATGAGGCTGACTGGAGGGGCATTTAGCAAATTGAGCATTTGACAAAATGGGGGCCCCAGTGGACAAGGATTTGGAGGTCTCCCAAGCCTATGCGAGGCCTGTGAGGATGCTGAGGCTGATGATACTGGTGGGTTCTGGGTGTCGGTCCTTTCAAGTAAGTTATCAGTAGAGTTCTGCCACTGCTCCAGCATGTTGAATACCAGTCGTGGATGATTTGGTGGCACATATGCATCTGACTCACCGTGGCCGGGACTCCGGTTTAGACAGGCGATGCTTCCTTCCTCCTTGTCACGGGTGGACCGCGCCTGCCGGTAGTGGGGCCCGGTGTAGTGCAGATCAAAAGTGTTTGAAGACGTCTTGATGGAACAGATTAAAGGGTTTTTTTTAATTTATTCGTGTCGCCACCTATGAGTAGTTCGGTAAGGGCTACCGACGCTGCGGAACTCCGGGGGATGGACAGCAGCAAGATGTTACGCTCCCCAAAGGCTGAGCGGTGATCCCCGGAGGCTGGAGCTGCTCAAGATGTTGTGCGGCAGCTGCGGTTACCTTGTAGTGCGGACGGACAGTTCATAAGGAAGCACGGACACAGAAAGTCTCTGCAACGGGTCTTTACTGTAACCAGCAGGCAGTACATGCCATACAGTGGTTGGGTAGTAGACCATGTGGACTCAGCAGTGATGGTGTCCCTTAGAAATCCGCAGTGTTCCTCCATTCTAACTAATTGGTTGCCAGTGTCGCCCAGGAATACCAGGTCGAGTACGGGGAGGCTGCTTCAATGCCCTATCCATGATGTACGTTCTGGATGTTTTGGGGAGCCTTGGATCCCTTGGTGGGTACACCGCTAGTTAGACGACTGGAAGTTGGCTGGTGGTGGGGTGCTCCTGTGAAGCTGCTCCTCCACACTTCTGGTTCGCGTAGCAGAGGTGAACTGCTGCCAGCTTCGGTACCAGTGAACCGGCTGTGAGTTGTGGGCACGGGAGTCTTTTGGGAACCCGTGTGAATAATGCCCAATCCCGGTTGGTAAGGCCCGGGGGGTGCACGGGGTGCGGAGGCCCCGCTCCTCTCCAAGTTCAAGTCCTCAGACCTTGTTCTAGGCTGTTCCAGACTATTCTCCTTCTGTTCTCTGTCTAGACTATTGTGTGTTCTACTACACTTCCCTAACACTCCACCCACCAGGACCTATGATTGGCCCTCTGTTCTAGGTGATGCATGCAGAGTTGGATTTCTAAGTTAACCGGATCACTGCCGGGTCAGAGAATATTGCGGCTGCATTTATGGCTGCAATACCCTCTTGTGACGCACTCGTTGCGGGGCGCCACACATCCAGCGCGATTTGTATAGCAGCCTTTGCATGCAGCCTCAGTGATCGCGGTATCTCCCGCAAATAGCTGCTGAGGCTGCGTGCAAAGGCTTCCTCCCCATCATCACTCACAGTCCTCACAAGGTACTGTAAGACCTTCATGTCCACGTCGCGCCATAGGTTTGTGGATGACCACTGCCTCCGACACCTTGAGCGACGTGTCACTGGTGAGGAAAGGAGAGACCTTGCCCTGGTCAAGGTGGCTCTGGCACTTTGTCCTTGCTCCCCTGGTGGCTGGAGTTGAGGAGATGTCAATGGTGGCCCCTATGAAGGGTCCTCAGATGACCGCGACTCCGGGACAGCAGCACTAGATGATGGCACAGGATCTTCGTGGCACAACGAAGGGCCCACACCCTCATCACCAGAATCTGCAGGTTCCTCAGCGTGGGGTTCAGACTCTGAGGCAGAAGGGTTCCTAAAGTTGGTGTCAGTGCTATGTTTGAACAAATAACAATGACTACACTTGTGTTCATAAATCCACACTTATCATGCCCACATATTGGAAAGAACAATACATACGGTCTCAGGTACATCACAGGTGCAAGGAAAAATAGGCACTGAAGATATATGTAGACCCTCTCCCTAGGTGCTGCAAAGCCACTGGGTGGCATATGTCGAGCCCCAAGCCCTGGGGTACTTGGGTATCAGGCTTGGAGGGGTTCGCGGGGATGTCACGGGTGGCGGGTCCGGCGTTCCGTGGTGGACTGGGGAATCCCCTGGAGTATGGTCGCTCCACGCTGGGGTTCTCCCTTTCTCTCTCGGGCCCAGACTCACGCATCAGGCACCCTCTCTCAGGATCCCCTTGGGATCCCCTTTCATCTTCCCTCAGGATCAGCCTGGAGCTGACCTGTTAGACTTTCCACCTCGCTCCACACTCCTCCTTGACTCCTCTTCAACCCCCTTCTCCTCACTCTCCCAAGAGGTGCTAGAGCCCTCCTGGGTAACTTCCCACCACTAGTCTAGTGCAGAAATGGGTCCCACCCACCAGCCTAACATCCACTTGCAGTTAGGGAATATTACACCACTTTTACGAGTGCAATACCCCGGTGTGACACCTGACCATGTGGGGCGCCACACATATTTTTCAACTCCCGGCGGTATTGGTCAGGGCAACTCCTCTACCGCTTAGCTACCATGTCCAATGCATAATTTAAAAACCCATTGATTAACATTTGTAAATATGACACAGATTACACACTGACCATCTAGTCCAATTACAATTGATTATCAAATTGTGAAGAATGATACATTACCAAGATTTATCTGGACGTCCCGCAAACTATTGTCAAAACAGGGGAAAAGTTGCCTGGTGATGTACGTCCAGGAGGCATCCTTCTTCCTCCTTTCCACATACCCTTTGGTCTCTAGGGTCCCATGACTCTGACTTCTCCTGGACCAGGACGATGAGCATTTAAACATTGATGTTGTATCCATGCTGTGTTGGATCTGTGGAGGCTTCCTGGAGTAGTCAGATTTCTGCAGGCTTGTACTTCCTGAATAGTCATGTGACGCCTCCTTATCAGCGCTTATTATGAGCTGTAGAGGGTTTCAGCTGAGAAAAAAAACATTTCAGACTCGGATGGTCTGTGTGCTGTCCGTGTGTGGTCCGTGATTTTGTTGAGCCCACAGACGAGCCCACATTGGCGAGTCTTGCACGTGAATCGCATACTGTCGCAGCATGTTGTGATTTTATTCTCATCCGTGATCCGGATGAGAAAAAAGCGTCTGACACATGCCAATGTGTTCTCGGACACTGAATAACATTGGTCTGACTGCAATGCGATTAAATCACGCATTGCAGTCGTCCGACTTTCATGTCAGTGTGTCCTTACTAGAACAAACGAATTTCAGTGCCAAACTTTCTCACCTTTCTCAAATTCAAAAATCCAAATAAACAGAGTACAGCAACTACAAGCTTTATAAAGGGGAAAGGAGTGGCATTAATAGGGCCAAAATGCTCCTTAGGGGAGATAGTGGAAAGTCAAAAAAGGGAAGATTCAATCAAGAGTAGGAAAAAATAGAAATAATGCAGGTGATCATGGTTAAAGCACGACTCCTGGATTTTTTTTTTAGCTCTGGAGTGGTACTTTAAGGGCACGGACACACTGGCGTGTAAATTGGACGAGTGCAATGAGAGAGAATCTCACATTGCACTCAGACCAATGTTATATAATGAGTCAGAACACAGAATCTGGATGAGAAAAAAGTTGCAACATGCTGCGACAGGATGCGATAATCATGCGAGACTCGCCAATGCAAGTCAATGGGTCCGACAAAATGACGGACAGCACACGGACAGCACAGGGACAGCGTAGGGAGAGTGAGTTTAGCATGGTGTTTCTCATGCTGGAAAAATAATAGAATAGACAGAATAGACAGGATAGAATAGCTAGAATGGGCTCACCTGTCTCCACTACTGCTACTTCCAGGGTCGCCTATTAAGCTAATTACATATTCACTATACTGTCAGACAAACAGCCAATCCGCTCATACTTTTTGAGAGCCTGGGCAGCAGAAACCTAGCTTGAGGGATCCTTAAGCGAGGGTCTTAGGAAGTCGAGGCGAGCCTGGGGAGTGGAGCGGTGCCAAGCTCACCCCAGCACAGAGCGCAAGAACCAGACATTAGAGTCTGAGGCTGTGCAGGGCCTTACGACCTGGCAGCCAATATTGGAGAATCCAGAAAAGAGTGAAAAAGAGCTGGGATCAAATGCCGCGCTGACCACAAAGATAAACACAGAGTAAATCAGACACTCTGTTTATTTTTCTAAAATAAACAGAGTGTGTGATTTACTCTGTGTTTATCTTTGTGGTCAGCGCGGCATTTGATCCCAGCTCTTTTTCACTCTTTTCTTGATTCTTCAGTTCTCAGCTGGGAGCCTGCAGCGACCTCCTGTGTGCTTTTATTGTAGTTGTGACACTCACAACTACATCAGGTGAGTTTAACCATTTGGGGTCTGAGGGACCTGTATAATAGCAATACTACTCTATGTGCGCTTCCTTTCTCTTTTAATTAATAATGGAGAGTGGGAGATTCCAAATCTTCAGCCACATCACAGTGTCTGCAGGCAAAGCAGCATAAGGACTTCAGGAATAGCCGCCAAGGAAGTGGGGCTGGAGAAGGGCTCAAGCTGTCTGCCATACCAACACAATGCAGGAAGAGAGGGAGAGACAGCCACAGCTCAGCTTTAGACAACAGCAGGGACCTGCTGAAGGAGCACAGCAGGGAGGCCTCAGAACTTGCAGGGTGAGGAGAACCCCAACTTGCTTCCAGGTTGCATGAACTCCAGTACCATCACCTAACAGTGTCCTGGCTTGTACCTGCACCACCAGTAAAGGACCTGAGGAAACAACAACCATGAGTCTGTTACTTCACACCCTCCATCCTGCAACCCAATGCCCTTACAAAGCCAAAGACTTTACAGTTGCCCTGGAGATACGCTCCACCTGTGGGGAGCGATACCACCAAAGCTGCCCATCCATCATCCCCAGTAGTCTCATCAGGCAGTGTCGGCTAAAATAGCCGATTACCATGGTGGTGTCATTATCCTTTATCCCTAAATCATCTCCACCACATTTTTAGTGACTTCGCAGAGCCACGGAGCCGGGTCTCCGCCCCTATGCGTCCCCCGAAAGACCGAACGAGCCCGGTTCCGAGAACCCCACGGCCCTGACGGCGAGTCACAGGAGCCACAGTGATCTCGCTGCATGTCATCATTGCATTGAAATCGCTTGTTTGATTACTATGGCAACTATGGTTGTCAGCGGTTTGATTACTATGACAACTATGGTTGTCAGCGGTGACATCACTGCTTAACAGCCGAAGTCTCTGCTCATTCAGTCATCACAGAGCACGGGGTGCGGTCTTCCTCACCATGCTTTATGATGTAGCAGTATTGAATTATTTGTAGAAGAAACAAGACAGAAGAAAGAAGACAGAAGACCAGGATTGTGGAGGGATGCGTGGGGATAATACAGATGGAGTTCCTAAGGGTGTCTGTGTCTTTATTTGTAATAAATAATTTTTTTCTCTGTGTGGTGTCTTTTTTTAACCTTATATTGAAGATTCTTAATGGCCGAGTCATATTTGGCCTGACATTAAGAATCTCGGGCTTAATACCAGCTGGTAAAACAAAGCTGGTATTAACCCCCCATTACCCAGTGTGCCACCTGCCACCAGGGTCATTGGAAGAGCCTAGTAAGGCGCCTGGAAATGGCGCTTATTATTAATGTGCCATTTTCAGGGTGGCTGCGGGCTGCTATTCTTTATATGGGGGGCCCTAAAACAATAGGACCTAACCCCGCTGAGAATACCAGCCTTCAGTTGCCTAGTTTTACTTTGGATGGCAATTGAAGATAAAGCGGAGCACACACTTTTTTTTTGTCAGTCAAGGGAAATTTAGGCAGCTGAGGATGGCAGGTAACAGCTGTCTGTTTTCATCGGGCTTGACTTAAAAATGCTGCGAAACCCCACATGTTCTTTTTGAAATATTTATTTATTTAACACCCTATAACGGCAGGTTGGTTGCGATACACTAATGTGTATGGCAAACAAGCGGAATCACTGTCCAGATTGAGGAAATCCAGTTTCAATACAACAGCCAATCACAGAGGCTCTCACAGAGTGTGAGCTTCTCAAATTGGTTCTTTGTCTTACAGTGAGTGAATATGCAATTAGCTTAATAGGCAGCTTCAGAATTAACAACGGGAGACATATGAGCCTGATCTAGCTATTCTATCCTATCTATCTGTGCATTGTTTTCAATCAATCTATCCTGTCCTTTTCTAACTTTATATGATGCGCCCAAGGGCCATGGGGTACTCGGAATTGAGCTACTGCTTTCGGGGAATCACAGGAGTCGAGACCCAGCTCCGTGACCCTGGGTTCAGTGTTAAAGCGTTCTTAGGGGCGTAGGGATAGGGTGGTTTAAGAAATAAAGTATTTGTGACACCACCCGTGGTTTGCGGCTATGGGTAACCACCACTGCTGCAGAATCTCTGTGGATGATGGACGGGCAGCTTGGATGCAGTGGCTCCCCATGGGCGGAGCAGGTCCTCAGGGCAGCGGGAGTAAAGATTAATAGACTCTAGCAGGCAGGGATTATCTCAGGCACCGTTATTTTATTCAGTGGCCTTCATAGCCGCTTGCCGCAGAAATAACACAGTCTCGGATTTACTCATGTCTCAAGACTCAAGTTCAACAGGTCAAAGATGTTACAAAATCTTGGATAAGCTCTGGTCTGTGTAGTCTTAGGAAATCGAGGTAGGAAGTATGAGATCCTTGGTGGTGTGCCTGCCTTCTGCCTCTCACTGGTCCTGTTCATCAGCGCTCATTTGAGCGCCTCTGCGTGCAGAGCCCTAATCCTGCAACATTGGGTATGAATGGGCAACTAGTACCTTGTGCCCGAACCCTTGTCCGGCTCCTTTCTCTGGGTATGCGCCAGGTCTTTGAGCCACGGCTCCTATGAAGCTTGTAGCCTCCGGTTCAACGGTTCAGGTATGAATCCCCATGCCGTGTTCACGTCCGGTCCCTGTTTCTGACCACAATCCCTTCGGCCGGTATCACCAACTCCGGTTTCGGGCGCACGGGCCAATTCAGCTCCGCCAATGCCCCTAGGGTTCTTTCCTCTCGGTGTTATGGGATGGGCATGACACAGCTTAAGCCCCTTCTTGGCAGGTTGAGTGTTCTCTCCTCTTCGCTCGACTCGACTTCTCCCCTCTGCCAGCTGTGCACACTAGCTGTTCACTGTACTGTTACTCAAACTGTTCTGTTGCTGTTCTTTCAACTGTCCTCCCAACCACACTTCTCTACCGCTGTTGTTCCACTGGGTCCTCCCCCCTGTGGTTTGTGCAGGGTGCACTGGGTCCTAAGTGTGTGTGGGAGTTAAGAATCACCATGCCTACCATCCCCCATCTCCTGACTACTGGAGAACCACACCCTGACTTGGGTGCCATATCCCCCGTGGTGTCCTGACTGGTGGGGCGCCACATATACAGCATGAGAAATGCCATGTTAAAATCGCATTACACACGGACAACACACGAATGTCACACTGACAGCACTCTGATGTTATCTGAGAAAAAACGCACACTCACAAAGCAGTTGCACGCCACATGGATAAAAAAAAAGGATTTCACTCGTCCGACTCTCCTGAATGAGAATTTTTTTAACTCCAGCGTGTTTCCAGCCTAATTGTATGTTACATCACAACGTCTAAATACAACTCTAAGAGGCAGAACGAGGCCAGAATGAGGCTCTCATAGCGCTCCATAAAACACTGGAGCTGCCATCAGGTCACAGATCCTCAAAGACCAATGGTAGCGGAACTGAAAACAGATGAACATGCGAGAATGTGAGAGTAAGGCCAGGTTCACACTTACCAATCCGTTTTTTAAGCCCTTAGAAAAACGAATCCATTTTTCTAAGGGTGCCAATAGTGTCCACTGTGGTCCTGGACGTTTTTGGCAGATTTTGAAACTTAATCATTTTTTCATTAAAAACGCATATTCATTAACTCATGCATTAATGCAGGTGCCCTATATGTGCCATGCATTAACACATGCGTTTTGATAAGCCCAGGGCAAGGGGTACTGGGATACCATGCCTGAGTTTGATGGTTTAACTGGGGGATCACGGGTGGTCGGGTTCCCTGCTCTGTGTCCTGGCTGTCATTTGTTAGATGGGGAGGAGGGAATATTTACAGGGGTACGTGACGCCACCTGTGGTTCCCGATAATTTGAGGTACCGGCGCAGCAGGCCAGCCGCTGAGGTGATGAAGGGTGCAGCTAAGTGTGGTCCAGCTCCCCACAGATGGAGGTTTTACCTCAGGGCAGCCACTTCCAGTTTAGAAAAAGAGCAGGGCTGCACACAGGATAAAAGTGCTCATTCCATTTAATACATCACAGGGGTGTTACAGGTGGGGGTGTAAAGGAAGGAGGACCGGGTAGCCCCGATGGTACAACGAACATTTCGCGCTCAGCTGTCGCTTCTTGTACCCGCAGAAGCGCCAGCTGAGCACGAAATGTTCGTTGTACCATCGGGACTACCCGGTCCTCCTTCCTTTGCACCCCCACCTGTAACACCCCTGTGATGCATTAAATGGAATAAGCACTTTTATCCTGTGTGCAGCCCTGCTCTTTTTCTAAAGTGGAAGTGACATATCGCTGTGTGGAGGAAGTGTGCACCAGGAATAGAGGCTCACAGTGTGTGGGAACTGCATGAGGGGTCCCAGGGGATCCTGGAGGGCTGCTGGAACTGACAGAGACGCATGGAGGGAGCGGTGGTGCTGGCTTTAACCTGCAAACTGTAAGTACCTCAGGGCAGCAGTGATGGAGGATGATGACAGGGATGAGGGGAGTAGTGGTGGTTCTTACCCCTTCGGTGAGATGCTAATGATGGTGCTGAGGCCCTCCGGGCACTGGTGAGAAGAATGACAGAGACCAGTTCAACTCCAACTCCGTTTTACTGGGTACCGGCAGATGTTAAGGTGAAACACGGCACAGTCTGGTTTAACGGGTGAATGTTGCCGGTTCAGGGTCCCCCTTATGGAGTCTCCATATGTTCCTTCTTAAGTCGTTCAGGGACTAATCTACTCTTCTCTGTCTTTACCACCCTTGCAGAGCTCTCCCGCGAGTCCTACGGTCTGTAACTAGTAGGTAAGGACAGGACAGGAGTGCTTCTCTATGTCTTCTCCTGCCACCGGAATTCGGCCCGTTACCTATAGTGTCCTGAACCGGTTTCAGTCCAGAGGGTGAGATGCCTTTGTGGCGCTCACGGCAACCCGATTACTATGGGCCCGCAGCTTGTCGGTTTGCAGCCAGAGATAAAGTACTGACCGCCTCGGCGTCCCTTGCTGCCAGTGTTTCCCAAATGTGACCAGCCGGCTCCAACCAGTCCTGGTCCGTTTCCTTCTGTCCTGGGCCCCACCTGACTGCCTTCCAGCACTGTCTGAGGTAAACTGTCACTCTATTCTTACTACTCTAGCCTAGGCTCCACCCCCTTTTGGGACCTACTAAATTACCAGTCCCACCTATGCTAAGGTGGCCTAGTCCTGCGTGTGTGTGTAACATGAGACTCCACAGGTTAAACCCTGAACCCACAACTTACAGAGATACCACATTTATTTATCAGGTGTAATGGTGGGTTTACACACACCAATCATTGTATCCAATATCTGAACAGATCTCTGGTTGCAGTGAAATCATGGACACATAGTTCCATTTTGTGGCTGTGTACAACATGGAGCAATCTGTCCATGATTTCACTGCAACCAGAGATTGGTTCAGATATTGGATACAATGATTGGTGTGTGTAAACCCACCATAATACCTCTCTGTGGCGCCTAGCCAGAGGGGTGCGACACGTTTCCCATTGGGCCCCATGTTAAAAAATGCATGCGTTTTTTGAAAGCACCCCAAAAACACAGCTAGCAGCGTTTTTGGGCTGCTACATAAAAAAAGCATGCTTTTTTTTAAAAATGCACACATGTGTGTTAACGCATATGCGTTTTTGGACTTTGAAAAATAAAAAACCTCCAAAATGTTCCCAAAAACGGATTTAAGGCAAAACCGGATGATATGTGTGAACCTGGCCTAAGAAAGGGGGCAGGAAACATATATTTAAAGCATCACTGCATAGAAAAAGAATCTTAACTGGTGCAATAAAGAAAAAGCATGAAAAGAGAGATTATGGAGTTTGTAAAAAATGTAAGTTTTTTGGAGTGCATTGTAATTAAAAAAAGGAATAAACTGGAAAGAAAAAAATGTAAAATAAACTGGTTAGAACCTCACCAATTGGAAGCTAAGGCCTGGAGCTGATTCAGGACTGGAGGTGAGGTCTTCAAGGGTGGAAAATTGAAGGAAAGTAAAAGGATGGAGAGAGAATCTGTGACTATACGGTAATTGGAAGCAGAGGTGTACCTAGGTGTGATGGCGCCCGGGGCAAACTTTTATTTCGGCGCCCCCCCCCCCCCCCCAAGGTAGGTGAGGACGGGGGGGTGTTGCCTAGGAGGACGGACCGGGACCCGGACGTCTCAATCTGAGTCAGAAGTGGGGACTCAGGAGGAGGAGGCAGGCCACAGCGGTCAGCAGCTCCTACCTTCGGCTCCTCTTCTTCTCCTCTCCGTGATTCCGTCTGTGCGGCGCGCCGGGTGACGTCACTTCAGCCACAGCGCGACGTGCCCGAGGGGGGGGGGTGTATGTGGGTGTTAACTGCTGCCAAGGGGCGGGGCGGACCAGCAGCAGGGGGTGGTTGTGTGCACGCAGCTCCGCGGCCGCCCGTGACCGTGCACAATATGCGGCGAGGAGATTAGTTCCGCCGGCGGCGGCGCTGCGCCCTCCACTGACTGGCGCCCGGGGCAAAAAGTCCGGCTGCACCCCCCTAGATACGCCCCTGATTGGAAGAATAACCCCTATAGAGTCAAGGTATAGAGGACAGCCAAGAATGTTTGGAGCGGTGGCTAGGAAGTGACAGCTTGAGGTGTGGTAAAAGGCCACTTCACACGCTAGGATCTCGCTAACGATATCATTGAAACGTCACGGATTTGGGATTGTTCAAACGATATCGTTTGTGTATTGTTGCGTATAAATGAATGATGCTGGAAGGATAAATCGTTGGATCGTTCATCAAAAATTTGAGATCCTGATCTCAAATCTATCGTTCGTCGTTTAATTAAAGTTCTGGGAAACAGCAACATCGTTCAGGGAGACACCTTTTTGAACAATGTCGTTCATAGTTCTCCTATTCCTGCTGCTGTTTAACATCGTTCAATTGTTCTTCTCCAAGTAGCTGGAGCGTTGTCAAAATTAAGATCGTTAACGATATCCTTGCATGTGACAACACACTAACGATGTTGGAAGGATCACGATCATGTGACATAGCTAATGATCTCGTTCACCTATACCCTAGCGTGTGAAGTGGCCTTAAGAATAGTGGTAAGAGAAATGGGACAGAATGAGAAACAGTAAGAAAATTGTCAAGAATTTTAAATTATGAAAAGGGAAAATGAGTGAAGAAAATGGGCACCTATAATTAAAGGAAGGATATATTTAGACTATTGAAGTGATAAAATAAGGTGCACAGGAAAGAATCAAGAAGGAAGAGACCATGATAATAATGGGGAGCTGTCAAAATGGGAAAAAGTAGCCAAGTGGAGAGATTGTGCCACATCCAGCGCTTTAAGGCCCTGTTCGCACTGTGCGTTTTTGATCCGTTTTTGCAGTGAAAATATGGTGAACGCATCACTTACAGGGAACCTGTCACTCATTTGGGCATTCTAAACTGTTCCCATCAGCTTTAACATTATGTAATTGGCATTCATGTAACCCCTTTATGTGCCCAGACATCCCCCTCATACCTGGGAAATTAACTTTTATTGTCTCCAGCGCTGCATCTTAAAAGGTCTGGGCTCTGGTCTTGTGCATTTGGGTTCTCACCACCTGCTTACTGTAAAACCCGCCCCACTGTTTAAAAATTGTCGCCCCTCCTTGTGGATGGCCGCTGACTGGCAGGCATACTCGCATCTGCGCAGTGGAGAAGATCACCGTGCTCCTCCATTGAAGATACACAGTGCCCGAAGTCTCGCAAGATTTATGATGTCTCGCTAAACTTCAGTCACTGTGTATCGAGCACAGTGACCCTCTACACTGCGCTGGTGCGAGTATGCCTGTCAATCAGCGGCCATGCACAAGGAGGGGCGGCAATTTTGAAAAAGTGGGGCATGTTTTTGCAGGCAGCAGGCGGAGAGGACCCAAATCACCAGACCAGACAGCAAACCTCCCAGACCTTTTAAGAGCGCGGGAGAGAATAAAAGTTAATTTCCCAGGTATGAGGGGGACGTCTGGGCACTTAAAGGAGTTACATGAACCCCAATAACACACTGTTAAATTTGGTGCGCACAGTTTAGAATGCCCAAAAATAAGCCCTACTCCAAAAATAAGTCCTACTCCAAAAATAAGACCTACTCCAAAAATAAGCTCTACTCCAAAAATAAGCTCTACTCCAAAAATAAACCCTATTCCAAAAATAAGCCATACTCCAAAAATAAGCCCTACTCAAAAAATAAGCCCTATTCCAAAAATAAGCCCTACTCAAAAAATAAGACCTACTCCAAAAATAAGCTCTACTCCAAAAATAAGCCCTACTCCAAAAATAAACCCTATTCCAAAAATAAGCCCTACTCCAAAAATAAGCCCTATTCCAAAAATAAGCCCTACTCCAAAAATAAGCCCTACTCCAAAAATAAGCTCTACTCGAAAAATAAGCCCTACTCCAAAAATGAGCCCTACTCCAAAAATAAGCCCTACTCCAAAAATGAGCCCTACTCCAAAAATAAGCTCTACTCAAAAAATAAGCTCTACTCCAAAAATAAACCCTATTCCAACAATAAGCCCTACTCCAAAAATAAGCCCTATTCCAAAATAAGCCCTATTCCAAAAATAAGCCCTACTCCAAAAATAAGACCTACTCCAAAAATAAGCTCTACTCCAAAAATAAGCCCTACTCCAAAAATAAACCCTATTCCAAAATAAGCCCTACTCCAAAAATAAGCCCTACTCCAAAAATAAGCCCTACTCCAAAAATAAGCCCCACTCCAAAAATAAGCCCTACTCCAAAAATAAGCCCTACTCCAAAAATGAGCCCTACTCCACAATGTCTTATTTTTGGAGAAACGCTTCTCCAATGTGTCCCTAAAAATATTGTTTTTCTGTGATTTTTTAATAAGCTGTTCAGAAAAAGTAAAAAGTCTGAATGGTGACCCTGTGTAGGAACAGCATTGAAATATAGTTACAATAAAAATGACGCATTAAAAGAAATATATCCAATAAAATGCATTAATATTTCATAAGATAATAGAATAATTTAGACTGAGATAAGGTAAAACTGATAAAAATTAATTATTAAGTGAAAAAAATATTATGATAACAGAAAAAATGCTTTAGTGGTAGATTCTGTAAACCATGGAGACAAATCTAAACAGAGATAAAATACCAGGATATGTATTGTAAAATAGAAAACTACAAAGATGTTAAATAACATTTAGACATATCTAATATATAATTGCCTTAGCCCATTTCCGTCAATTTCGGGCCAACTTCCGTCGTTGTGGACGAAGCAGTGGCCGCGTAGCGGCCATTGCGAGCCGTAGCAATGCGCGAGCAATGGCCGCGAGGCCATTGCGAGCCGTTGCCGGCTCTCTCTCTCCTCTGCCCCTCCACACTGATGATATTATACTTACCACCCGATCGCACCCGCCTCCGTCTTCCTGCATGTTCCTCTGTCCTCCGTCTTCCGCCCGCTATCTTCTATGTCGCCGCCCCGTACATATTGAAACCAAGATGGCGGCCGGGAAGTATCACGAGAGCTCCCGGCCGCCATCTTGGTTTCGCCCTGTTCACAGTGGCGACATGCAAGATAGCGATGGAAGTATTTCGCCGCCACTCTGCCCCCCCCCGGCCTCCACTGACCACTTTTCCCCCCCCGCGC
Organism: Allobates femoralis; assembly: GCA_033576535.1. Lineage (NCBI taxonomy): Eukaryota > Metazoa > Chordata > Amphibia > Anura > Aromobatidae > Allobates > Allobates femoralis. The sequence continues at coordinate 139,817,624 of JARQOC010000010.1, forward strand.
TCCACTGACCACTCTGCCCCCCCGCCTCTGCTAACCACTCTGCCCCTCCCAGCCTCCGCTGACCACTCTGCCCCCCGGCCTCTGCTGACCACTCTGTCCCCCTTGATCTCCGCTGACCACTCTGCCCCCCTGGCCGCAGCTGACCATTCTGCCCCCCCTTCCCTCTGCTGACCACTCTGTCCCCCCACCCTCCACTGACCACTCTGCCCCCCACTGCCCTCCGCTGATCACTCTGCCCCCCAGCCTCAACTGATCACTCTGCCCCCCGACCTTCGCTGACCACTCTGCCCCCCCTTGGCCTTCCGCTGACCACTCTGTCCCCCCCGTTCTCTGCTGACCACTCTGCCCTCCGTCCTCTGCTCACCACTCTGCCCTCCGTCCTCCGCTGACCACTCTGCCCTCCGTCCTCCGCTGACCACTGAACCACTGTACAGTGCTGACCACTGAGCCACCGTGCAGTGCTGACCACTGAGCCACCGTATAGTGCTGACCACTGAGCCACCGTACAGTGCTGACCACTGAGCCACCGTACAGTGCTGACCACTGAACCACCGTACAGTGCTGACCACTGAGCCACCGTGCAGTGCTGACCACTGAGCCACCGTACAGTGCTGACCACTGAGCCACCGTACAGTGCTGACCACTGAGCCACCGTACAGTGCTGACCACTGAACCACCGTACAGTGCTGACCACTGAGCCACCGTGCAGTGCTGACCACTGAGCCACCGTACAGTGCTAACCACTGAGCCACCGTACAGTGCTGACCACTGAGCCACCGTACAGTGCTGACCACTGAGCCACCGTACAGTGCTGACCACAGAGCCACCGTACAGTGCTGACTACTGAACCACCGTACAGTGCTGACCACTGAGCCCCTGTATACTCTGCTAACCACTCAGCCGCCGTATACTCTGCTAACCACTGAGCCGCGTAAAGTCTGCTAACCACTGAGCCCCCATATACTCTGCTAACCACTGAGCCGCCGTAAACTCTGCTAACCACTGAGTTGCTGTATACTCTGCTAAGCACAGTGCTGCGGACAGGAGAGGGCCGGGGACAGCGGACGGGTGTGGCCAGGAAGGCCCCGCCCCTACTGTCCGCACCCGGCCGCTGTCTCCTCCTGGACTCCGGCACTGCTGCACACTGGCACCGCTGCACACCGGTACTGCTGTATGTATTCTATCTATTATAATAAAAGTCCTACGCCAACTTCCGTCACTATGTAACAGTATCGCTACGTCACATCCGTGACAGAAGTTGGGTGTCACCCGTCGTGGGTGATCCAACATGGCCAACCTTTGGCGGTAGCGGGTCTTTCAAAGCCCCACTACCGCCATCGGAGGCCTCTGCTGTGCCTCACAATCTCCACTGACACACCATCACACTCCTCACCACACCCCCCTCTCTCTCTGCACCTCCCCACACACGCGATCCCCTGGCCACTTCACATACACCCCCCCCTCTCTGTACAGTCTCACACTCATACCCCCACACTCATACCCCCATGTACTCTCATGCCGAAATCTATACTCACTAACACCCGTCCGCTAACACACCTCCGACATCCGATCATCTCCTGCACGCTGCCGCCGACATCTGATCTTCTCCGCCGACATCCCATCTTTTTCTCTGCGACGTCGACGCCATGTTAGATCTGCCCCGTCTGGCGACATCCATCCTTGACGATGATTTCTCGCTAGAATACCCGCCCGCCATGTTGGATCGCACCACATCCAAGATGGTGTTCTGGAAGTCTAGCGAAACTTTCCGGATGCCATCTTGGATGTGGAGCAATTCAACCCTCCTAATGCGATAGCATCGGGCCTTAATCTAGTAATAATGTAATGATCTAAAAACTATAGAAAAACTTCAGTATAAACAGCATCAAGAATTAGAAAAATATGTGAATCTGTCAGAACGATTCACCGCCACACCTGAACTGTTTATATGTTCATGTTGCTATGGGCCACGTCACACACACAGATATCTGGGCAGATATTGTTCGCAGATCTCTGGTTGCAGTGAAATCATGGACATATTGCCCCATTTTGTGGCTGTGTACAATGTAACAATGTGTCCATGATTTCACTGCAACCAGAGATCTGTGAACAATATCTGCACAATTATCTGTGTGTGTGACGTGGCCCTATGACATATCATTTCATTCTTACCTTTACTGATGCACCTGTTGCTCCGAAAGTGAAAAAATAGCAGCTTTAATTCATATAAAAATGAATGTTAGGTGTTCTGGGATCATGGAAGCACTTCCCCAGCTTCTGCCTCCCTATTTGTGATGCCACAGTGGTGTCACAAGATGTTGGAGAGGAGCCAGATGGGACATGTAGTTCCTCTAGTAATGTGACGGTAGCTGAAGTGAACTGCTGGAAAACTAAACACTTCCCTCGTGTCCACAACTATTGTCAATAGTGGGAGGTTGCACTTATAGAGATGGAGTAGATCCCCCCCAGGGGTCGTTACTGTACTGGTCCGACTGCAGAGCGCCTGTGATGTTAATTGGAAGCATCCAGACATGTGTGAACCTGCAAAAACATAACACTTATTTACTGAAGGAAATAACAGGTTACAGTCTCTGTTAGGGCGCTCTCACAATGGCGTGTGAAAAATCTGATGCATTGTTGCTCATGTAAACATCTAGGAGTGAGATTCGAGTGACCGTGTGATCCAAGTGAAGCGAGTGTCAGTCCGCATGACGTGAGCACTGGGCGAGTGCAACTTTTCTCTCATCTAGTGTCCATGTGACATCCGTGTGCTATACGTTTTTAACATCATTTTTTACATACTACATTGCTCTATATACACTTTTTTTCCAACAAGAAAAAAGAAAGAATATAAAGATATTGTTAGGTCCTCCGGCACCGCTCCCCAGCTCACCTCTCCTGGGTCTGCATCCTCTGCTCCTCTACCGATCGGGCATCTGGCGTCCAGGCGTGCTGTGTCTCGGAGCCATCGCCGGGTCCCCTTCCTGTCTGCTGACCACCAGGCTCACACATCAGCACACTACAATGGTCGGAGTCATGAAACTAATCAGTGGTGCACTAGGCTCGGCAGCGCTCCTCCCCTGTGAATCTAGGGGCCGGCACAGCTCAACCTGACCAATAGCCGTCCGTCCTCCGGTATATCAAGCCACCTCCACTGCTGGGAGGTGCCTGATTATTGTGTTAGTATGCTTCTGCTTCTCTGACTGGTAGTCAGGCCCACCTTGTGCTCTCCTCTGGTAGAACCCATTCCAGCTCTCCTGAAGCCGAGCTCTGGTGCCTCCTTCCGTCTGGCCTTACCGCAGTATAGGCTAACCCTACAAGCCACCCCCCTGGTACTAGCAGCTGTGGTATTTAGGGGTTGGCTAAACTAGGACCAGCTCACCCAGAGGAGTTAAGTACCATGGCCCAGTGGGTCCACTCTAGGATGCCTTACCCCGGAAGTGTGACAAATATAGATGGATACAACATATATAGATTAATATATAGATAAATAGGTAAACATGAGTGCAGCACAGATAGACAAAAGATCAGTTGCAAATCCTTCCCAGCAACTTTTCATTTGCTTGTATCCATAGTAAAGTATAAAGTAGAAGGCAGCATTCTATTTCTTTGCAAAAGAAACAGACCTTTATTGTCTTGCATAACATGACCAATGTTTTGGTCTCCAAAGACCTTTTTCAGGTTTGAAAAAGGTCTTTGGAGACCGAAATGTTGCTTTTTTATAGGCCAATAAAAGTCTTTGGTTTTTAGGCAAAGAATAGAGTGCTGCCTTCTACTTTACTTTTAGTATAGATAAATATAGATAAACTAGATAGCGGCCCGATTCTATCGGGTAGTCTAGAATCCATATATAGTTTATTTACTAATAGTTACGGGAGTGCGGTGAAATGAATTGTGTGTATACAGGTGGCTCTGTGGGTAGCAGAGTATACGGTGGCTCAGTGGTTAGCACAGCGCGGTGGCTCAGTGGTTAGCACTGCGTGGTGGCTCAGTGGTTAGCAGTGAGTGCGGTGAAAGTGGTCAGCGCAGCGCCGTGGGCAGAGTGGTCAGCGCAGCGCCGTGGGCAGAGGGATTAGTGCAGCGCCGTGGGCAGAGTGGTCAGCGCAGCACCGTGGGCAGAGTGGTCATCGCAGCGCCGTGGGCAGAGTGGTCATCGCAGTGCCGTGGGCAGAGTGGTCAGCACAGCGCCGTGGGCAGAGTGGTCAGCGCAGCACCATGGGCAGAGTAGTCAGCGCAGTGCCGTGGGCAGAGTGGTCAGCACACACATACACACACATACACACACTCCGCTATACTTACCACCGGCCCTGCGTCTTCCCGGCCGGCTGGATCCTCAGTCGACATGTCGCCGCCCCCAGACAACTGGATCCAATATGGCGTCTGGGAAGTCTCGCGAGACTTCCTGGACACCATATTGGATCCAGTAGTTGGGGGGGCGGCGACATGTCGACTGAGGATCCAGGCGGCAGACGCAGGGCCGGTGGTAAGTATAGTGGAGTGTGTGTGTGGACAAAGTGACGGAAGTGCGGACAAAGTGACGGAAGTGCGGACAAAGTGATCACCGTGATGTCCACAGTGAGCAACAGAGAATGTTAATTTATTGAGAATTAAGAACATCCAGCTTACAACATGAGAATGGGATCAATCTGGTTTCTGGGAGAGGGAGAGAGAAATCTGCTGTGACTTTCAGCTTCCAGCTCCACACTAGAAAGTATATGATGGGAGGAGGAGGAGGAACATCCTGTCTCTGAATGAGGACCTTTTTTTTTTAACTTTGTTGACATCTGAACAATATGCATGCAGACATAAAATCACATCATATTAAACAAACAATAGTTGTTGCAATACATACAGATCAATATGCATTAGGCCAACACCCCCACTCAACAACTATTTATTCTTTTAGTCCCATAATGGTTCTCAATTCTTGGAACCTAGGTCGTGGCAATGGCCTGGTCAAAATGTCAGCTAACATCTTTTCAGTCTCATAATAAACAAACTGAATTATGCCACGATCTATTAAATCACGTAGATGATGATATCTGACGTCGATGTGCTTAGTTCTAGCACTGATCTTCTCACTGCATGCAAGTTTGATGCATCCTTTTTTGTCCTCATATATCACCGTTGGCTAAGTTAACGGTTTACCAACATCATCCATCAGTTGTCTTATTTGGTTTTAAATACCCACTTGCACTTGATTGCCTTTTTACCCTGCGGCAACTCAGTGAGTTTCCAAGTTTGAAGTTGATGAAGTGAGTTCATTTCTTCATTAGTGGCATTGACCCACTTTGTTCTTTCATGAGCAGGTAGTTTTTGCATTTCATCCCATGACTGTGGCTCTGACTCAGGTAGTGTCTTGACAATGTAGGATAGACGTTTAGCCGGTATTCCTTTGTTTGATCTTGACGATCGTCTGATTTCAGGTTCACTTAGGCCTTTTGTTGTTTCTTCAGTGGTTGAAGAATCTAGCCAGACTTCTACATTCTCTCTTTCGATGTCTTGTGATCATGACTGAGATTGTTGTTGTTGCTTCATCTGGACAACTGGCATAATATCACAAAACTTGGGTGACACAAAATTTTCATCAATCACTACATCTTTGCTTATTGTGATCTTGTTTGTCTCTGGGTGTAGAATTTTATAAAGATTCAAAGTGCATAGCTCACCATGGCCTTCCTAGGCTGTTTGTGCTGGAATCCAAGCTGGTATCCAGATTAGCCGTGAAGTAAATAGAAAAATTCCGCACAGACCGGGTATTCTGATTTAAAACTCCAGTTCTTTATTCATCCATACGAATAAAACACAAGTTCTGGGGTACACAAGCCCCCCTCCCACGCCTTACGCGTTTCGGTTAGAGCACCTTAATCATAGGCATACACAGCAGTGTCTGCACAACACATATATAGGAAACTTTACATGTACACACCCCCTACCATCACCCATGTGCAATCATTTAACAATTATTCCAGAATCAAAGAGTTAACTTTTTCAGAGAGCAGGTCAGAGTTCCAAAAATATTTTTGCAGGAAAAAACCAAATCCAATATAACCAATAACATTTACAGGCTGGCCTTATATCTCTTACTACTGACTGAGTACTATATTCTATCAGGTTCGTTTTTACAGAACCTTCCTTTAGATCCATAATTAAATATACATATGTCTTACTCTACTCAGTCAGAGTAATTACAAACAATAGTCGACCAGACCAGTATTTAACAGATCATATATTAGTTTGCTAGTACATATAAGATGGAACATAGTTATACAGTAATATTCATATAACTATAAATATGATTGAACATGACTGTACATGAATGTAAATATGAGAGATAGCTATGGTTTTTAAATCTCACAATGTTCTGCATGGGTATTTTCACACCCCTTATTCATTATTCCCATCAGTCATTATTCTTATAGGTGATGCCTGAGTAAATCTACCTAAAATACAAAAGATATAATAAAGTTTTTATAAAGTTTTTATAATAACGTTTTTTGTGGGGGTAGGGGTTATTTATTCAGATATTAAACAACAAATGGACAGCTTATCACATTACACTCGCTTGCCCCAATCGTAGCTGCCCTCCCCATCCCCGGGACGCCGTCAGGCTCATGAGCCTAATCAGCAGCACCATAAATAAGAGGAGCAGTTTTTGTGGCGGGGTAGGGGTTATTTATTCAGATATTAAACAACAAACGGACAGCTTATCACATTACACTCGCTTGCCCCAATCGTAGCTGCCCTCCCCATCCCCGGGACGTTGTCAGGCTCATGAGCCTAATCAGCGGCACCATAAATAAGAGGAGCAGTCAATGCCGGAGCAAAACGAGTATAAGAGTCAGTTTTCATTTTGACGTTTTTAAGTCATATCCAGGGTCCATATCTACTTATGTCACAGTATAGGATGAATTTAATAGAAGTGGGATATGTCCGTACGACATGCAGCCAGTCGTAAAAACCTCTCAGGACTATCACGACATTTCCTTGAAATACATAGAGGGGATATTAGCGCACTAAAAATCAGGGGGATCGAACGTGTGATGCGACCAAAAAGGGGCGGGGACTGGGAGCGCATATTGCTTTGTCGCGAAGCCCACTGGATATTGTCATTGAATGTACGGTATCCGGAGGGATTGAATTATCGTACGGACATATCCCACTTCTATTAAATTCATCCTATACTGTGACATAAGTAGATATGGACCCTGGATATGACTTAAAAACGTCAAAATGAAAACTGACTCTTATACTCGTGCCGCTGATTAGGCTCATGAGCCTGACAACGTCCCGGGGATGGGGAGGGCAGCTACGATTGGGGCAAGCGAGTGTAATGTGATAAGCTGTCCATTTGTTGTTTAATATCTGAATAAATAACCCCTACCCCACCACAAAAACTGCTCCTCTTATTTATGGTGCCGCTGATTAGGCTCATGAGCCTGACGGCGTCCCGGGGATGGGGAGGGCAGCTACGATTGGGGCAAGCGAGTGTAATGTGATAAGCTGTCCATTTGTTGTTTAATATCTGAATAAATAACCCCTACCCCGCCACAAAAACGTTATTATAAAAACTTTATAAAAACTTTATTATATCTTTTGTATTTTAGGTAGATTTACTCAGGCATCACCTATAAGAATAATGACTGATGGGAATAATGAATAAGGGGTGTGAAAATACCCATGCAGAACATTGTGAGATTTAAAAACCATAGCTATCTCTCATATTTACATTCATGTACAGTCATGTTCAATCATATTTATAGTTATATGAATATTACTGTATAACTATGTTCCATCTTATATGTACTAGCAAACTAATATATGATCTGTTAAATACTGGTCTGGTCGACTATTGTTTGTAATTACTCTGACTGAGTAGAGTAAGACATATGTATATTTAATTATGGATCTAAAGGAAGGTTCTGTAAAAACGAACCTGATAGAATATAGTACTCAGTCAGTAGTAAGAGATATAAGGCCAGCCTGTAAATGTTATTGGTTATATTGGATTTGGTTTTTTCCTGCAAAAATATTTTTGGAACTCTGACCTGCTCTCTGAAAAAGTTAACTCTTTGATTCTGGAATAATTGTTAAATGATTGCACATGGGTGATGGTAGGGGGTGTGTACATGTAAAGTTTCCTATATATGTGTTGTGCAGACACTGCTGTGTATGCCTATGATTAAGGTGCTCTAACCGAAACGCGTAAGGCGTGGGAGGGGGCTTGTGTACCCCAGAACTTGTGTTTTATTCGTATGGATGAATAAAGAACTGGAGTTTTAAATCAGAATACCCGGTCTGTGCGGAATTTTTCTATTTACTTCACATGTAGAATTTTATAACCTTTCTGGGTTTCACTGTAACCTACCAGAATGCCTTCCTTAGCATGAGATTCCCACTTAGTTTCTTTGGGAATGTGTGCAAATATTTTGCTTCCGAAAATCCTTATGTGCTGTAGTTTTGGCTTTGCACTATTCCATTGCTCAAATGGAGTTTTCTCTGTCGCTTTACCTGGTAGTCTGTTCTGAAGATAGCAAGCCGTCATAATAGCTTCGCCCCAATATACTGTAGGCAGATTTGCATCAAATAACATACTCCTTCCGCTTTCACAGAGTGTTCGGTTCCTTCTTTCTGCTACATCATTTTGCTCAGGGTTGTATGGTACAGTAGTCTGAAGTATGATTCCATTTCTCTTTAAAATGCTCTGTGTCTCATTACTTGTATATTCAGTCCCATTATCTGCACGCAGAATTTTTGGCATTCTCCCGAACTTGTTATATACTTCAGCTAGATATATTTCAAGTTTCTCTGGAACTTCATTTTTGCTGTGAAGTAGATAGACAACTGTGTATCTTGAATTGTCATCAATAAATGTAAGAAAATATCTCTTCTTTCCAGGGGTCTGAATACGCATTGGGCCACAGATGTCTGTGTGTATTAAATCTAGTGGCTGTTCTGTTCTTGTAGTACTTTTCTTAGGGGCTCTGTGCAGGGCTGTGTGTGTGTGTCCGGGTGTGTTTGTGTGTGTGTATGTGTGTGATGCTGTTCGGATGGTGTGTGTGTGTTTTGAGCAGTGTAGGGGCGGCCGTAAGCGTAGCGGGCTGTATGAGTCCCGCTCCTGCTTGCGGCCGCCATCTTGGTTCACCCTGAACGGATGTAGGGCTCCAGTGACGTCACGTAGCCGATGACAAAGTGACGGAAGTCCTGGCCAAAGTGACGGAAGTGGCCTTGGGCTTTTATATATTAGATATATAGAGAGATGTCAAACAGCTACAAAGGTCGCTATAACGGTAGAAGGGGCATGGAAGTAGGCTGACAGTGACAGGCTAAAGGTGATCAGGGGAACTAGTCTGGAGTTCCCTAGCTGACTCTGTTCCCAGAAGTACCTCTAAAGGTTAGTATGTCTGGGCCACCCCCTCACCTACACCCAAGAATCGGGATAGTCACAGCTATTCCACCCAAGGATTGGGATAGGAACAGCAACTCCAAGTAAAAGACAGCTTCTAAAAGCTCCAGCTGAAACTGCACAGAGCATAACAGAGCTCACAAGTCAATGAACTCTTTCAGCGACACCAGATAATTGGTAATGTGATTATTTAAAGGCTGAGGGAGTGGACAACCACATCACCTGACATACACAGCAGCATCTCACCTGGAGAGCCACAGCCAGCAAATACTATGGACAGTTAAGATTGGGTTCACACCACGGCATGATCCGATTCACATCGGACAGCCCCGGACCTGATCTAGACACAGAACCGGAGAGCCAAATATGCCCTCCGGTCCGATTCTTCTTATAGCAGCCGCAGCTGCGGTCATGAACTGTCAGCAGGGAACAGCTCCATGGTGCTGAAGTTCAGCATATCATTAGACTTTCTCACTTCCTCACTGAAGTGACAATTTGCATATTTCCCAGGGATAAGACTCCTTGTCAGCTTATCTCTCTCTTTTTATGGCAGCAGGCAGATTCCTCTCCATACGGTAGAAAGCTAGTTCCCCAGACCTCAAAAATGTATGTAATCCAAATAAAGGAGCATAGAATAATACAATTGTATCGTTGGAAGGGACCTACTTCCAGAAGCTCCATTAGGTGCTGCCCGCCGCATCCTGCTGACATTTAAAGGGCCAATGCCAGGGCCGGCGTCAGCACCCGGCATACCCGGGCAAGTGTCAGGGCCTTGAGTAGCCCTGATGGTGAGGGGACCATCAGGAAATGGAACCCCTCACAAGAGGGGCTCATTAGGTGATGAGCCCAGGGCAAGGGGTACTAGGACACCGGGCCTGGGTTCCGTGGATTTAACTGAGGAATCACGGGTGGTCGAGTTACCGGTTCCGTGCCCTGGCTGTCATTTGTTTGGTGTGGGGAATATTTACAAGGATAAGAAGTACATGACGCCACCTGTGGATCCCGGTAATTTAGATACCGGTGCTGCAAGCCGGCCGCTGAGGTGATGACGGGTGCAGCTCAGTGTGGTCCAGATCCCCACAGGTGGAGCTTTTATCTCAGGGCAGCGGTGATGGAGGATGTTGAGGGGATGAGGGGAGTAGTTCTTCTTACCCCTCCGGTGAGATGCTGATGATGCTGAAGCCCTCCGGGTGCCGGCGGGAAGAAAGACACAGACCGATTCAACTCCAACTCCACTTTACTGGTATCGGTAGATGTTAAAGTGAACATGGAACAGTCTGGTTTTACGGGTTTTAGCTGTCGGTTCAGGGTACCCTCATGGAGTCTCCAGATGTTCCTTCTGAAAGTCTCTTGCATAGAGGCCTTCCTCGTGGGCAAAACCGTAACCGGTACCCAGGTTGAAGGATGTCACCACTCCTTTTTTTCGTTGGTCTGGGGGCAACGAGGGCTTGTTACGGGCCATGACGCAGACCTGGCGAATCTGTAGTTCATTAGCCCACCAGGCCTCACGACGCCGGTGTTGTTCGGTCTCGTCATCCGGGTTTGGTTGGGTGAACCACCGGTTGCCAGGTGTGCTCGTCGTCAGCTGCTGGTAGAGCCGCTTTCCTTTCTCCAGCCACAGCAAAAAACGCTGGTACCGCTGACTCACCGTAGCCGGGGGGTACACGTAGCGGGCGTTGTTTCTCCTCCAGTCACGGAACCGCGCCTGCGGTGGTGTAGGCCCGGTGGTCCAGATCAATAGGGGAATGGCGGAACAGTGGGGGTGATTTGTCTTCGTGACGCCACCTGCGGGTGTTCTGGTAACTTTACCAGCGCTGTTCGGGTCTCCGGGGGATGGTACACAGCGAGATGGAACGCTCCCCACAGGATGAGCGGGAATCCCCGGAGCCGGGAGCTGCGCAAGATGTTGTGAGGCAGCTGCGGGACGCTGCGCGCTGAATCCTGGAGTAATGCACAACCACACAAAGTCTCTTTTAGGTACCTTTACTGGTTGGTAGGCAGGTACACTCGGACCGGGATAGTGAAGTTGGCACTTATGGAGTTTCACAGCAAGCAGTGTTAGGCTTCCTTTCTCTACTTCTGGTGCTAAGGTCGGGTGGATGTGGAATCCAGCCGGACCGGGCAGGGTGTTCAATGGAACTTGCTTCACCTGGTTATCAGCACTGAGGGCACTGTAAAAGGGTCTGAGCAGGATCAGTACTCTTCCCTGGGCTCTCGTGGGTAGGTGCATCAGGTGGAACAGGTGGCTAAACCTCCTGTTGGATGTGCTGGTTCTCTGTGAGGGCTTTGTAGCTTCCACAGCTTCGGTTCCAGTAACCGGATGATTTGGAAAGAGTTGGATTAACTCTGTATTCCTGAGAGGTGATCTCCTTCTTCCTATTATCCCAATTGCAGGGATCTCCACTGGCTAACAGGCTAGCAGGGCCTAGTGTGTTCCTCATAGGGTGGAGGTTTCACACAGGCAGGCAGCTCTTGTAGCGTCTACCACACTCTGAAGTTTCTCCCTCCAAGACTCTTTTTATAGGGGGAACTGGTTAGAAGTCACCAGTGTTAGCTCCCCCTAGAGGCTCGGGGTGAAACCAGGTGTTCTAAGTGTTGTTTGTGTTGTGGTTTTGCTGTGCTGTTACTTACTCCATTTGTACCTAAGGATTTCTGTGGTGCCCAACAGGTGCCAGGGTGCCACATTCCCCCTTAGTTAAACTCAGTTCTCCCGGCTGAGCAAAAGGTTCTTTTTACAACTTAACACTAAGCATTTATAACATTCAATTTACATAGTCTTAAAGAAAACACAAAAATCACTGAAAAGGTGTGAAAAATGTGGAAAAGGTGAAAAGCAGTCCGTACGGCACTAGTCCATCTGCCGCAGGCTGGAAAAAGGTAAAGTTAGTGGTCACACAAGTCCTGTGACAATTGTTCAAAGTTTATGGAAAGGGAAAAAGGTAAAGTCCAGGGATACACGGTAAACTTTATACATTCCCTACGGGTGTCTCTGCTTGGGAGGCCGGGTACTAACCTTCTATACCTTACCAGGCGCTTTCTGTTCCCAACTTAGTATACTTGGGACATAGCCCAGTTCCTCCACCCTTCTGTACACTACTTTTTACAGGTTTTGAAAAACAGTATTATATACAAACACTTACAGGTTATATTTTCCACTACATTTTAAACCCATTCTCCAAGTTTATGTGGGGGTTGACCTAATGTACTACGTGTGGATCTGCGTAGTGTGGGTGTTTCCAAAGCTGTTTGTGTAGTGTACGAAGTGGTTGGTACTTCTCTATGTCTGCTTTGTGTAAGACCATAGTAAGTGCGGAGTCTATCAACTGGACTGACCTCTGTAGGTAGTTGATTAGAAATGGCTTCTCTTACTGTGGGACTAGTAGGCTGACCGATTACAGGAATCTCTGGTTCCATGATAACAGGCTGCAATTCTTGCACTTGGACTTCTTCTTGTTGGACTTGTGGAATTGGATTTGGTTTTGGCTGATCTTCTGTAGGCTGGTAGAAGTGCATAACTGGTATAAGGAATGCATCACCTATTTGTGGCCAATCAGCTGGTAAGTATCCAATTTCTGTAAGGACTAGATTTTCTTTTGTTTCTTCATCTGTAGTTACTGCAGGGTAACTGGTTGCTTGTGGGATTAACTGTGGCGGACATTTCTTCAAATGATCCCTTGAGACAGTTGCAATAGTGTTCCCATTGTCTTTGCTAATAACACAAGTTTTTGAGTTATCAAAGTGTGACGGCATAACGGTGTAGGGTACGGATTCCCAACTGTTATCCAATTTGTTGGTTTTTCTTTTTCTTTTCAGCACTAAGTCACCTATAGCTAGGGGTTCAGCTGAGGCGTGCTTGTTAAAGTCTTTCTCTTGTTTGGTCCTACTGATTTCAAGGTTCCTTTCCACGCTTTCCTGTACTTTTCTGTACTTTTCTTGGCGTTGGCTGACCCAGTCTTCATCAGAAGAGTCCTCTGTGGGTTCAATGGTTCCCATCTGCAAATCAATAGGCAGTTTACCTGGTCTTGCTCTCATCAAGTAAGCAGGTGTGTAATTTGTCGAACTGACAGGTATGTGGTTGTAGATGTCCACGAGATCTGGAAGTTTCTCTGGCCATTGATTTCTCTCTTCAACTGGTAAGGTCTTGAGCATGTCAATGACTATGTGGTTCATCTTCTCACATAAACCGTTCGTCTGAGGATGATAAGGTGTGGTGCGGATTTTTTTACACCCATACAGCCCTAAGAATTCTTGGAACAGAGCTGATTCGAAGGCTGGTCCTTGGTCAGTTAAGACCTGGTCTGGATACCCATGGGGGCGACAGAAGTAACTCTGGAACGCTTTTGCTGCTACCTCAGCAGTTAAGTCCTTAACTGGAACGACTACCAGGAATCTTGAGTAGTGATCGACGATGGTGAGAGCGTAGGTGTACCCGGTTCGACTTGGGGTAAGCTTCACATGGTCGAGAGCAACTATTTCAAGAGGTTTGGTGGTAACAATTGGTTGCAACGGAGCTTTCTGAGTTAGATGGTCTTTTCTTCGAAGGTGACATGGTCCACAGTTTTTACACCATTTGTCAATGGAACCTCTCATACCGACCCAGTAGAACCGATCCTTCAGGAGTCTCTCCAGCTTCTTCCATCCAAAGTGTCCGGCATCATCATGGTATGCTTCAAGGATCATTTGGACTTCAGTCTTGGGAACTACGATCTGCCAGATTAGTTCATGGGTTCTTGGATTGAGGTATCTTCTGCATAGTTTACCTTGGTAGACGAACAACCTCCCTTTCTCCTTCCACAGGCGTTTAGCAGTTGGTGAGGCATCAGAGTCCATATTGGCGTGCTCTTGAGTGATGAGATCCCTTACCAGGCTGACATCTGGGTCGTTGGCTTGAGCCTCCTTCCAGTCATGGTGAGGTAACGGGTTCACGGTCCTCTCTACACGTGTCTGGTTTCTCTGATGACAGGTTGCTGTACCGGAACGGTGGAAAGCAGGTAGTTCAATCTCTTCTAGGTCATCTATGTCTTCTCCATCTTCGGGAAGATGGGGCATTCGGGACAGGGCATCAGCATTGCCGTTCTTGTGACCTGCCCGATACTTTACAGTGAAGTCGTAGTTAGCGAGTCTTGCTACCCAACGCTGTTCTAGGGCTCCCAGCTTTGCAGTCTCTAAGTGTGTTAGAGGATTGTTGTCTGTGAAAGCTGTGAACGGGGCGGATGCCAGGTAATGCTTGAAACGCTCTGTGATCGCCCAGACCAGGGCCAGGAACTCCAGCTTGAAGGAGCTGTAGTTTTCCGGGTTCCTTTCGGTGGGACGAAGCTTTCTGCTTGCGTAGGCTATCACCTTCTCCTTGCCCTGCTGACGTTGAGATAGGACTGCTCCTAAACCTTCATTACTTGCGTCAGTGTACAACAGAAACGGTAGATTGTAGTCAGGGTAGGCCAGGATTTCTTCTCCAGTTAAAGCATCTTTTAACGTTTGGAAGGATTTGTCCTGCTCTGGGCCCCAGTGGAACGGGGGTCCCCTGATCTTGCCGTTTTTGGATTGACCTACTAAGAGATCTTGCATAGGTGCGGCTATCTTGGTATAGCCCTTGATGAATCGTCGGTAGTACCCGACCAGTCCTAGAAATTGACGTACCTCTTTGTGATTGATTGGTGCTGGCCAGTCCTTGATGACGGTGACCTTATCCGGATCCGGTGCTACGCCTTCGGCGCTGACCACATGTCCTAGGTATTGGACCTTGGGTTTCAGCAGGTGGCACTTGGACGGTTTCAGCTTCATCCCGTACTTGGACAGTGACTCGAACACTTCACTCAGGTGTTGGAGGTGATCTTCATAGGTCTGAGAGTAGACAATGACATCATCAAGGTATAACAAGACAGTCTCAAAGTTCTTATGGCCCAAACAACACTCCATAAGTCTCTGAAATGTTCCTGGGGCATTGCACAACCCGAATGGCATACTGTTGAACTCGCATAAGCCCATGGGAGTAGTGAAGGCTGTCTTCTCACGATCCTCCTCTGCAACGGCAACCTGCCAGTACCCACTAGTAAGATCTAATGTGGAGAAGTAGTTGGCAGATTTGAGTGCAG
This sequence comes from Allobates femoralis, assembly GCA_033576535.1. Taxonomy (NCBI): domain Eukaryota; kingdom Metazoa; phylum Chordata; class Amphibia; order Anura; family Aromobatidae; genus Allobates; species Allobates femoralis. The sequence continues at coordinate 139,833,122 of JARQOC010000010.1, forward strand.
CTAGTGACTCTTCTATGCGTGGTAACGGGTATGCATCCTTGTGTGTGACTTTGTTGATTTGCCTATAATCTACACACATCCTCATACTACCATCTTTCTTTTTAACCAGGACTAGTGGTGCGGCCCAGGGACTACAGCTATCCCTAATGACTCCTGCATTCTTCATGTCCTGAAGCATTTCCTTTGCTTTCTGGTAGTGAGTGGGTGGTATAGGTCTGTACCTTTCTTTGATAGGTGCATGGTTGTTTGTGGGGATATGATGTTGTACCCCTTTAATCCTCCCAAAGTCAAGTGGGTGTTTGCTGAACACTTGCTCATACTCCGAACTACCCGGTATACTCCATTTTTCTGGTGAGAGGGTGTATTGTCAGTCCCTACACTGAGGTCTTGACACCATTTCTCTAACTGATCTTTGGAGTGAGGGGGTTCATCAGTGACTATTTGGTTTGAGGATTTTACATCAATCACAGCATCATCTTTTACTTGGTACAATTTTGCAACAGTTGCATATCTAGGTAGTCTGACTTCGTCATCACCATAATTCAATATGCGTACGGGGACTCTCCCCTTTCTTACATCAACTAACCCTCTGGCTGTCAAGAGCGTAGGACTACTGTCAGACATTACAGGTTCTACTACAGCTTGGTAGTCCTGCCCTCTGAGGCCTATGGCTGCTCGACACCAGATCATCATTTCACTTCTGGGTGGTACCACAATTGGAATGGGATCTGTGACCCTTACTCTGCCAATCTCACCATTTGACAAGGTTACCTGTTGTTGATACACCAGAGCTCTGATCTGCTTTTGGATAGCCCTCTTTTCTCTGGGTTTACCGGCTTCAGCACTCTGTTGGAGTAAAAACAACACTTCATCGAGGCATTTGATCATGACATTGGTACCCAATATGACATATGGATCCTTGTGGTTAGGTTTATCCTGGACCACTAAGATACCCTGGTTTTTCAACTGCACCCTCCCCACCTTTACTGTAGCTTCCCACTGTCCCTCTATGGTAACCGGAATACCATTAGTGGCTTCAAGGTTCATCTCGGGGTTTGGGGGTTCTAGCTTAACATCTGGTCAGAACTGCTTGTAAAGGGTACTGGGGATGGATGTCACCTGGGATCCAGTGTCTATCAAGGCGGAGATAGCGATGCCATCGATGACGATTGGTAAGTATGGACAGTCTCCCACATACTTGTGTTCCCAGCTGGACGTAGGGCCTGCACAGTCTACTCCTGGGGTTGGCCCTTCTCGCCCAGGGGTCGCTCGTTTAAAGGACGGGATTGCAGGTTGCGTCCTCCTAAGTCGTTCTGCTGACTGTTGCGGCGTCTGTCAGGACTGCGGCGGTCTGCAGGTTTTCCTCGCGACGGCTGTGTCTTTCTCCTCATCCAGGGGACATCGTCAGGACTGTCGGCGAGTTGAATCTTGTCCGATGGCCTTGCATCTGTCTTGGGTCTTCTCCCAGCTTGTAGCTTGGCCACGTCCTTCATCAACTGCTCGACATTAGCACACAGTTGATCAAACCGGTCAGGTGTTACAGTCTGTGCGCTGGACTGAATCGCAGGGACTGGAGATGTTGCTGCCGGCACGGAAGGGGTGTCAGCGTACTGCTGCTGCTGCGGTGAAGCGGGATCAGGTACTTCAGCGAGTCGCTGTCCCCAGACTGTTAAGTCTCTCAAGGTATCAAACTCTGCGCCTGGGTTTTGTATGGACCACCAGCTTGCTTGCTTTCTATCCTCAGATAGTTTAAGGCCCACAATAAATTGTCCAATTAACGCTTTGTTCTCATCTCGAGCACTGTCAGGATCGACTTGTTTTAACAGTCTGTATGCTTCTTGCAAGCGCAGTGAATAATCAAGGACAGTTTCTTGTGCCCCTTGGTTACAACGATAGAATGACAGTCTTAATCCAGCTTCGGTATGGCACTCAAAGACCCGAGTTAATCTAGCGAATATCTGCTCCACAGATTCCTGAACTTCTACAGGCCAGCTGCGGCTCTGCAGTTCGGCTGCACCGGTTAATTGTCCCATAATAACTGAAGCTCTTTGCTTACCGGTCATCGGGTACATGTCCAGGGCTTGGCATATCTTCCTCTGGAAGTTTTCCAAGGTGCTGGGTGCACCGCTGTACTTGGGTAACCAGGTCGCACTAGGAACGTAGGGTAGAGACATCGGCATAATCGGAGCGGGTTGCGGTAGCATACCGCCGACTTGTTGCTGTCCATCAAGTTGTATATTTTGAGGTGCCACTTGGTCTAGCGGGGGCACCGCGTGATCGGGAGCCGGGTTACTCATGGTCGCTCCCCCTTAGTTAAGCGTAGCCTTTCCCTCGGTTGCAAACGGAAGTGTCGGCCTCGCGGTGAGGAGTGAGGCACCACGGGAGTTTCCGGTTCCTGCTGCGTACGGAGGAAGTCGTCAGAGCGTGGGGGTGGGGCCAATCTTCGCGCCCTCTGCACAGTCACGCCCCTTCTTTTCCCGCCTTTTCGCGCAGCAATGGCGGACCAAATGTACAGTTCGATATTTACAGTCAATAAATAGCACACAATACCCGTGATAACGGGCCTGCTCGTATCCTGTTCGTGACGCCAAATTCTGACTCACCGTAGCCGGGGGGTACACGTAGCGGGCGTTGTTTCTCCTCCAGTCACGGAACCGCGCCTGCGGTGGTGTAGGCCCGGTGGTCCAGATCAATAGGGGAATGGCGGAACAGTGGGGGTGATTTGTCTTCGTGACGCCACCTGCGGGTGTTCTGGTAACTTTACCAGCGCTGTTCGGGTCTCCGGGGGATGGTACACAGCGAGATGGAACGCTCCCCACAGGATGAGCGGGAATCCCCGGAGCCGGGAGCTGCGCAAGATGTTGTGAGGCAGCTGCGGGACGCTGCGCGCTGAATCCTGGAGTAATGCACAACCACACAAAGTCTCTTTTAGGTACCTTTACTGGTTGGTAGGCAGGTACACTCGGACCGGGATAGTGAAGTTGGCACTTATGGAGTTTCACAGCAAGCAGTGTTAGGCTTCCTTTCTCTACTTCTGGTGCTAAGGTCGGGTGGATGTGGAATCCAGCCGGACCGGGCAGGGTGTTCAATGGAACTTGCTTCACCTGGTTATCAGCACTGAGGGCACTGTAAAAGGGTCTGAGCAGGATCAGTACTCTTCCCTGGGCTCTCGTGGGTAGGTGCATCAGGTGGAACAGGTGGCTAAACCTCCTGTTGGATGTGCTGGTTCTCTGTGAGGGCTTTGTAGCTTCCACAGCTTCGGTTCCAGTAACCGGATGATTTGGAAAGAGTTGGATTAACTCTGTATTCCTGAGAGGTGATCTCCTTCTTCCTATTATCCCAATTGCAGGGATCTCCACTGGCTAACAGGCTAGCAGGGCCTAGTGTGTTCCTCATAGGGTGGAGGTTTCACACAGGCAGGCAGCTCTTGTAGCGTCTACCACACTCTGAAGTTTCTCCCTCCAAGACTCTTTTTATAGGGGGAACTGGTTAGAAGTCACCAGTGTTAGCTCCCCCTAGAGGCTCGGGGTGAAACCAGGTGTTCTAAGTGTTGTTTGTGTTGTGGTTTTGCTGTGCTGTTACTTACTCCATTTGTACCTAAGGATTTCTGTGGTGCCCAACAGGTGCCAGGGTGCCACACCGCGACTCTCCATTGCTCGCGGGGTCTGGCCTCTTCTGTACCACCGACGGCTCCTTCCTCCTCCAGATTTGCCTCCTCCTCCCCGACACCAACCTGGCCATACGTGTTTTCAACCGGCTCCTCCTCAGTCAATGCGGGCTCCTCCGGGAACTGGATGAGATCTTCCACCTCGATGATATCCTCTCCTCCGGGCTCCACAGATGATATGGCAACGGGACTCAGCAGGGGGCTCAAAGGTTACTGGGTCATCTGTCTGTGTTACCACAATCACCCGGTGCTCCTGGTTTTGTTGAGCTGCAGCCCTTTGCCGCCGATTCAGCTGGAGCACCATTTCTGCTCCCCAGCTCCGGACAGTCCACTCAGTGGCCTCCTGGATTTAGTCCCGAAGATCACTAAGGGCCGTTCTCCAGAAAACATTGTCCTCGCCCTCCATCTCTAGCGTCGGCACACCCGGGGTGGCACGGTCAGCCAGAATGTCCACATCAACCTCCCGGATAAATTGTTTGAAGTTGGGGACTGCCATTCTTCCACAGCCACAGACGGGTAACGGGTCCGTAGCCTGACCAGGTGTCTCATTTTGTGCTCCGGCCGCACCTTGTTTAATTTCTATAGTCCCGAACTGGTGTGGGCTGGTGCTCGACCCGCCCCCTTGGTTGTTTGATAGCAAGGGGGGCGGGGAGACATTTTGGCGCCTCTTGGATGGCCCATGTATACTGAGGGGCTGAGGCACGCCCCTGGGCCAGCACATAGTTCTTTTACATTTTTAGGCCCGTCCACTACAAAGATCTTGTAGGCAAGTCCTTCGGGCCTTTCCGGAGCCCACCACTAAACTTCGTCACTCCTCGGCAAAGCAGGGGGGGAGCTTATCTTCCCGCTCTTTTCTCCTGCTTTGGTGATGCAGTTGAAATTTCTGAGGCGATGTAATGGCGGCCTGGTTTTGTAATCTACAGTATAAAAACAGTCAATAAAGTCTTTAGGCACACTTTACCTGGTATTACCAGGCTGGCTCAATCCTGTTTGCAGACGCCAGATAATGATGAGCCCAGGTTAAGGGGTACTCGAATACCGGGCCTGGGTTCAGTGGATTTAACTGGGGAATCATGGGTGGTTGGGTTCCCGGTTCTGTGCCCTGGCTGTCATTTGTTTGGTGGGGGGGGATATTTACAAGGATAAGGAGTGCGTGACGCCACCTGTGGATGCCGGTAATTTAGATACCGGCGCTGCAGGCCGGCCGCTGAGGTGATGACGGGTGCAGCTCAGTGTGGTCCAGATCCCCACAGGTGGAGCTTTTACCTCAGGGCAGCGGTGATGGAGGATGTTGAGGGGATGAGGGGAGTAGTTGTTCTTACCCCTCCGGTGAGATGCTGATAATGCTGAAGCCCTCTGGGCGCCAGTGGGAAGAAAGACAGAGACCGATTCAACTACAACTACAACTCCACTTTACTGGTACCAGCAGATGTTAAAGTGAACATGGTAGAGTCTGGTTTTACGGGTTCTAGCTGTCGGTTCAGGGTACCCCCATGGAGTCCCCAGATGTTCCTACTGAAAGTCTTTTGGGGTCTAATTCTCTCCTCCTTTCTATTTAACCACCCTTACAGAGCTCTCCCGCCAGTCCCCTGGTTTCATACGGTGGAGCATGGGTATTCCTTTACCGGTTCGGACGGGAGTAGCAGAAGTGCACTCTCTCACCGAATTCCGGGCCGTTACTCCTGTAATCTTGGACCGATTTTGGGCCTGAGGGGCGAGGTACCTTCTTGTGGCGCCTATGGCTACCCGGTTTCAGAGGGCCCGCGGCTCATCAGTTTACAGCCAGGGATGAACCGCTGACCTCCTCGGCTTCCGTGTTGACGGTGTTCCCCAGATGTTACCAGCCAGCTCCAATCACTTCTGGTCTGTCCCCTTCTGTTCTGGGACCCCCTCCTGGAGATAGGGATCCCTCCTGTCGCAGAGCTGTCAGGCGCATCCTGACTGACTGCCTTCCCAGCACTAACTGAACTAACTCTCTCACTAACTGTCACTTATGTCTCCTACTCTAACCTAGCCTCCACCCCCTTTTGGACCTACTGAATATTCAGTCCCTTACTCTATGGTGGCCTAGTGTTGTGTGTAAATTCAGACTCCATAGGTTAAACCCTAAACCCACAGCTACAGAGGCACTACATACATTTGCAAAGTGTAATACCTCCCTGTCGCGCCTAGCCATAGGGGTGCCACATTAGGGACACTCAGCCTTCAGCTGAGTGCTCCCACAGCTCTGCCAGTGCACATGGCTAATTTGCATGCAACACAAATTAGCCATGTGCTGGCTCCAGGGAGCAGGGGAGCTTCCTTATCCTCCTCTGCGGACTGCAGCAGCGTGATGAGTCATCTCCTTGTGACCTCATCACACTGGTGCAGCCTGCAACAAGGAAGCACAGACCGGAGGAAGCATCTGAAGAGGACACAGCTCGGGGGAGCGGAAAGAAGGTGAGTATAATTCATTATTTTTTTAATGTGTGCAGCACAATGGGGATTATATATACCAAGATGTACCCAGGGACAGATATAGCAGAAGTTTCGCCAGGGGCCAACAAAAACCTGGAGCCGGCCCTGGCCAATGCACCCTGACCTGAAAGTGATTCTCAGCCTATTGCTCAGCCTGCTATGACAGTCTGCTGCATCTATGGCTAGTGAACCAGCTACCCCTGTCTGCTGCACCTTCATCCATTGAGCGTGCAATGCCAGTCTGCTCAACCTATCTCCAGTGAACTTTCTATGCCTGTCGGATGCACCTGCCTCTATTCAGCCTGCTAAGTCCACTGGCTGACTAATGCACATACACGTCATTGAGCGACAGAACATGTGACCACTAGTGGGTTCATATGTCAGGGAAGCCCAGTGTCAGCTCCGGCACAGGCCTGGTATCGCACTTATCCCTCAGGACATATTTTGGTTTATATTCATAGATTCACCTATTAGATCTTTGATCAGTGTGAAGTGATTATGTGGCACCCTGCGGCATAGGTAGCCACAGAACCACCTGGTGCACAGAGGGATTTCCACAACAGATACCCTACACATGCAACACCTTCCACCCCAGACCTGAATGAGGAGCTCTACTTGCTGCCTTCAAGCAAGGTCCCCTATAAATTCAGGCCCGGGGGAGGAGTTAGCGCAACCCTAGTGGGTATTGGCAGGTCTCCGTTGCAGAAGAAGACCAGGAGAAGACCGTGCTCACAACACCCATGGGCCTGTGTGAGTTTAACAGCATGCTGTTTGGACTCTGCAATATACCCGGAACGTTCTAACGGTTAATGGAGTGTTGCCTGGGGCACCAAAACTTTGAGACTGTGCTACTCTACCTGGATGACGTCATAGTTTACTCCAAAACCTATGAAGAGCATCTAAAACATCTAGCAGAGGTATTTGAAGCATTGCCAAGTTAGGGATGAAGCTGAAGCCATCCAAATGCCATTTACTGAAACCAAAAGTTGAGTATCTCGGGCATGTGGTCAGCGCAGAAGGAGTGGCACCAGACCCTGACAAGATCACCATCATAAAAAAATTGCCAGAACCAACTACCATCAGAGAAGTACACCAGTTCTTGGGGCTGGTAGGATACTGCTGGAGGTTCATGAAGGGCTACACGAAGATGGCAGCGCCTTTGCAAGATTTCTTGGTGGGCAAGACCAAGAAGGGCAAGACCAGAGGTCCTCCGTTTGAATGGGGTGAGAAACAGGAAGACTCCTTCAAACAGATGGAAAGAGGTCCTGACTGGAGAAGAGATCCTGGACTATCCTCTCTACAATTAACCATTCTTGCTGTACACCGATGCCAGCGACGTGGGGTTAGGAGCTGTCTTGTCACAAAAACAGTATGGCAAGGAGCATGTGATTGCCTATGCCAGCAGGAAGCTCCATCCTACGGAAAGAAACCCCGAGAACTACAGCTCGTTCAAGCTGGAATTTCTGGCCTTGGTCTGGGCCATCACGTTCAAGCATTACCTGGCGGCTGCAAAGTTCACTGCCTTCATGGACAATAATCCTCTTCCACACCTGGATACCACGAAGTTAGGTGCAATGGAGCAACGCTGGATGGCCTGGTTGTCAAACTACAACTTTACCATCAAGTACCGGGAAGGCCGTAAGAACACCAATGCTGATGATTTGTCAAGGATGCCTCACTTACCAGATGTGGGAGAAGACGTGGGTGAGCTAGAAGATATAGAGCTACCCGCCTTCCATCGTCATGATGCATCCCAGTGTCAGCAAACTTATCAGCAACATCGTGGTCCAACGTTATATCTGTTACATAACCATGAGTGAAAAGAGACACAAGACAGTGACTTGGCTGTCAGCTTAGTCAAAGAGATGATAACCCAAGAGATTTCACGTCTTAGCCCAGATGCTCCACCTAAGGTGCAACACTAGGGATGGGCGAATCTACTCGCTAGGACTCGTTACTCTGCGAGTAGTAAGGGACTCGCAGGACTCGGTATTCTGCGAGTTTCCCAGCGATTACTCGCACAGCAACGAGTCCAATGCAAGTCAATGGCAATCCTAGTTTTGTCAGGGACTCTGACAAAACTAGGATTGCCATTGACTTGCATTGGTCTCATTACTGTGCAAGTAATCGCAGGGAAACTCGCAAAGTAACTGCTGTTACTTTGCGAGCTGAGTCCGGCTGTCTGCTCTGTGCAGGTTGCCGCAGCTCCAGGGTCCTAGAGCCCGCCTGCTCACAGAGATGATGTAGCAGAGCTGCGATTGTTCTCAGTCTGCTCATTCCCTGTGCATAGACATCTATATCTATGCACAGGGGATGTAGCAGAGAGGACATCACGTTTTGGACTACGTCGGACGGAAGAGGATTTTTTTAATTAAAGATGGAGTCCCTAATGGCTTTTTTTTTTTATTTCTAATAAAAAATTTTCTCTGTGTTGTGTTTTTTTAACCCTTTATTGGAGATTCTTAGTGGCTGGGTCAAACGTGGCCTGACATTAAGAATCTCGGGCTTAATACCAGCTTGTATAACAAAGCTGGTATTAACCCCTTTATTACCCAGCGTGCCACCGCCACCAGGGCCGCTGGAAGAGCGCAGTTCAGCGCCAGAGGATGGCGCTTCAATGAACGCGCGCATCTTCTGGGGCGACTGCGGGCTGCAATTTGCAGCGGGGGGTGCCCAGAAAGCATCATGTGGGCTTCGCCGTATTTCTGGAACCAGCCGGATCCAGCAGGCAGCGACGGGCTGCCCCCAACCCCCAGGTGCCTATTTGTACCTGGCCAGACACAAGAATATAGGGGAGCCCTTTTTTTTTATTATTTCATGAATTTCATAAAATAATAAAAAAAAAAATGTGTGGGGCTCCGCGCAATTTCTATGTCTAGCCAGGTACAGCTAAGCAGCTGGGGGCTAGAATCCGCAGCGCAGGGATGCCCAAGCTTTCTGGGCACCCCCCGCTGCAAATTGCAGCCCGCAGCCGCCCCAGAAGATGGCACGTTCATTGAAGCGCCATCCTCTGGCGCTGAACCCCGCTCTTCCAGTGGCCCTGGTGGCGGTGGCACGCTGGGTAATAAAGAGGTTAGGGCCAGCTTTGTATTATCAGCTGGCCCTAAGCCCGAAATTTATGGTGGTCACGCCAATATTAGACATGACCGCCATGAATTTCTATTAAATTGTTTTTAAAAAAACACAACACAGAGAAACATTTTTATAGAAATAAAAAAAAAAGCCATTAGGGACTCCATCTTTAATTTAAAAAATCCTCTTCCGTCCGACGTAGTCCAAAACGTGGTGTCCTCTCTGCTACATCTCCTGTGCATAGATATAGATGTCTATGTACAGGGAATGAGCAGACTGAGAACAATCTCAGCTCTGCTACATCAGGCAGCAGGCGGGCTTTAGGACCCTGGAGCTGCGGCAACCAGCACAGAGCAGACAGCCTGACTCCTTACTGTGCGAGTTTCCCAGCGATTACTTGCATAGTAAACAAGTCCAATGCAAGTCAATGGCAATCCTAGTTTTGTCAGAGTCTCTGACAAAACTAGGATTGCTTCAGGCTGAAGCTTCCGAGACACATCTGTGATTTGTAAATCGCACACTACTCGCTATTACTCGCTTCCCCATTCATTAACATTGGACTCGCTAGACTCACAACGAGTAGCGAGTCCCGGTCTCAGACTCGCTAGAGTCAAGCGATTCCGAGTAATTTAGGACTCGCCCATCACTATGCAACACCTGTGGAAAGAGAGAGTAAGATTGTTCATCTACCAGGGAAAGCTGTGCCGACGATACATAAATCCTAGAACCCACGAGATGGTGTGGCAAATAGTGGTACCGGAGAGAGATATCCAGATGATGGAAACATACCATGACAGAGCAGGACACCTCAGATGGAAAAAGCTTGAGACATGAAAGATTCTACTGGGTTGGCATGAGAGGCACCATAGAGAGATGGTGTAGAGTCTACACTGTGGACCATGCAACTTAAAAAGAAAAGACCGTGACACCCAAAGAGCACCACTACAGCCAATTGTTACCAAACAACCACTCGAGATAGTAGCCCTGGATCACGTGAAGCTAACACCCAGCAGATCAGGCTACACTTATGCCTGAACAATGGTGGACCACTATTCAAGATTCCTAGTGGTAGCTCCAGTTAAAGACTTAACAGCAGAAACTGCAGCAAAAACCTTTCAAGCCTACTTCTATAGATAGACCACATGGGTATCTATAGCAGGTATTGACTGATCAAGGTTCTGAATTGAAGCTGAAATATTCCAAGAGTTTAGCCATTTATATGGGTGAAAGAAGATTCAAACCACACCTTATCATCCACAAACCAACGGAATGTGTGAGAAAATGAACAGCATAGTCATAGACTTGTTAAAAACTCTGCCTTTGGAAGAAAGAAATCAGTGGTGAGAAGTTACCCGACTTAGTGGACATGTATAACAACATACATGTAAGTTCCATTAATTGCACACCAGCATATCTAATGTGAGCAAGACCCGGAAAACTACCAGTTGATCTTGAAATGGGAATTGTGGTACCTGAAACTGATTCACTTGATGCTGATTGGGACTCCAACCGCAAAGAACAGTACAGGAGAGTACAAGCATGTGTTAAGGAAAATCTAAACAAGATCAGAGAGAAGCAAGAGAGAGATTATAACAAAAATGCACAAGCTGTTCCCTTAACATCTGGAGAATTGGTACTCAAGAGAAAAAGAAGAGTCCATAAACTTGATGACCAGTGGGAATGAGAACCCTATATACTGCTAAATTCCAAGTTTCATGACAAGAAGACCTGCGTAATCAGTAGAGATCAAGGTAAAACAACCACAACTGTTTCTAGAGACCATCTAAAGATGTGTCCTGAACAACTAAAACCACAAAAAGAAAACCCCTGTACACACCAAACAGAAGAACCAAAGGAAAAAGTGATTCATACAGTACTTGGAGATTTTCCTGAATATTGGGTTCAATACGAAGGAGCCATAATATTACCTGTAATCACCTTTTTTCAACCACTGGAAGAACAAGGAAGACTGGAAGGAACTGTAAGAGTTCCAGAAGAACCTGTTCAAGTTCAAGAAGAACCACCCGTTGTAGCAGAGCTAGAGGAATCTGCAATCAGTGTACTGCTAGTCCTATAGTAAGACTGAGGCCTCGCAGACTATTACCCAGTTCACCTATAACATATAGGTCTACTCAAAGTATATACACTGGTAGGACACAAAAATCAGACACTAGAGTATACCACAGACAAGCTGAGACACCTGAGCTACATAGATCTATCCATAGTAACCAAGGTCAGCCGCGTCCAGGTACGGAGAGTGGGTGTAATGTGTAAAGCAAATAAATGTAAATATGTGTCTTGTATGTAAATATTAGTGTACAGTAGGGTGGAGGAACTGGGCTAACTCCCATGAATATTGTTAGGAAAAGAAAGTTTCTGGGGGTAGAGAGAGTAACCATGTGTTTGATATTTGTATAATTTATTGTAACTTGAACCCGTAACCGTTAAAAGTATTGAGCCTACAGAGACTTTACTGTAAGAACGTTCAAATTTGTTTGGACAATTTAAAAATGGACCATAGCCACAGGACTGGTTGTGGCAAGAACTCCTTTTACAGCCTAGGGTGGATGGAATAGCGCCGTTCGGACTGCACCTTTACCTGTTTTTCTTGGTGTTTGTAATTTTTAATTTTTAAGACTCTGTTCATAATACCCATTATTGTTTTAATGTTTTGAAAAATGTTTCTCAGTCTGGGAGTACTGAACTTAACTAGGGGGATGTGGCACCCTGCGGTATAGGTAGCCACAGAACCGCCTGGTGCACAGAGGGTTTTCCACATCAGGTACCCTACACATGTAACACCTTCCACCCCAGACCTGAAAGGGGAGCTCTACTTACTGCCTTCAGTCAAGGTCCCCTATAAATTCAGGCCTGGGGGAGGGGTTAGGCAGTTCAGTGCAGAGCAGCACTGAGGAAGACAACCTGGTGAATGGACCCTAGCTAGGCCCATACCAGAGGAAAGCCTAGCCAGTGCAGGGGCCTAAGAGTGAGGGTCAGAGGCAAGGAGCAAATTGGGTGCAGAGGAGCCATACCGGTTCACCCCAGGAAGCAATCTGGACACCGGAGTCCGAGTCTGCAAGGGTCAGTCAGCCCAGCAGAGAAAGCACCAGAGAACAAGGAGACTTTAGTCATCTGGGGACACTTGTGGCACAGCACTGAAGAGAACAAGAGACTACAGGAGAGAAGCGGTACCCAAAAAAAGGTTTTCAATGCCTGCCATACAAGTGAAGAGCACAGGAGAGGTCAGGCCAGGGTTTCAGACAGGTCAGGACCTAGAGATACAAACAGGGACAAGGAGGCCTCACAACTCATCGGGAGTGGAAATCCTGCAGTGTTCCCGACCACCTGGAGTGTACCCTGGACAGTGCCTGCTTTATCACCAGTAAAAGGTACAGAAACAGAACCCAACATGTGTGTGTCAATTATTTCAGCCCCTGACCCTGTCCAACCCAGAGACTATACCTGCAGAGTCACCTCACTGTGTGAAGTCCCAATCCTACCACACTGCCCCGGGGACCTACAGGGGGTGTTATCATCTGGCTGCCCATTAATCATTCCCGGAGGTCTGAAGCAGCGTCGGTGCCATCACCAGACACCGTAGGTGGCGTCACAAGACTTTATTTCATTTGTCCTTTTCCCTTTTTATTTTTACACCTTTTTCAGCGACCACTAGGGCCACTGGCACGGGCAAGCCACCCGTGAAATCCCCCTTTGCTATAATGCCCGAAACCGGGTACCAAAGGCCTTGGGGTGGGTCAATTACTAAAGGTCATAATACTAAGGAGAGTTTGTTAAAATGCTGCCCCAAAAAATGATAAAAGCCTTATCTGTTAACCACTTATAGGTCATATGAGGGGAGATGTGTGGAGGGTTGCACTAAGCCTTTCCCCTCAATAAAAGTAGAGTTGAAAAAACAAATTTTATACAATAAAGATGTCAACTTCAGAGTGAAACTGAAAAGTTAGCGATGAGCGAGTAGTAAGATATTCGGGTTTGGTTAACTTTAACCAGATAATCTGAACTGTCTCAGTATTCGAATCCGAGTGAGTTCTCCATTGACTTGTATGCTCAAAATACTCGGTTAGAGTTATCCGAACATGAATATCTTACTACTTGCTTAGCCCTAAAATTTAACCTTAGCAAGCGTAACCAACTATTTAACATATTAATTTCCATGAGTGAAGCCGCAGGTATTTTGCTAGTAAGAAACAATATCAACTAGCATTTCTAAAGAAAAATAGGGAAAGATAGAAACAGCAAGTTTCATGTAAAGACATGATCAAAATAATGCTGTTATTCTTGATTTCTCCATTGTGCCTTAGGAGTTTCCATGGAAGTAATATTCCTAGAAGGCTTTAATGATGTTTATTAGTAAGAACTTGTTTAAACTATACTTTTGTCAGGCAAAAAAATCCAGAGCTGAAATGGATCAACAGATATTTACACAAATGATTCAACTTTAATAGAAAGTAACAGAGAACATACAATCACATCATGTAAAAGCAATACATTTTGCAAATTGACCTAGTGTTATGTGTGGCATAACTACAGCAACTGTGGCATAACTAGAGTCTAAAGGGCCCTGCTGAAAAATGTTGACCTGGCTCCCCATGCATGTTGGTCATATATATGGGCCCTTGTAGTGTTCTAAAAGCTATAAAGGTATATGTATCCCCCATTATATAGTAATGTCTCCCAACCTGTGCTTATGTCCTTTATCCTGGTATATATGTCAACATCCAGGGCCCATTCCAAGTATATATGTCCTCCATCCTTGGCCCTTTACTGGTATATAGTATATATCACAAAAGTGAATACACCCCTCACATTTTTGTAAATATTTATAATCTTGTTATAGGACAACACTGAAGATTAGAGATGCGCGATGTTCGATTCGAAATCTTCACCAAACTCAAATTCGAGCTGTTTTGGGCAGTGTTCAAGTCATTCAAAGAATGCGAACAATTACCGTATATACTCGTGTATAAGCCGACCCGTGTATAAGCCGACCCCCCTACTTTTGCCCCCAAAAACTGGGAAAACGTATTGACTCGCGTATAAGCCGAGGGTGGACTCCAGCACAGGAATACAACCCCCAGCAGTGAGGTATACAGCAGCCTCCCCAGTGGTAGTATACAGCAGCAGCAGCCCCAGTGGTAGTATACAGCAGCCCCAGAGGTATATGCAGCCCCATAGGTATATGCAGCCCCAGAGGTATATGCAGCCCCATATGCAGCCCCAGAGGTATATGCAGCCCCAGAGGTATATGCAGCCCCAGAGGTATATGCAGCCCCATATGCAGCCCCAGAGGTATATGTAGCCCCATATGCAGCCCCAGAGGTATATGCAGCCCCAGAGGTATATGCAGCCCCAGAGGTATATGCAGCCCCAGAGGTATATGCAGGCCCAGAGGTATATACAGCCCCAGAGGTATATACAGCCCCAGAGGTATATGCAGCCCCAGAGGTATATGCAGCCCCATATGCAGCCCCATATGCAGCCCCATAGGTATATACAGCAGCCCTTAGGTAGTATACAGCAGCAGCAGCCCCAGGGCTGTAGACAGCCGCAGCCCCGGAGGTATACAGGCCCCCCATCAAGTTCCAGGGCCCCCCCCCTTGCGCGCCAGCCTGTAAAGTAAAATCATACTTACCAGTGTCCTGTCGCGCCGTCCGCAGCTGCCGACACGCGATCCCGGGCTTCAATCCGCGTCTTCCGGCTTCCGACTTCCTGTGGTCGCGGGCAATGACGTCATTGCCCGCGACTACAGGAAATGCGGAAGACGCGGAATGAAGCCGGGGATCGCGTGTCGGCAGCTGCGGACGGCACGACAGGACACTGGCAAGTATGATTTTCCTTGTCAGGCTGGCGCGCAAGGGGGGGGGCCCTGGAACTTGATGGGGGGCCTGTATACCTTCGGGGCTGCTGCGGTATTTTTTATATACTCGCGTATAAGCCGAGGGGGACTTTTCAGCCCAAATTTTGGGCTGAAAAACTCGGCTTATACGCGAGTATATACGGTAGCTTCAAATTCGGCAGTTCGAGGTTATGTTCGAAAACAGTTCGTTCACCAACAGGATCCTATAAAGTGGTCTGGGGGCAGAGGAAAAGGCTGAAATGGGGGCATGATTGTTTAAAAGCCGGCAGTAAAAAGCCGTCGGCTTTTAAACAGTCATTCAGCCCAATCCACTACCCCCTGCAGCCCCCCATCCCAATCCTCCGCTCCCCCCGCCGCCTCCAATCCCGATCCTAAGTTAGGACCGGGCGGGGATCAAAGCAATAGGGAGCGGGGAGCGAAGGACCAGGGCAGGGAAGCCGGCAGCAGTGAGAAGACTTCACTGCTGGATTTCCTGCTCTGTGCTGCGCTCCCCGCTCCCTGATGCCCCCTCCCCGCTACCTGGATCTGCTCCCCCACCCTGTCCTAACTTAGGATCAGGCGGGGAGGTGGCGGGGGGAGTGATGAGGGGGCATCAGGGAGTGGGGAGCGCAGCACAGAGCAGGAAAGCCGGCGGTGAAGTCTCACCGCTGGCTTTCCCGATGATTATTTCCAATGATCAGCTGATGCAGATCAGCTGTTCATTTGAAGTAGCCGCAGTGATGTCAGGGAAAGGTTCATGTGAGTTCATGCAGCATGAACTCACATGAACTTTCCGATGCCCGGGTGCTGCACAGCTCAGCCACATCTCTGGTAGAGGTTCTCTACCAGAGATGTAGCTAAGCTAAAGAAGAATACCTGATTGGACTACGTCGGACGGAAGAGGAATTTTTTAATAAAGATGCAGTCTCTAATGGTACCTTTACACGCCGCCACAGGAAGGTAGAAACCGCCAGGCATCGGACACAATTGTGCCTGTTGCCATGAAAACACCACGATGTGGCGGCGTGTAATTCAGGCTTTTCCCTACTGTGTCTCGCAGGTCCTTCGGATACCTGTTTCTGAGCCGTGCTCAAAAACAAGAAGACACAATCCCTATGGTGGCGGCGTGTGATCGGGGCACAGGCACGGTATTTGCGTCGCCTACTGAATTCCCTGGGGCGTGCCACAGTGTCATGGATACCACGCCCCATCAGCGATCATTGGTGGGGGCTGTGGAGGCTCCTGCGTTACCATTGGCTGTCCCTTCACAGGGCGCCATATTAAAAGAACTAAACATTCACAGTCCACAATGGCAAGGGTGTCATGTATTAGCCAGCCTTCCTGCGCAGACTGGCCAATCATGACGCTATTGCGCTGTCCAATCAACGCTTTAGCGTCACGAAATACACAACTCTGTAGCGGCGTGTATAGCAGGGAAGGTGTTCCACAGGAAGGTAGCCCAGGCACCCGTCGGCACTTCCGGGGAACGCAAATACCTTCAGTAGAGCACACAGTGGCGGTGTGTATATGCAACCGTTAGCAACCATTGAAAACGTGCACGTGCACGTGCGTTGCTTACCTGTTGCTGCCCTCTGTGGTGGCGTGTAAAGGTACCATAAGTGTATTTTTTGTTTTATTTCCAATGAAATATTTTTTTCACTGTGTTGTGTTTTTTTTTTTTTTTAATTCACTAGAAATTCATGGCGGTCATGTCTAATATTGGCGTGACCCCCATGAATTTTGGGCTTAGGGCCAGCTGATAACAGAAAGCTGGCCCTAACCGCTTTATTGCCCAGTGAGCCCCGGCACCAGGGCCCTGGATGAGCTGGGTTCAGCGCCAGAAGATAGCGCTTCTCTAAACTCGCCATTTTCTGGGGTGTCTGCAGGCTGTAATTCGCAGCGGGGGGGGTGCCCAGAAAGCTTGGGCCTCCCTGCACTGCGGATTTCATCCCCCAGCTGCATAGTTGTACCTGACTGGAAAAGGAAATAGCGCGGAGCCCCACATATTTTTTTTTTTATTATTTCATGAAATAATAAAAAAATAAGAGCTTCCTTCTATTTCTGTTTCCAGGCAGGTACAAATAGGCACCTGGGGGTTGGAGGCAGCCCGTTCCTACCTGCTGTACCTGGCAGGACACAAAAATACGGCGAAGCCCACGTCAAATTTTTTTCAAATCAGGTTGTCTTCTTTAACTCAGCTACATCTCTGGTAGAGAACCTCTACCAGAGATGTAGCTGTGCTGTGCAGCACCCACCGTGGGAAAGTTCAAGTGAGTTCATGCTGCATGAACTTACATGAACCTTTCCTGACAGCACCGCGGCTTCTTCAAATGAACAGCTGATCTGAATCAGCTGATCATTTGAAATAACCGGCAAGAAAGCCAGCCCTGAGACTTCACAGCTGGCTTTCCTGATCTGTGCTGCGCTCCCCGCTCCCTTATGCCCCCTCATCGCTCCTCCCGCCGCCTCCCTGCCTGATCCTAAGTTAGGACAGGGCGGGGGAGCAGATCCAGGGAGCGGGGAGCGCAGCACAGAGCAGGAAAGCCGGCGGGGAAGTCCTCTTCTTACCGCCGGCTTCCCCGCCTGTGTAATTCGCGCCCCGCTCCCAGTGCTTTGCTCCCCTCTCCCTGCGGTTGCTCCCCCCGCCCAGTACTAACGTTATAACATATTTTACCGGACCTCGAGGATCCACAGCTGCAGGAACACTTTAGGACTGCAGAAAACCCCGGCACACTGTGGAGACTTCAGTCACACGGTCCCCCTGTATACCCAGCAAGGAGAGCCAGACACCTAACTCACCGTGGCCGGGACTCCTAGGCACAGGCGTTTCTTCTTCCCTCTTGTCACGGAAACCGCGCCTGCCGGTAGTGGGGCCCGGTGGTACAGAATAAAAAGAAGACGATCCCTTCCACTCCTGGTTCGCATAGAAGTGCTGAACTACTCCTAGCTTCGGTACCAGTAGACCGGCTGTAGATGGGCACGGGTGGTTTTGGAACCCGTATGCAGTTGCCCAGGTCCGGTTTCAGGGTGCCAGGCATTGACACCGACCGGGAAGTGGCCAGGGGGCTGCACGGAACTGTGCAGCCCCCTCTCCTAGATTGCAGAGCTTATTCTCCTGCTTCCTTCTCCTACGCTGCTCTCTTCAGTTCTCTTCTACACACTACCACTACACTCCGCCCACCAGGACCTTATTGTCCCTCTATTCTGATGTGCATGTAGGGTATGGAGCTCTGAGTTAACCATGTCATTGCTTAGTCAGAGCATATTACAGCTTCAGTCTGGGCTGTAATACACTCTTGTGACGCACTCATGGGGGGCGCCACACTCCCCCTTGGTGAATTACACTTGTCCCCAAGTGTCGCGCTACCCAAACATTACAGAGGATTTTGTATTTTTATAACAGGCAAATAAAAGTTACACTTTTATTAATAACAGGTATTCATTTAAACTGGTATGAACAGGTTAACCTTCTGCGGACCTGGTGGGCAGCTGTCCTTAGTAAGAGTCCAGATTCTAGCCGCCAGGCTGCACAGTTAGCGGTTAAACGGGAATGAAGTTATTGATAAAGTTCAAGCAAAGCAAGTCACTTATGCAAGGAACGGTGACGCACTCGTATAGCAAACCACCCATCATGACAAGCATGTCGCTCGTAGGTGATTATATCTCCCCTATACAATTCACGATTTGGATGTCCTCTGGGCAAATGTGACTCCACTTCTCGGCGCCCCACAAATACCTCTCCACATACACCCTCCTCCCTGGCGAAACCCTACCCGGTAGATAGATTGAACGTGGTCACTCTACCTTCCTTGCAAAGTTCATCAAGCAACGGGGGTTGGCGACGAGCTGCGGCACGGGCTTCCGTGTTAGCGCGTTCACGGGCTCGCCACTCTTCTCTGCGGAGCTGACATATATCTTCGTCAGTAGGGCATGGTGTATGGATGTAGCTGCTGTGGCGTGTGGGCTGTTGAGAAGCTTGGGCTTGGCGGGAAGTCTGGATAGGCACCCGGTTGAACGGCACAGGGGAAGGTGCTGCGACTGCACCCGACCAGTGTATCCGAGCTGGCTGCTTGGCCGGAGGTTCCTCGATATCTCCCCAAGCGAAACCGGTGTAGAGATCCTCAGTGATGCTGTGGGTCTCATCATCGACGACATCCTCCTCTCCCTCGACAATTACATTGGGCTGCTCATCATCAGTTGGAGACGTTGGCACGGGAACCTCTGTACAACGGGGCGTTGGTGCTGCGGATCCTTCCACGGGGTCGTCCTGCAGGGCTTCCAGGCTGCCTGCTTCTTCATCTGTAACTTCTGGCAGTGATGTTTCCATCCCGGCGACCAGATAGGCCTCTATATTTGCAGAGGAGGCCTCCGGTTCAAGGGGGAAACAGGTAACAGTCTGTATAGGTGTGGTGAGACTGTTGATGGGTCCCTTGGTGGGAACCAGGTGAGTGACAGCTTCTTCCATGGTGGAGCAGGTGGTAAGCTCCGGCTCTGGAACTGGTTTAGCGGCGGTCTGGGACCCTGGATCGGGATGGATGGAAGCCTCCAGTGGAATAACGCAGTCTCTTGGCTCCGGCGATGAAGCAGGACAGGTGGTCGGCTTGGGTGAGGCAGTGAAAGAGGAGATGTCATCCGGTTCTGGAGTGGCTGTACCCGCACGGCTCTATTGCATAGCCCGGTGAAGTCGGCTTCCAGACCCGCGCTCCAGCTGCAGATTGTCCATTCAACTGTCTCTATGAGCCTCACCCTGAGGTCTTGCAAAGCCTCCTGCCAAAAGTTGGGGCTGCCGTCGATCGTGAAGACGGGACCCGGACCGGGATGACCTATGGCTGCTCTAGCCTCAGCCTCGACCTGTTGCATTAAGTCATGGAGTCTCATGCTGGCCATCTTCTTGGAAGAACCACACCCGTCCTAACCGGTAACCGTTCTGTCCGAGAACTGGTGAAGAGGAGCCTTTTTGATGACATTAAAGTCTTTTTAAGCACATTATACCCATTAGGGAACGGGCCTGCTCGTATCCTGTTCGTGACGCCAAGTTTCTGACTCACCGCGGCCGGGACTCCTAGGCACAGGCGTTTCTTCTTCCCTCTTGTCACGGAAACCGCGCCTGCCGGTAATGGGGCCGGTGGTACAGAATAAAAAGAAGACGTCGTTGGTAGCACAGTTTAGGGGTTAAATTGTTTTGTGACGCCACCTATGAGTGTTGCGGTAATGACACCATCGCTACTTGGGCCTCCAGGGGATGGAATGCAGCAAGATGGAACGCTCCCCACAGGCTGAGCGATGATCCCCGGAGCCAGGAGCTGCACAAGATGTTCTGGGGCAGATACGGTTACCTTGTGTGCGGAGAGAAACAGTTCTTAAGAAAGCACGGACACGGAAAGTCTCTGTAACGGGTACTTTACTGTAACCAGCAGTTGGTACATGGCATACAGTTAACGGGTAATGGACCAGGTGGACTCAGCAATGACCAGTGTTCCTCAGAGCTCCGCGGTGTTCCTCCATTCTAACTAGTGTTGCCGTTGTCACCCAGGAATGCCAGATCGGGTACAAGGAGGCTGCTTTAAGTGCTCTACCGGGGAATTCTGATCGGATTTGTGGGGAGCCTTGGGTCCTTTTGTGGGTACTCTGCTGGCTAGATGTTTAGACTGTTTATGGCGGTAGTGGGGTGCTCCTGTAAAGCGATCCCTTCCACTCCTGGTTCGCATAGAAGTGCTGAACTACTCCTAGCTTCGGTACCAGTAGACCGGCTGGTCTAGGTTGCTCTCCTAGGTTGCAGAGCTTGTTCTCCTGCTTCCTTCTTCTACGCCGCTCTCTTCAGTTCTCTTCTACACACTACCACTACACTCCGCCCACCAGGACCTTATTGGCCCTCTATTCTGATGTGCATGTAGGGTATGGAGCTCTGAGTTAACCATGTCATTGCTTAGTCAGAGCATATTACAGGTTCAGTCTGGGCTATAATACACTCTTGTGACGCACTCGTTGCGGGGCGCCACACACCTTAGTGTGGGAACACACAGCAGTGATCAGAGAGGGTAACCCGTGGACCGCGCAGGAGGAGAGAGAGGACCAGAGAAAGTGAGGAGGCCAGTTATGTCGCATACATGCAGGGCTTCAGCGACAGCAGAGAACCTGAGGAGGCCTTATACTCCCTTGCTGTGGAGACTCACTGTGCACCTGGTCACCCGACAGTGCTCTGGACATCTTTACCTGTGAATACCATCAATAAAAGGTAAAAGAGACTTTCTTCAGCGTGTGTGCGTTATTCCTCGCTGTCCCCAGCCTCCCTATAGACTGCCTTACTGCTTCTTACCCTGGCCTCAAGTCCCACTCTAAGCTGCCCCTTTTCTCTACGCTGCCTCGGAGGCCCAGCTCTACCTGTAGGGAGCTTTGCCATCCTTGACGCAATACCATCGCCCTCCGGAGGACTGTGGCGGCGATGGTGACCCATCACCAGGTACTACAGGTGGTGTCACGTGACAATAACTCTTATCCCCTGTACATAACCCCTCTTTGAAGTGTCACCCAGGCCACGGGCTCAGGCGCTGCCACCCATAACATCCTCGTGACACCCCCATCGAGCCTGATACCCAAGTACCCCAGAGCCTGGGGCTCGACACATACACTGCAGAGGTTACAGGGATGGAGGATCTGCCTGTCAGTGCTCAGACTATACACTGCAAAGGTTACAGTGGTGGGGGATCTGCCTGTCAGTGCTCAGACCATACACTGCAGAGGTTACAGTGGTGGGTGATCTGCCTGTCAGTGCGCAGACCATACACTGCAGAGGTTACAGGGGTGGGTGATCTGCCTGTCAGTGCTCAGACAACACAATGCAGAGGTTACAGGGGTGGGGGATCTGCCTTTCAATGCTCTGACCACACACTGAAGAGGTTACAGGGGTGGGGGATCTGCCTGTCAGTGCTCAGACCACACACTACAGAGGTTACAGGGGTGGGTGATCAGCCTGTAAGTGCTCAGATCATACACTGCAGATGTATACAATATAGGAGAAAAAGAGACAGGGTTTGTCCGCGCTAGACCACAGGGAAAACCGAGGATGCAAGCAAACCTTTATTTACACTCAAGCCAACGCGTTTCGTGGCCACCTGGCCACTTCATCAGGGCAGCAATATTACAGTCAGTTCACAAGAAGCCATTATATACATTACAACCAATGACATCATGGTGATGTCAGTTCCTGCGGGAACGCCCACATTGGATAAAATCCTAGAAATTAAGATCCTGATAAGAAATTATTATAACACTGTGGATAAAAAGACATTTCTATGATATAAAATGCTAAAATCAATGATTAACATGTATCAAAATGTATAAATCAATGTGCAATTCAGCAAAAGGGATAGCAGCATAGAACCCATGTTTCAACGGCTAAAAAATGGATAAAGCAATCTGATTTCCCATTCTAGCTGCTTATAGCGTCTGGGGTCATCATCTAAAGTTACTTAAAAGTATCTAGGTTAGATCATTTTGATAAAAGAACATTAGAGCTGGTGCGGGGGTTTGAATTCACATTAGAGAGCCCACACTCCAATAGCCACTGGTGTCACCGCTAGCCACAGCTCCACCAGGGATTCATCTGATTTATCAACACCAAAAAGGTGATGTCTACAATAGACCACTCATATGATGAGAAAACAATAATTATCGGTTAAAACTATTTATATAACTAAACCAAGGAATTAAAATTAAAAGGGGAAAGGGATGATTCTTATACACTAACCATAACCCAAAAACAGAATCTATAATTTAACATATGGATTCATTAGTACTCTCCGAATCTAACACAGATATTGTGCGGATCAGCGGCAGCAACAGAAAGAAAGGAAATACGTAGGAAAGGAAAAAAGAGGGGATCAATCCATTTCAGTGACAGTCCCCTTCTATTTAAATTATATATATATGATTACGATTATTTCAGGTACCTATTTATTCAGTCACCATTGCTCCAAGACAGGGAGTGTATGGACCAGTGGCGAAGGAGGATGAACAGGAAAGTTTAAAGCAGGGAACTTCAGCAGTGGTCAGCTCAAGGGAGCAGGAGCCCATCTAGAATTGACCAACTACCAGAGGATAATTAATCACATGGAGGACCTGTGAGAGCAAGGAGACCCTGATCCACCTAGAGTTAAAGAGAACCTGAGACCTACCCAGGGGGGACCAAGGAGATAAAAAGGAGAATTAAATTAAACTAAGGAGAAACCACACAATTTAAAACAGATCTGAAATCTCATTTAGCCCTCCAGGATTTATCGTGCCCAATTTATAAATCCCAAAAATCTCACGCTTATTCAAGGCTTAAACCCTGCTGGGAGTATCAATAGGAATATGATCTATAGGGGTAATTTTCAAATCGACGACCCTTATGTATAGTGCTAACATGTCTTGATAGCCCATGTTTTAAAAAACCTATTTTAATATTATGCCTGTGCGCATTAATCCTTTTGTGTAACGGTTGGATAGTTCTACCTATATACTGTTTACCGCATATACACTCTACAAGGTAGATTACAAAACTTGACTGGCAATCTAGCCTGTACTTGATGTTAAAGATTGTCCCTTTGTCATTATGGGAAAAGAAGCTGACCGCCTTATGGTTAATCCAGGCGCAGCATAAACAATTCTTTTTATTGCACTTATACGATCCCACTGTCATTGTCCTTGAGAAAGTATTGGATCCCTTTATAGCCAATTTCTTTTTACTCAATCTGCTTGGGGCCAATATACTTTTTAAAGAAGGTGCTCTCTTGTATGTCACCAACGGGGTCAGGGGTAAACATTTCTTACATATGGGGTCATTTAACAAAACCCCCCAATGTTTATGAATGATATCCTTAATCTCCTTATTTTGGGATGAAAAAGTGGTTATAAAGTTAACTGGAACCTCCATAATATTTTTGTTAGTTTTTTCTAGTAACTCAGCCTGAGTGATATCCTTAGTTTCATTATAGGCTTTTCTGATCAGGTTTTTTGGATATTCCTTTTCCAAAAATCGTTCACGCAAGATTTCACTCTGATATTTAAAATCTTCCTCACGAGTACAATTTTTTCTAATACGTTTATATTGGTTACTAGGTACCGTATATACTCGTGTATAAGCCGACCCGTGTATAAGCCGACCCCCCTACTTTTGCCCCAAAAATCTGGAAAAACCTATTGACTCGTGTATAAGCCGAGGGTGGACCCCAGCACAGGTATACAGCCCCCAGCAGTGTGGTATACAGGCCCCCCCCCAGTGGTATACAGGCCTCCCCAGTGGTAGTATACAGCAGCCCCAGTGGTAGTATACAGCAGCCCCAGTGGTAGTATATAGCATCCCCAGCAGCCCCAGTGGTACTATATAGCATCCCCAGTGGTAGTATATAGCATCCCCAGCAGCCCCAGTGGTAGTATATAGCATCCCCAGCAGCCCCAGTGGTAGTATATAGCAGCCCCAGCAGCCCCAGTGGTAGTATACAGCAGCCCCAGTGGTAGTATATAGCATCCCCAGCAGCCCCAGTGGTAGTATACAGCAGCCCCAGTGGTATTATATAGCAGCCCAAGTGGTAGTATATAGCAGCCCCAGCAGCCCCAGTGTTAGTATACAGCAGCCCCAGTGGTAGTATATAGCATCCCCAGCAGCCCCAGTGGTAGTATACAGCAGCCCCAGTGGTAGTATATAGGAGCCCCAGCAGCCCCAGTGGTAGTATACAGCAGCCCCAGTGGTAGTATATAGCAGCCCCAGTGGTAGTATATAGGAGCCCCAGCAGCCCCAGTGGTAGTATACAGGAGCCCAAGCAGCCCCAGTGGTAGTATACATCAGCCCCAGAGGTATATACAGCCCCAGTGGTAGTATACAGCCCCAGTGGTAGTATACATCAGCCCCAGAGGTATATGCAGCCCCAGTGGTAGTATACAGCCCCAGTGGTAGTATCCAGCAGCCCCAGAGGTATATACAGCCCCAGTGGTAGTATACAGCCCCAGTGGTAGTATACATCAGCCCCAGAGGTATATGCAGCCCCAGTGGTAGTATACAGCCCCAGTGGTAGTATACAGGCCCCCCAGAGGTATATACAGCCCCAGTGGTAGTATACAGCCCCAGTGGTAGTATACAGCCCCAGTGGTAGTATACAGGCCCCCCAGAGGTATATACAGCCCCAGTGGTAGTATACAGCCCCAGTGGTAGTATACAGCCCCAGTGGTAGTAAACAGACCCCCCCTCCTTAATATGGGTCCCCCAGTATTAATAAACAGCCCCCCCCCTCCTTATCATGTCCCCCCAGGCTGCGGCAGCTGTCAAAATAACAAACAGTTTATACATCACCTTCCGGCACAGCTCTCCGCTCCTCCCGTCCTCCGCTCCTCCGCTCGCCGGCTTCTTCTTTCTTCTTGTGCCGACTTCTGTGACCGCGCGCAGGAAATGACGTCATCTCCTGCGCCCGGTCACATGACACAGTGAAATATGCACTGCATCCCCCCGCCGTTGATGGACGGGGGGATGCCGTGCATATTCATTGCACTAATGAGGCGGCCCCACGTGACCGCCTGCGGTGACCGCGGCCCCCTCCTGCCTCCTACAGCTCCCAGTCACAGCCCCCCCCCACAGCATACCGTATGACCCGTGTATAAGCCGAGGGGGGGACTTTTCAGCCCAATTTTTGGGCTGAAAAACTCGGCTTATACACGAGTATATACGGTATGTTTTTTAGCCACTGAACATAATGGTTACTGTTAAAATGTACGTAACTGTTAGTGTCTACTGTTTTAAAATAAGTTTTTGTATTGATTTTAATCCCATCATGCCAAATAGTTAGCTCAAGAAAATTAATTGTCTACTAGTCTTCTAGTTACTAGAAAAAACTAACAAAAATATTGGAACTGACATCACCATGATGTCATTGGTTGTAATGTATATAATGGCTTCTTGTGAACTGACTGTAATATTGCTGCCCTGATGAAGTGGCCAGGTGGCC
Source organism: Allobates femoralis (assembly GCA_033576535.1). Lineage (NCBI taxonomy): Eukaryota > Metazoa > Chordata > Amphibia > Anura > Aromobatidae > Allobates > Allobates femoralis. Next base: position 139,859,151 of record JARQOC010000010.1, read on the forward strand.
ACGAAACGCGTTGGCTTGAGTGTAAATAAAGGATTGCTTGCATCCTCGGTTTTCCCTGTGGTCTAGCGCGGACAAACCCCGACTCTTTTTCTCCTATATTGTATGTATCTGCATCCCGGGATCTGCAGGGGCCAAAACTTCTACAGGTGGTTGTGACTCTCACAACCATACCAGGTGAGTGGAATACCTTTGTTAATAACACGCTGGTGTCCCTCATTTACCGCCTTAGTGCGCTCCCCCTCTCTCTAAATTTTTTATACTGCAGATGTGGCACCCCAGGGGTTAAGTGCCACAGAAACAACACCAAGGGTTAACTCTCCACACAACACCTGACACTGCACTAGCACCTCTAGGCCAGAAGGGGAAGCTCAAACAGCAGCTCCCTTATATATTCTGGTGTCAAGAGGAAGTAGTTAGTTCAGTTCCTGGGAGAACTGAGGAAGGGAGACTGTGATGTAAAGAGGCTGCATTAGGCTTCTCCACAGTCTTCTACTCGATTCCAGGCCTAGCCAGGGTCTGAAGAGAGGAGTTACAAGGAGCAGAGAAACACATCTGGGAGATTGAGTTACCTCATAACTTGCCCTGGAGGAGCGCACAGACCGGATACCGGATCCGAAACTGTGAGTGAGACATGCAGCACAGTAAACACTGGGATAATGGAGGTTATAGATCTACACTGTACCTCAGCAAAGCAACACGGCGGTGTCAGAAGCACACGGAAAGACTCAAGTTGCCTAGCAAAGGGGGTACCTGTGAGGAGAGACAGGGCTAGCAGCTCAGCTAAAGCAGCAGCAGGGCCACACACCAGGTGCAGGAGTAGGAAGCCAAGGACCCGGTCAGGGTGGGAGCAAACCGGCCCCGGTACAGACTCCGTGGACAGTACTCTGCTGACAAAATCTGCAGTGAAGACTTGGAAAACGTCAAAAACCATGAGTATGTGCGATCCTTGTGCTCAAGCCCTACTTTCCCTCATAAACTGCCATCACCTCCACTATCATCCCTATCCTGCAACATCCACAGCATCAATCATAGACTATTACTACCACTGCCTCGAGGAACCAAGCTCTACCCACGGAGAACCGTTACATCACCGGCTACCCAAACATCATCCCCGGAGGCTCTGCAGCAGCGGTGGTCACCCTGACCACAACCTGTGGGTGGCGTCACAACAAACTCCCCTGTAGATATTCCTCCATTACTTGTGGGCTGGGGACACGGTCCAGACCAAGACGACCATGACATCCCCAGCATATACCCCGGTCCGGTACCGACTACCCCGTCCCAGTGGGCTCCACAACTTGGCGTCACAAACAGGATCTACCGTGTCCGGTAAACCGGGCAGTGTGTGCCGTGATTTATGTGAAAACTGTTTTCAAACTGCGCCATAAGAACTGTAATTTTGAAATTCCGCCATCGCAAAGCACGCAACGCATGGGATGAAAGGGGCGGTACCGTGCTGAGGCACGAAGTCAGCCTCCTCCCTGCTGCTGACGACATCCGGTGGGGAAGAGAATCCCTGGTGCACCGTGGAACCTTAAAGAGACATACGGATGGAAGCGGAAGACAGGAGGGTCGACGTTAACTAAGGGGGCACAGGATGTTGCAACCAGGAGACGCAGTGGTGCCAAGCAGCAGCGGAGCACCCGGCGGAGCTCCAGCACTGGATGACAGAGGAGCACCGAGCGGTTCTGCGGCGCAAGGAGCAGCACCCATCATGCCGCTCCTGATGCCGTATATTCTGGGAGCAATGTGGCTGCCCCAATACTCCGGTGAGCCTAACACCCTTAATGACTTTATTACTAAGATACAAGCATACTATGTGATGTACCCCATGACTGAAGCCCAGCGTGTCAGCATGATTATTGGACAATTAACTGTCAATGCCCGGCGGGATGTAGCGTCCTGGCCGGACACAGACAAGGACATTGTAGAGCATCTTGTAGCTGGATTGAAAGCAGCATTTGAATCCAGTGCTGACACCCGGGCTAAAATGAGGTTCTTTGGATGTCAGCAAAAGCCTAAAGACAGCGCAAGAGACCATGCCTTAAATTTGCAGGAAGCGCTCAAGGAACTTAAGCTAGCAGAACCTGCCTTAGCCCGGGAGCTGACAAAGTGCTAATTGACCAGTTTATAGAGGGCCTCTTATCCCCTTCTCACAGAGGACAGCTGAGTATGATGATTATTCAGAATCCTGAAATGACTTTTGCTGAGTTAAAAGATAGAGCCATCCGTCTTCAGCAGATAGAGGAGCCCCGGGATATCAACTTCACTCAAGGCCACACAGCAGCACTCCAGCAGCCAGGAGTATCAGCAACATCTGCCATGTTAGCGACTGCTGCTGAACACAGAGAGCCTTTCTCTAATGAGGCCCTCAACCAAAAGCTAGATGCCCTGACAGACACCATTATTTCCATGGCTAAAGTCATCAAGGAGCTGCGTGGATCCCAGCCTGCACCCAAGATCGAGTTGGCTGCCAGCAAGGAGGATGTCCCGTGAATGAGGCCCAGGAGGTACCAAGCGATGAGAGGACGACACAGCGACAGCTATCAACCGGATGGACAGTCCATTTGCCGCCGTTGTCAGAAACCAGGTCACTTTGCCCGGGAATGTGCTTTAGACGAGGATTCCCTGGGCAGGTGGGCCGCTTCTTAGGAGTAAATGAGGGTTGAATGGCATTCCCTTCAGTGCCTTGTTGGATACCGGGTCCCAGATAACATAAATTCTACACATTCTATACAAAAGGTACATGGCTGATTCAGACATTAATAGTGGTCCAACTGACATTGTAGTAAACTTATGGGCTAGCAACGGTGAATTAATACCGCAAGTAGGGTTCAGAGAAATGACCATTCAGATTGGGAAGATAGAATTGCAGAACCAGGGTATTATAATTGTAGATGTTAACCGGCAAGAACGTGAACCAGTAATGTTACTAGGAATGAATGTAATTGAAAAATGTTTTTCTGAGGTAATTTCTGTCTTACAGCAGATTGCCGAGACTGCCAGAACCGAACAGCAGAGGCTTCTGCACAAAGAAATCAAAGCCCTGATGTTAAAACAACAGGTAGAAATATCAGGAAGTGAAAACGGCAGTGTACGAGTAAGTAATCCAATACCCATTGTAATACCTCCCAAAACTGAAATGTTGGTCTGGCGTAGAGCTGCAATAGGCAATAAAGGGCAAGACAATTAAGCCCTGGTAGAACCCGTGTACTCAGACAGTAGACCCACTATGCTGACAGCCAGAGGAGTGGTTGAGGTACACCGGGGATGAGTGCTATTACGCCTTCTAAATTGCGGGGAAGATGAGGTCACATTACCAAAGTATGCTACCATGGCTAAATTGTTCACGGTTGATAACAATGCCTTCACAGCTGTCGAGCCCTTGGACCCGTCAAGTCAGGCAGATGATAATGGCTCAGCATGGAGTATACCGGGTAGTAAAAGAATATGAGCAGATATTCAGCAAACACCCGTTAGACTTTGGGCAAATTAAAGGGGTAGAGCACACCATACCCACAGGTAACCATCAGCCTATAAAAGAGAGGTAATGACCATTACCACCCGCTCACTACCAAATCACCAAAGAAATGCACAAAGAAATGAAAACCGCAGGGGTGATAACAGACAGTTGTAGCCCCTGGGCAGCGCCTTTAGTGTTGGTTAGAAAGAAGGAAGGGACCATGAGAATGTGCGTAGTCTACCGGCAGATCTACCGCATTACACACAAGGATGCACACCCGTTACCTAGGATTGAGGAGTCATTAGCTGCATTAAAATCTGCTAAGTACTTTTCTACCCTTGATCTGACTAGTGGGTACTGGCAAGCTCCTGTGGCAGATGCTGACAAGGAGAAGACAGTGTTTACTACGCCGATGGGCCTCTGTGAGTTCAATTGTATGCCATTTGGACTCTGCAACGCACCCGGGACCTTTCAACGCCTGATGGAGAGCTGCCTAGGACATTAGAACTTTGAAACTGTCCTCCTGTACCTAGATGACGTCATAGTCTACTCTAAGACGTATCATCAACATCTACAAGACCTGGCAGAAGTGTTTGAAGCCTTATCCGGATACTTCATGAAAATCAAGCCATCCAAGTGCCACCTTCTCAAGCCAAAGGTACAGTACCTGGGACACGTCGTGAGTTCAGAGGGAGTAGCATCGGATCCTGATAAAGTCACCGTGATAAGGGATTGGCCAAGACCCACTAATCTGAAAGAAGTGAGGCAATTCCTGGGCCAGGTAGGCTATTATAGAAGATGTATCAGAGGATTCACGAAGTTAGCAGCTCCCCTGCAAGATATCCTGGTAGGACAGTCTAAAAGGTCTTCCACCCATAACCCTCCTTTCCAGTGGAGTGAGGAAAGGGAAGACTCCTTCAACAAGCTGAAGCATGCGCTGACAGGAGAAGAGATCCTGGCATATCCGGTTTACCATCAACCATTCATTCTATACACGGATGCCAGCAAAGTGGGACTGGGAGCAGTACTGTCACAGAAGCAAGGAGGCAGAGAGAGAGTTATTGCCTTTGCAAGCAGGAAACTGCGGCCTATGGAACGAAACCCGGAGAATTACAGTTCCTTCAAGTTAGAACTACTGGCAGTAGTTTGGGCTGTAACTGAACATTTCAAACATTACCTGGCAGCTGCAGAATTTACCATCTACAAGGATAACAACCCATTAACCCACCTGGATTCAGCAAAATTAGGTGCGTTGGAGCAGCGATGGATAGCCCAGCTGTCTAACTACAATTTTGTCATCAAATATAGGGCAGGCCGCAAGAACGGGAATGCAGACGCCTGATCTCGGATGCCACACCTGAAAAACGTGGAAGAGGAACCGGAGAAGCTGGAAGAAATTGAGCTACCGGCCTTTCATCGTTCTAAGTTAGAGAAGTACCAACCCGGCATCTACCAAAGAGAACAGCAGGCAAGTCTCAACCCGTTAGCACACCATGGATGGGCTGACACTCAGGATAGTGATCCAGCTGTGAAGCTAATGAAAGAACTGCTTACACAACAAGGTGCGTACCCTAATCAGAACCCTCCAGCTGAAGCCCAACAGCTCTGGAAGGAAAGAAGCAAGTTGTTCCTTTATCAAGGGAAGCTCTGCAGAAGGCATACCAACCCTAAAACACATGAATGAGTCAGATAATCGTACCCAAGCGAGACGTCAAAATGGTCTTAGAAGCCTACCACGACGGTGCAGGTCATTTTGGATGGAAGAAGTTGGAAGTGCTCTTAAGAGAGAGATTCTACTGGGTTGGCATGAGAAAATCAATCGAGGATTGGCGTAGAAAATGTGGCCCGTGCAACCTCAGAAGAAAAGATCAACAGAGAGTCCCACTCCAGTCCATAGTAACCAAGCAAATACTTGAGTTAGTTGCGTTAGACCACGTCAAGTTGTCACCAAGCCGGTCAGGATATGTCTATGCCTTAACCATCGTGGACCATTATTCTCGCTTCTTAGTGGTGGTATCCGTCAAGGACCTGACAGCAAAGACGGCTGCTAAAGCGTTCCAGACGTATTTCTGCAGACCTCATGGCTACCCGGAACAAATCCTTGCAGATCAAGGTCCAGCTTTTGAATCAGAGATTTTCCAGGAATTCTGCAACATGTACGGCTGTAAGAAGATCCGCACGACAGCCTGTCATCCCCAAACCAATGGCTTATGCGAAAAGATGAACCATATTGTAATTTACCTGTTGAAAACCTTACCAGAGTCAGAGAGAAATCAATGGCCAGAGAAATTACCCGATTTGGTAGTCCTGTACAACCATGTCCCGGTGAGTTCTACAAACTGCACCCTAGCCTACCTTATGGTTGCAAGACCTGATAAGCTGCCAATTAATTTAGATATGGGGATTCTAAAACCTGATGTCGAAGTGGAAGAATCCAATTGGGATACTCTACGTCAACTACAGTATCATCAAGTACAACAGTGCGTAGAGAAAAATCTTCAGCAAGCTAGAACAAGACAAGAGAGAACCTTTAACCAATGTGCTCAAGCAACTCCATTACACCCCAGTGAGCAAGTTCTCAAGAGAAAGAGGCGCACCAACAAATTGGATAACCAGTGGGAAACCACCCCATATTCAGTCTTACCATCTAATTTAGACAATACTAAAATGTGTCTAATCAGCAAAGACGAAGGAAGAACGTCAGCAGTTGTGTCACGAGACCTTCTTAAACCGTGTCCTGAAACCCTGAAGACACCAGAAATAACCGTACCCGTACAGGTCCAACCTGTCAAGGAAGAAGATGAAGTATTCCATACCGTCTTAGGAGATTTCACCAAAACATGGCCAAATTACTACGGAGCAGTTGTAGTCCCAATTATTGCTTTCCCTCCAATGGTTGAACCAAAACCAGAACCCATACAACCAGAAGTCCCAAGACCTGACAAACTGGAAGTAGAACCCGTAGAGGAAGAACAAATTCCTGGTCCCAGTGAGCTTGCCAGTCCTACAGTCAGACCTCCATCTGCCATAGTACCAGTCACTCCAAGTAGGTACATGTCCACCCACACTATCAGGCTAAGTACACCCAGTACACCAGCAGTACGCAGATCAGAGCGTAGTACCCAGGGTCAGATACCAGCTAGGTACATAGAGTAAAATGTAAAATTAACTGTAAAATGTAAATATGTTTGTGTAAATGTAAATTGAACCCATTACTGTGTAAAGTGTATAGAAAGGGTGAGAATAGCTTGGTGTTAGGTGGCAGCCACGGAGAGTAAGAACTTGGCCTCTTATGCGGTGACCCGAGGTCCCAGAGGCCTACTGCACTTGTAGCCAGAGACACCCGTACGTGTTTATATTGTTTGCAATGTTAAAAAGCCCAGTACCTACAGAGACTATACTGTATGAACTTCCGACATATTCTTGAACTTTATTTATTTACTAGATGGTGGCCCGATTCTAACGCATCGGGTATTCTAGAATATGTACTGTATGTAGATGACATGCTGTGACTGACAGAACTTGTTAAGTCAAAGCGAGTGAACTACATATATATATATATAGCCATATAGCAGCGCTATGGTATATGGTGGTACATTACAGCACATGTATAGCAGCACTATAGTATACGGCGGTACATTATAGTAAATGTATAGCAGCACTATAGTGTATGGTGGTACATTACAGTACATGTATAGCAGCACTATGGTATATGGCGATACATTTTAGTACATGTATAGCAGTGCTATAGTATATGGCGGTACATTACAGCACATGTATAGCAGCACTATGGTATATGGCGATACATTACAGCACATGTATTGCAGCACTATGGTATATGGTGGTACATTACAGTACATGTAAAGTAACACTATAGTATATGGCGGTACAGTATAGCACATGTATAGCAGCACTATAGTATATGGCAGTTGTGGTGATGGCCAGGTGCCGGGTGCATCACACTGGTTAACAGCATAGGATCTTGTTCAGATCAGCCTATGATATTGTGTGTGTGTGTGTGTGTGTGTGTGTGTGGTGTTAAGCATGGGATCCGGTATACAAGGGGTTGATTCATGAGCCTAATGAGCGGCTGTGTCTGAACCTGTGTATGAGTGCTTTGTTGGGCTAAACCTGAATGGTGCACAGGGGGTTAATCACATCTCAGGTCTGTGTGTGAGTGAGATGTGCTGATTGACTCACTGTGTTGCAGCTGTGGGAGAGGCAGCCTGGATAAGAACCTACCAGGTGCCTGAGTGAAGGGAGGACGATGGGAATCAGAGCAGTCCAGACCACTGCCATTTGAGGAGGTGCTGGAAGTGACCGGTCCCCGGTGGGGGAAGTGATGGGAGCCTGCCAGCTCAATGCCGGTGGCACAAAGATGCATACATGCCAGCCAGTGTCCAGGACCGAGGACGGCTCAAGGGCCAGGCGGTCATATGTGTGATGAGGACCGAGTACGGCTCAAGGGCCAGGTGGTCACAGCCGACTTTGGGACTGACTGAGTGAGTCATGATAGTCCCGTTGATCCAGATGTAAGTGTACCGGATCCCGGTGGATCCGTGGAGGTCTCATATTTACTGAGTGACAGGGTTCCTGGTACTATTGTGGGCCCTGAGTATGTAGCATATTGGTTTATGTAAAAATGTAATGAATGCTGTGTCATGCGTGAGTCATAATGGTTTATGAAAAAGTACCATGTGTGATGACTCGTGTGCAATAGGATGGGGAATGATCCCTGTCAGGGTGTTAGGCGGAGATAACCGCCATTGGGACCAACAATAGGTCATGATATGGTCCCGTTGATTTTTATGTGAATGTAATGTCATGTGATGTACTAATATGTACGTTATGTCGTGTGAAAATGTAAATACAGTGTTATGGTTTATGTGTTGAAAGCGGTTTATGACAGAAATTAATAAATCCGCTGGTTATGTTCCGTTGAAATGTAGTCGCTGATGTCATTTCCCCGTGCCAAGCGGGATCCCACGGGTCGTTACCTCACACAGTTTATCTAATATAATAATTGTCTAAGCCAGCTTCCGTCCGTTTCTGCTCGAAATGACGTCAGACCCGGACCGAAGCTGGCTGTACACCCACTAAGGTGTACCAAGATGGCCGACCGTTAGCTAATACTGCCCCACTCTCGCCATCGGCGGCCTCTCCTGCGCCCCACACCCTCCTGCCCCTCCTGTGCCCCCGCTCTTCCTGCCCCCCTTGCTCCCCGCGGCCTCCCCCTCGCTTTCCGCGGCCCCCCCCCCCGCATTCTGCGGCCCCCCCTCGCTCCCCGCGGCCCCCCTCCCTCTGCCCCACCGCTCCCCGCAGCCCCCACTCCCCGTGCCTCCCCCACTCCTCAATGGTGAGGAAAAAAAATCCCATAAGGATACTCACCCTCTGGAGTGCGCGGCTGCGGAGGGTGAGTATCCTTATGGGATTTTTTTATTTTTATCAGCATTGATTAGCGGGGGAAGCAGGGAGAGTGGGAACTGTGGGAAGTGGTGGGGCAGAGGGAGGGGGGGCCGCCCACCACCTGCCCACCGCGCTGCTGCGCTGACCACTTTGCCCACCGCGCTGCTGCGCTGACCACTCTGCCCACCACACTGCTGCGCTGACCACTCTACCCACCGCGCTGCTGCACTGACCACTCTGCCCACCACGCTGCTGCGCTGACCACTCTGCCCACCGCACTCACTGCTAACCACTGAGCCACCGTAAAGTGCTAAACACTGAGCCACAGTACAGTGCTAAACACTGAGCGACCATACTTTGCTAACCACTGAGCCACCGCACAGTGCTAACCACTGAGCCACCGCGCAGTGCTAACCAGAGCCACCGCGCAGTGCTAACAACTGAGCAACCGCGCAGTGCTAACGACTGAGCCACCGCGCAGTGCTAACCACTCAGCCACCATATACTCTGCTAACCATTGAGCCCCTGTATACTCTGATAACCACTGAGCTGCCGTACAGTGCTCCATCCTCCTCCTCCCACCGCTCTGTGCTCCTTCCTCCCCCTGTGCCATTCCATCCTCCTCCACCGCTTCCTCCTCCTTCCTTTGTCCTCCTCCCCTCGTCACTCCATCCTCCATCCTCCCCCTGCCTGTGCCGCTCTGTCCTCCCCCACCCCACCGCTTCCTCTTCCTTCCTTTGTCCGCCTCCCCTCCGACACTCCATCCTCCGTCCTCCCCTGCCTCTGCTGCTCCGGCCTCCCCCACCCCGCCATCCTTCTCTCCCCTGTCGCTTTGTGCTCCGTCCTCCCCCTGCCGCTCCAATCTCCCCCTGCCTGTGCTGCTCCGGCTTCCCCCACCCCACCACTTCATAGTTTACATAGTTTTTTTTTTTTTTTTACATAGTTTTTAAGGTTGAAGGAAGACTTTAAGTCCATCTAGTTCAACCTATAGCCTAACATGTTGATCCAGAGGAAGGCAAAAAAAACCCATGTGGCAACACTAAGCTCCACATTGGGGGAAAAAATTCCTTCCTGACTCCAGGAACGGCAATCAGACTAGTTCCCTGGATCAACGCCCTATCAAAGAATTTAGTATGTATAACTGGTAATATTATAGTTTTCAAGAAAGGCATCCAGGCCCTTCTTAAATGTTAGTAGTGACTCACTCATTACAACATCATGTGGCAGAGAGTTCCATAGTCTCACTGCTCTTACAGTAAAGAATCCGCGTCTGTGATTATGATTAAACCTTCTTTCCTCCAGACGTAGAGGACACTCCCTTGTCCCAGTCTCAGGCCTAAGAGTAAAGAGATCATTAGAAAGGTCTCTGTACTGTCCCCTCATATATTTATACATTATTATAAGATCACCCCTAAGCCTTCGTTTTTCCAAGCTAAATAACCCCAAGTTTAATAACCTGTCTTGGTATTGCAGACCCCTTAGTCCTCTAATGACTTTTGTCGTTCTTCTCTGGACCCGCTCTAGTTCAGCTATGTCTTTCTTATACACCGGAGACCAGAATTGTACACAGTATTCTAAGTGTGGTCGCACTAGTGACTTGTATAGAGGTAAAATTATGTTCTCCTCATGAGCATCTATGCCTCTTTTAATGCATCCCATTATTTTATTTGCCTTTGCAGCAGCTGCCTGACACTGGCCACTAAATGTGAGTTTATCATCTACCCATACACCCAGGTCTTTTTCAGTGACAGTTTTGCCCAGTGTTTTACAATTAAGCACATAATTATACCTTTTGTTTCCTCTGCCCAAGTGCATGACTTTACATTTATCCCCATTAAAGCTCATTTGCCATTTAGCAGCCCAAGCTTCTAGTTTACATAAATCCTCCTGTAATATAAAATTGTCCTCCTCTGTATTGATTACCCTGCAGAGTTTAGTGTCATCCGCAAATATTGAGATTTACTCTGTATGCCCCCTACAAGGTCATTAATAAATATATTAAATAGAAGCGGGCCCAACACTGACCCCTGTGGTACCCCACTGTTAACTGTGACCCATTCTGCTCCATCCTCCCCCACCCACCGCTTTGTCCTCTGTCCTCCTCCCCCTTACCGCTCTGTGCTCCGTCCTCCCCTGCCTGTGCCCTCCATCCTCCCCCACCCACCGCTTCCTCCTCCTTCCTTTGTCCTCCTCCCCTCCGCCACTCCATCCTCCGTCCTCCCCCTGCCTGTACTGCTCTGGCCTCACCCACCCAGCCGCTTCGTCCTCCGTCCTCCTCCCTCCTGCCGCTCTGTGCTCCGTCCTCCCCCTGTCTGTGCCACTCTATCCTCCCCCACCCCACCGCTTCCTCCTCCTTCCTTTGTCCTCCTCCCCTCCGCCACTCCATCCTCTGTCCTCCCCCTGCCTGTGCTGCGGAGGATGGAGCACAGAGCGGCAGGGGGGAGGAGGCCAGAAGACAAAGCGGTGGTGGGGAGGATGGAGCAGCATAGGCAGGGGAGGACGGAGGATGGAGTGGCGGAGGGGAGGAGGACAAAGGAAGGAGGAGGAAGCGGTGGGTTGAAGGAGGATGGAGTGGCACAGACAGGGGAGGATGGAGCACAGAGCGGCAGGAGGGAGGAGGACGGAGGACGAAGCGGCGGGGTGGGTGAGGCCAGAGCAGTACAGGCAGGGGGAGGACGGAGGATGGAGTGGCGGAGGGGAGGAGGACAAAGGAAGGAGGAGGAAGCGGTGGGTGGGGGTGGATGGAGCGGCACAGGCAGGCGGAGGACAGAGTACAGAGCGGCAGGTCGGAGGAGTACAGAAGACAAAGCGGCGGGTGGGGGAGGATGGAGCAGCACAGGCAGGGGGAGGACGGAGGATTGAGTGGCGGAGGGGAGGAGGACAAAGGAAGGAGGTGGAAGCGGTGGGGTGGGGGAGGATGGAGTGGCACAGACAGGGGGAGGACGGAGCACAGAGCGGCGGGGGAGAGGAGGATAGAGGACGAAGCGGCTGGGGTGGGGAGGCCGGAGCAGCACAGGCAGGGGGAGGACGGAGGATGGAGTGGCGGAGGGGAGGAGGATAAAGGAAGGAGGAGGAAACGGTGGGGTGGGGGAGGATGGAGTGGCACAGGCAGGGGAGGACGGAGCACAGAGCGGCAGGGCGGAGGAGGACAGAAGACAATGCGGCGGGTGGGGGAGGATGGAGCAGCACAGGCAGGGGGAGGACGGAGGATTGAGTGGTGGAGGGGAGGAGGACAAAGGAAGGAGGTGGAAGCGGTGGGGTGGGGGAAGAAGGAGTGGCACAGACAGGGGAGGACGGAGCACAGAGCGGCGGGGGAGAGGAGGATGGAGGACAAAGCGGCTGGGGTGGGGGAGGCCGGAGCAGCACAGGCAGGGGGAGGACGGAGGATGGCGTGGCGGAGGGGAGGAGGACAAATGAAGGAGGAGGAAACGGTGGGGTGGGGGAGGATGGAGCGGCACAGGCAGGGGGAGGACGGAGCACAGAGCGGTAGGGGGGAGGAGGACAGAGGACAAAGCGGTCGGTGGGGGAGGATGGAGCAGCACAGTCAGGAGGAAGACGGAGGATGGAGTGGCGGAGGGGAGGAGGACAAAGGAAGGAGGAGGAAGCAGTGGGTGGGGAGGATGGAGCGGCACAGGCAGAGGGAGGACGGAGCACAGAGCAGCAGGGGGGAGAAGGACAGAGGACAAAGCGGTGGGCGGGACAGGATGGAGCAGCACAGGCAGGGGGAGGACGGAGGATGGAGTGGCGGAGGGGAGGAGGACAAAGAAAAGAGGAGGAAGCGGTGGGGTGGGGAGGATGGAGTGGCACAGACAGGGGAAGGATGGAGCACAGAGTGGCGGGGGGGAGGAGGACGGAGGACGAAGCGGCGGTGTGTGGGAGGCCAGAGCAGCACAGGCAGGGGAGGACGGAGGATGGAGTGGCGGAGAGGAAGAGGACAAAGGAAGGAGGAGGAAGCGGTGGAGGAGGATGGAGCAGCACAGGCAGGGGGAGGACGGAGCACAGAGCGGTGGGAAGAGGAGGACGGAGGACAAAGCGGCGGGGTGGGGGAGGATGGAGCAGCACAGGCAGGGGGAGAATGGAGTATGCAGTGGCGGAGAGGAGGAGGTTAAAGGAAAAAAGAGGAAGCGGTGGGGTGGGGGGGGATGCAGTGGAAAAGGCAAGGGAGGATGAAGCGGCAGGGGGAGGCCAGAGCAAAGAGCTGTGGGGGAGAGGAAGATGGAGGACGAAGTGGTGGGGTGGGGGAAGCTGGAGCAGCACAGGCAGGGGACAATGGAGCGGCAGGGGGAGGACGGAGCACAAAGCGACAGGGGCGAAGAGGATGGAGGACAAAGCGGTGGGTGGGGAGGATAGAGCAGCACAGGCAGGGGGAAAACGGAGGATGGAGTGTCGGAGGGGAGGAGGTCAAAGGAAGGAGGAGGAAGCGGTGGGGTGGGGAGGATGGAGTGGCACAGACAGGGGGAGGATGGAGCACAGAATGGCGGGGGGAGGAGGACGGGGGATGAATCGGCGGGGTGGGGGAGGCCAGAGCAGCAAAGGCAGGGGAAGGACGGAGGATAGAGTGGCCGGGGGGAGGAGGATAAAGGAAGGAGGAGGAAGCAGTGGGGTGGGGGAAGATGGAGCGGTACAGGAAGGGGGAGGACAGAGCAGCAGGGGAGGACGGAGCACAGAGCGGCGGGGTGAGGAAGACAGAGGACGAAGCGTGGGGTGGGGGAGGATGGAGCAGCACAGGCAGGGGGAGGATGGAGTGGCGGAGAGGAGGAGGACAAAGGAAGGAGGAAGAAGCGGTGGAGGAGGATGGAGCAGCACAGGCAGGGGGAGGACGAAGCACAGAGCGGTGGGAGGAGGAGGACTGAGGACAAAGCGGCGGGGTGGGAAAGGATGGAGCAGCACAGGCAGGGGGAGAACGGAGTATGGATTAGCGGGCGGAGGAGGACAAAGGAAAAAGGAGGAAGCGGTGGAGTGGGGGAGGATGCAGCATCACATTCAGGGGGAGGATGAAGCGGCAGGAGGAGGCCAGAGCACAGAGCTGTGGGGGAGAGGAGGATGGAGGACGAAGTGGTGAGGTGGGGGAAGCCGGAGCAGGACAGGAAGGGGGAGGATGGAGCGGCAGGGGGAGAACGGAGCACAAAGCGGCAGGGGAGAGGAGGATGGAGGACAAAGTGGCGAGGTGGGGGAGGCCGGAGCAGCAGGGGAGGACAGAGGATGGAGTGCCGGAGGGGAGGCGGACAAAGGAAGGAAGAGTAAGCGGTGGGGTGGGGGGAGGACGGAGCGGCAGGGGGAGGATGGAGCACAGAGCGGCGGGGGGGAGGAGGATGGAGGACAAAGCGGTGGGATGGGGGAGGACGGAGCAGCACAGGCAGGGGGAGAATGGAGGATGGAGTGGCGGAGGGGAGGAGGACAAAGGAAGGAGGAGGAAGCGGTGGAGGAGGATGGAACGGCACAGGCAGGGGGAGGACGGCGCACAGAGCAGTGGGAGGAGGAGGATGGAGCACTGTACGGCAGCTCAGTGGTTAGCAGAGTATACGGTGGCTGAGTGGTTAGCACTGCGCGGTGGCTCAGTGGTTAGCACTGCGCGGTGGCTCAGTGGTTAGCACTGCGCGGTGGCTCAGTGTTTAGCACTGTACTGTGGCTCAGTGTTTAGCACTGTACAGGGCTCAGTGGTTAGCAGTGAGTGCGGTGGGCAGAGTGGTCAGCGCAGCAGCGCGGTGGGCAGTGGTCAGTGCAGCAGCACGGTGGGCAGAGTGGTCAACGCAGCAGCTTGGTGGGAAGAGTGGTCAGCGCAGCAGCGCGGTGGGCAGAGTGGTCAGCACAGCAGCGCGGTTGGCAGAGTGGGCAGCGCAGCTGCGCGGCAGGCAGAGTGGTCAGCGCAGCAGCGCGGTGGACAGAGTGGTCAGCGCAGCATCGCGGTGGGCAGAGTGGTCAACGCAGCAGCGCGGTGGGCAGAGTGGTCAGCACAGCAGCGCGGTGGGCAGAGTGGTCAGCACAGCTGTGCGGCAGGCAGAGTGGTCAGCGCAGCAGCGCAGTGGGCAGAGTGGTCAGCGCAGCAGCGCGGTGGGCAGAGTGGTCAGCGCAGCAGCACGGTGGGCAGAGTGGTCAGCGTAGCAGCGCAGTGTTCAGCGCAGTGGTCAGCGCAGCAGCGCCGTGGGCAGTGGTCATCGCAGCAGCGCGGCGGACAGAGTGGTCAGTGCAGCAGCGAGGTGGGCAGAGTGGTCAGCGCAGCAGCGCGGTGGGCAGAGTGGTCAGTGCAGCAGTGCGGTGGGCAGTGGTCATCGCAGCAGCGCGGTGGGCAGAGTGGTCAGCGCAGCAGCGCGGTGGGCAGAGTGGTCAGCGCAGCAGCGCGGTGGGCAGAATGGTCAGCGCAGCAGCGTGGTGGTCAGTGGTCAGCGCGGTGGGCAGAGTGGTCACCCTCCTGCCCCTCCCTCTGCCCCTCCTTTCCCGCTCCTCAATACTGATAAAAAAAAAAAAATTCCACAAGGATACTCACCCTCCGCAGGCGCACTCCTTCTGTCTTCTATCTCCCAGGACAGAACCTGTCGTTGCCTGGGAAACATTATCAGCATTGAGGAGTGTGGGGGGCAGGGGGAGTGGGGGCCGCGGGGAGCAAGGGAACAGAGGGAGGGGGGGTTCCGCGGGGAGCGTGGGGGGGCCACGGGGAGCGGATCGGGGCAGGAGGAGCGGGGGCGCAGGAGAGGCCGCCAATGGCGAGAGTGGTGCTATATTAGCCCTGCTCTTGCTAACGGGCGGCCATCTTGGTATACCCTTAGTGGGTGTACAGCCAGCTTCGGTCCGGATCTGACGCAATTTCGAGCAGAAACGGACGGAAACTGGCTTAGGCAATTATTATATAGAATGGCGACACATTACAGCACATGTATAGCAGCACTATAGTATATGGCGGTACATTATAGTACATGTATAGCAGCACTATGGTATTTGGCTCCCCGCAGCCCCCCGCTCCTCCTGGCCCCCTCTCCTCCACAGTAAAAGTAAAAAAATGCTCAGTGAGGATACTCACCTCACCTGTCTGCCGGCTCGCCAACTTTGTCGGGGGGGGCAGGATGGAGTGAGTGGGGCAGGAGGGAGCCGGGGGGAACAGGATGGAGCTGGAGGGAGGCAGGATGGAGCTGGGGGGGGCAGGATTGTGGCTGAGGGGCAGGATTGAGGCGGCGGGGGGAAGGATGAAGCGAGCGGGACAGGATGCAGCTAGTGGAGCAGGATGGAGCAGGGGGGGCAGGATGGAGTGAACAAGGCAGAATGGAGCGAGCGGGGCAGGATGGTGGTGGGGGAGCAGAATGGAGCGAGTGGGGACAGGATGGAGCGAGCGAGACAGGATGGAACCGGAGGAGCAGGATGGAGCCGGAGGAGCAGGATGGTGGCGAGGAGGCAAGATGGAACCGGAGGAGCATGATGGAGCTGGAGGAGCAGGATGGAGCAGGAGGAGCAGGATGGTGGTGGGGGGGCAGGATGGGGGGACAGGATGGTGGTGAGTGGGGCAGGATAGAGCGAACGGGGCAGGATGGTGGCAGGGGGACAGGATGGTGGTGGGGGGGCAGGATGGAGTGAGCGGGGCAGGATGGTGCGAGCGGGCAGGATGGAGCAAGCGGGGCAGGATTGAGCGAGGGGGCAGGATGGTGCCAGGGGGGCAGGATGGAGTGAGCGGGGCAGGATGGAGCCAATGAGCAGGATGGTGGTGGGGGGCAGGATGGAGTGAGCGGGTCAGGATGGAGCAAGCGAGGCAGGATGGAGCCGAAGGAGAAGGATGGAGCCGGAGGAGCAGGATGGAGCCAAAGGAGCAGGATGGTGGCGGACGGGGGAATGATGGTGGCGGGGGCAGGATGGAGCTGGCAGGGCAGGATGGAGCCGGCGGGGCTGGAAGGATGGAGGTGGAGGGGGGCAGGATGGAGGCAGTAGAGGCGGAGGGGGGGGCAGGATAGAGGCGGAGGGGGACAGGATGGAGGAGGAGGGGGGGGCAGTATGGAGACGGGGGGCCAGGATGGAGCCGGGGGGGCAAGAACAGCGGGGGGCAGGATGGAGGTGGAGGACAGGATGGAGCGAGTGGGGCAGAATGGAGCGAGCGGGGCAGGATGGAACAAGCGGGCAGGATGGAGCGAGTGGGGCAGGATGAAGCCGGAGGTGCAGGATGGAGCCGAGGAGCAGGATGGTGGCGACGGGGGGGCAGGATGGTGGTGGGGAGGGGCAGGATGGTGGCGAGCGGGGCAGGATGGAGCGAGCAGGGCAGTATGATGGCGGGGGGCAGGATGTAGAAAGCGGAGCAGGATGGAGCGAGCGAAGCAGGATGGAGCCAGAGGAGCAGGATGGTGGCAGGGGGGCAGGATGGGGGGACAGGATGGTGGCAAGCGGGGCAGGATAGAGCGGATGGGGCAGGATGGTGGCAGAGGGGCAGGATGGTGGCGGGGGACAGGATGGAGCGAGCGGGGCAGGATGGAGCGAGCTGGGCAGGATGGAGCCGGAGAAGCAGGATGGAGCCGCAGAAGCAGGATGGGGGGGGCAGGATGGTGGCGAGCGGGACAGGATGGAGCGAGAGGGGCAGGATGGAGCAGGTGGAGCAGGATGATGGCGGGGGGGCAGGATAGAGCGAGCGGGGCAGGATGGAGCCGGCAGGGCAGGATGGAGCGAGCGGGGCAGGATGGAGCGAGCAGGGCAGGATGGAGCGAGTGGGGCACGATGGAGCAAGGGGGCAGGATGGAGCGAGTGGGGCACAATGGAGCAAGCGGGACAGGATGGAGCGTACGGGGCAGGATGGAGCGAGCGGGACAGGATGGAGCGAGAGGGGCAGGATGGAGCAGGTGGAGCAGGATGATGGCGGGGGGGGCAGGATAGAGCGAGCGGGGCAGGATGGAGCCGGCAGGGCAGGATGGAGCGAGCGGGGGCAGGATGGAGCGAGCAGGGCAGGATGGAGCGAGTGGGGCACGATGGAGCAAGGGGGGCAGGATGGAGCGAGTGGGGCACAATGGAGCAAGCGGGACAGGATGGAGCGTACGGGGCAGGATGGAGCGAGCGGAGCAGGATGGAGCCGGGGGGGGGGGGGGCAGGATGGAGTGATCGGGGCAGGATGGAGCTAGCGGGGCAGGATGGTGGCGGGGGGAGAAGGATGGAGCGAGCAGGACAGGATGCAGCGAGCGGAGCAGGATGGAGCAGGGGGGGCAGGATGGAGTGATTGGGGCAGAATGGAGCGAGCGGGGCAGGATGGTGTGGGAGGGCAGAATGGAGCGAGCGGGACAGGATGGAGCAAGCGAGGCAGGATGGAGCCAGAGGAGCAGGATGGTGGCAGGTTGGAACCGGAGGAGCATGATGGAGCAGGAGGAGCAGGATGTTGGGGGGGGCAGCATGGGGGACAGGATGGTGGGAGCGGGGCAGGATAGAGCGAACGGGGCAGGATGGTGGCGGGGGGGCAGGATGGAGTGAGTGGGGCAGGATGGTGCAAGCAGGCAGGATGGAGCCAGCAGGGCAGGATTGAGTGAGGGGCAGGATGGAGCCAGGGGGCAGGAGGAGCCAGGGGGGCAGGATGGAGCCAGCGGGGCAGGATAGAGCCTGTGGGGCAGGATGGTGCCTGGGGGGCAGGAAGGAGTGAGCGGGGCAGGATGGAGCCAATAGGCAGGATGGTGGGGGGGGGGGGCAGGATGGAGCGAGCGAGGGCAGGATGGAGCCGGAGGAGAAGGATAGAGCCGGAGGAGCAGGATGGAGCCGGAGGAGCAGGATGGAGCCGAAGGAGCAGGATGGTGGCGGAGGGGGGAATGATGGTGGCGGGGGGAAGGATGGAGCCGGCAAGGCAGGATGGAGCCGGCAGGGCAGGAAGGATGGAGGCGGAGGGGGGGCAGGATGGAGGCGGTGGAGGCGGAGGGGGGGGCAGGATGGAGGCGGAGGAGGACAGGATGGAGGCGGAGGGGGGGCAGGATGGAGGCGGGGGCCAGGATGGAGCCGGGGGGCAGGATGGAGGTGAGGGGCAGGATGGTGCGAGCAGGCAGGATGAAGCCAGCAGGGCAGGATTGAGCGAGGGGGCAGGATGGAGCCAGGGGGCAGGGTGGAGCCAACGGGGCAGAGATGAAGCCTGTGGGGCAGGATAGTGCAGGGGTGGCAGGATGGAGTGAGTGGGGCAGGATGGTGCGAGCAGGCAGGATGGAGCCAGGGGGGCAGGATGGAGCCAGCGGGGCAGGATGGAGCCTGTAAGGCAGGATGGTGCCGGGGGGGGGGGGGGCAGGATGGAGCGAGCAGGGCAGGATGGAGCGAGCGACGCAGGATGGAGCCGGAGGATAAGGATGGAGCCGGAGGAGCAGGATGGGGCCGAAGGAGAAGGATGGTGGAGGAGGGGGAATGATGGTGGCGGGGGGCAGGATGGAGCCTGCGGGGCAGGATGGTGCGAGCAGGGTAGTATGGAGTGAAGGGGGCAGGATGGAGCAAGCAGGGCAGGATGGAGCCAAGGGGGCAGGACGGAGCAAGCGGAGCAGGATGGAGCTGGGGGGGCAATATGGAGTGATCGGGGCAGGATGGAGCGAGCGGGGCAGGATGGTGGTGGGGGGGCAGGATGGAGCAAGTGGGGCAGGATGGAGCCAGCGAGGCAGGATGAAGCCGGAGGAGAAGGATGGAGCAGGAGGAGCAGGATGGTGACGAGGGGGGGGTCAGGATGGTGGTGGGGAGGGGCAGGATGGTGGCGAGCGGGGCAGGATGGAGCGAGCAGGGCAGGATGGAGCGAGCAGGGCAGTATGATGGCGGGGGGCAGGATGTATAAAGCGGGGCAGGATGGAGCCGGATGAGCAGGATGGTGGCGGGGGGGCAGGATGGGGGGCAGGATGGTGGCAAGCGGGGCAGGATAGAGTGCACGGGGCAGGATAGTGGCAGAGGGGCAGGATGGTGGCGGGGGGCAGGACGGAGCGAGAGGGGCAGGATGATGCGAACAAGGCAGGATGGAGCAAGCGGAGCTGGATGGAGCGAGCGAGGCAGGATGGAACCAGGGGGAAAGGATGGAGCCGGCGGGGCAAGATGGAGCCTGCGGGGCAGGATGGTGCGAGCAGGGCAGGATGGAGTGAACGGGGCAGGATGGAGCAAGCAGGGCAGGATGGAGCCAAGGGGGCAGGACGGAGCAAGCGGAGCAGGGTGGAGCTGGGGGGCAAGATGGAGTGATCGGGGCAGGATGGAGCGAGCGGGGCAGGATGGTGGTGGGGGGGCAGGATGGAGCAAGTGGGGCAGGATGGAGCGAGCGAGGCAGGATGAAGCCGAAGGAGAAGGATGGAGCAGGATGGTTGCGGGGGGGCAGGATGGTGGCGAGCGGGGCAGGATAGAGCGGACGGGGCAGGATGGTGGCAGAGGGGCAGGATGGTGGCGGGGGGCAGGATGGAGCGAGCGGGGCAGGATGATGCGAAAAAGGCAGGATGGAGCAAGCGGGGCAGGATGGAACCAGGGGGGCAGGATGGAGCCGTGTGATACAAATGAAACAAGTATGAGTGTGTGACTGGGTTATGATAGGTATCCAGTTTTCAGCATAGGTGATTATGGAGGTCATGATGCCCATATGCTACCATCTTAGAGCATTATGCTATGATCATGAAGATTTAACTTTGTGACAGGCAACATATTGGAGAACTTTGTAATGTTATTCTATAACATTCCTAGGTGGTTGTAATCAGTAACAGACAACATTTGAAGCACTGGGCTATTGTCAAAAGACAGGTCAGTAGCAAACAAGAGCTTGGGTCAGTTCAAACAAAATGTAACCTTGAAGCATTGTGCTGTGGTCTGATGACATGATAAAAACAGACCTTGAGTCTGTTTGAATAGACCTAGGTGGTGTTATCAGTAAGCACCGGGCCCATGTCAAACAACAACCTACTGCGCAGTTGCAAGATACTGATGATCTGGCTTAAACATATTGCACAAGATGTGTTAGGGGAGGATGTGGGAGCTGTGTATAAAAATGAGGGCCCAGGTCAGCGAATTAGGGACATTCCAGATGATATCGTGGACGCACGGTTTCTGTGATGACAAGACCAGAGTATTTCCTTCTCGCTGATACTGTGGTCCCGCCGGTGGAGAAGTGATGTTACAATACTCAGGTAATGTATTGATACTTATTTCTCCATATACTGATTAACCGTAATTGTATGATTTACATGAACTGAATTATAGGAACAGGGTAATATTGTATCTGCCATTCCATACTTGAGCATTATCCTGATGTAATCTTAATAAATTGTTATATTGTTTTACCATAAAACTGTATTCAGTGTGCCTAATTCGTATATTAGTGAGCGCTACGTAATTAAGGGCGTATCCGCCCTGTCACTCTGACGCGGTAAAACATAAATTGGCGTAGTCGGCAGGATTATGAATATCTTGAAGGGTGAATTTGAGGGGTATATTGTACGAAGGTGAACGTTACGTAGTTTTCCTTTTTTTTTTTCCTTCCCCTCTTTTTTTTTTTCTTGTTGGGCACCAATCCAGATCTTCATAATTCCAAAGGTATAAATGTGTTTAAGAAAATTGTATAAGAGATCATCCTCACATCCTAACTTATTTTGGAGTTAGAGAATAATTTGTTGGCACTAGGCCAAAATGTTCGGCTTTTTGGCACAAGGTCAGAAAAACAAAATGTTTAAGAAAGGAAAAAAGAAAGAGGATGATCGTGTGGAGATCCCTGGCTGGACCAGGGCTCCATATAATATTATAGCACAGGAAATGCATTGTTGTGGATTGCAAAAAATCAGTGCAAAAAATCCGCACAGGAATCACACAAAAAGCTCTCTGTTTATAATAAATATTTTTTCCAATTTGTAGCAAGTGCTATCAAAAAAGTATCAAAAACAGGGCAACCGTGACGAGGTGAGACGGCTTACGTATATTTTTTGCAAAAAACGTACAGACCAATAGCCCTGTTTTTGATACTTTTTTGATAGCACTTGCTACAAATTGGAAAAAATATTTATTATAAACAGAGAGCTTTTTGTGTGATTCCTGTGCGGATTTTTTGCACTGATTTTTTGCAGATTTTCTGATGGTGGATGAATGCGGTTATTAATCGCATTCATCAGTGTTGGACTACTCATTATTGTTTGGTGATTGTTGTGGATTGGCAGAACCCTGGGAGAATAAGCTCAAAGGGTCAGCACCCACTGATGTTGTTGATGTACTCAGGGGTGTCCCCGCAAAGGCGGGTGATGTAGTGTCTTTAGGACGGCGTATGTGGATTTTACTCAGTGCATACCGAGATATGCATGAGCAGAATACCCATATACAAAGAAAGTTGTCAGAAATGGAACAAAAAGTTGTTGTAAGTGAGTCTATTGAGACTCCAGGGTGGGAGGAAACTCCATATCATATTTTGGCTACTAAGTGGTCGCACAGTGTTGGTTCAAGTGAACATTGGGACAAATGTTTGCAGGATGCTGAACCTGCTGATGTGGTAGAATGCTTGCAGAAAGTAAAAGTAGAAAAAGGGAAAGAATTACGTGCTGTTGGTAGGAGTGGCTGGATCCTGCTATCTGCATATAGAAAACAGCATGAGGAAAAACAAAGATTGTTAACTAAAGTGCAGGAATTGGAAATGCAGCTGTGTGAGGCCCAGAATGCATTGGTTTTAGCACAGGGTCAGAATAAGTTAGTATTGGACAAATGTGTTGGAACTCAGCATGACGAAGAACAGGCTGCTGTATGTGTAAAACAGTATAAGTGCAGAAAGAAGAGGGGGAAGGTGAACAAAAAGAAAGCTTTGGCCATAGCCAAAGCAGAGATGGAGAGGAATCCAGATCAGTGGGATAGTGATGCACAGGAGTCAACAGATCAGTGGGATAGTGATGCACAGGAGTCAACAGATCAGTGGGATAGTGATGCACAGGAGTCAACAGATCAGTGGGATAGTGATGCACTGGAGTCAACTGACTCCCAAACGGTCACCAACCCAGAACAGGGGGATGATCATTTTAATGGGGAGACGGAGATGGATCCTCTTCTTAACCCATTAAAAGCTGATCGTATTTGGTTGTAGAGACAGCTACAGGGAAGCAAAATCAGAATGAGGTAGAAGATTGCAGTGTGTCTAACAGATTTGAGTTGCAACGTACCTTTAGTAGGAGAAATACTAGGGGTGACAAGGCCCTGGCAATGTATAGATTCAGACGATCTGATGATCCCATGTTGTTCTGTAGTGATTATCTTGCATTATACAGAAATGTTTACAATCATCCAGATATGTCTCAGGATGATGCCAGTTTTCTATTTTCAATGGCAAATCATTGTAATGTGGATTATGCCACAAGAGTGTGACTCACCGTGGCCGGCTGACTCCGGTTGATACAGGCGATGCTTCCTTCCTCCTTGTCACGGGTGGACCGCGGCTGCCGGTAGTGGGGCCCGGTGTAGTACAGATCAAAGTGTTTGAAGACGTCTTGGTGGAACAGATTAAAGGGGTTTCATTTATTCGTGACGCCACCTATGAGAAGATTCGGTAAGGGCTACCGACGCTGCGGAGCCCCGGGGGATGGACAGCAGCAAGATGTTACGCTCCCCACAGGCTGAGCGGTGATCCCCGGAGGCTGGAGCTGCTCAAGATGTTGTGCGGCAGCTGCGGTTACCTTGTTGTGCGGACGGACAGTTCATAAGGAAGCACAGACACAGCAAGTCTCCATAACGGGTCTTTACTGTAACCAGTAGGCAGTACATGGCATACAGTGGTTGAGTAGTAGACCAGGTGGACTCAGCAGTGATGGTGTCCCTTAGAGATCCGCAGTGTTCCTCCATTCTACCTACTTAGTTTCTTGCCAGCGTCGCCCAGGAATACCAGGTCGGGTACGGGGAGGCTGCTTCAATGCCCTATCCATGATGTACGTCCTGGATGCTTTGGGGAGCCTTGGATCCCTCAGTGGGTACACCGCTGGTTAGACGACTGGAAACTGGCTGGTGGTGGGGTGCTCCTGTAAAGCTGATCCTCCACTCTTCTGGTTCGCGTGGCAGAGGTGAACTGCTGCCAGCTTCGGTACCAGTGAACCGGCTGTGAGTTGTGGGCACGGGAGTCTTTTGGGAACCCGTGTAGATAATGCCCAGTCCCGGTGGTTAAGGCCTCAGGTGCTGACACCCGACCGGTGACGGCCCAGGGACCCGCACGGGGTGCGGAGCCCCCCGCTCCTCTCCAAGTTCTAGTCTGCTCTCGTCAGGTTCTAGATTCTTCTCCTTCTATCTAGATTATTGACTGTGTTCTACTACACTACCCTAACACTCCACCCCCCAGGACCTATGATTGGTCCCCTGTTCTAGGTGTTGCATGTTGGGTTGGATCTCTATGTTAACCGGATCATTGCTGAGTCAGAGGATATTGCGGCTGCATTTGTGGCTGCAATACCCTCTTGTGACGCACTCGTTGCGGGGCGCCACACTCCCCCTTGGTTGAATACGCTTGTCCCCAAGCGTCACACTACTCACATTACAGAGGTTTTTATATTTTATAACAGGTAATACACTTTTATTAATGACAAGTCATTGTATGCATAAAAGTGAAAAAAAGGTAAATAACAGGTTAACACATTGCGCGGACCCGGCGGGCGGTCGGCTGTCCTTAGAATAAAAGTTCAGGATGTAGCCGCCAAGTCGCGGTGTTACGGTGCAAACAGAAGTCTCTTTTAGTAGCAAAGTTCAAACAACAACAGTCACTTATGGAGGGCAGTGTTCCGGACTCATATAGCGAACCACCCATCACGGCATATATGGCGCTCATAGGTCACTACGTCCCCTCTATACAAGTCTCGGCTTGGATGACCTCGCGGTAGATGCGATTCCACATCACGGCGCCCCACAAACACTTCAGTACTCACACCCTCCTCCCTTACAAATCCCCACCCGGTGGATAAGTTAAATGTGCTTACCCACCTGGTTTTACGGAATTGTTCAGGCAATGGAGATTGGCGGCGGGCCTCGGCACGAGCCTGCATGTTGGCTTGCAGTCGAGTGTGCCACTCCTCTCTCCGGATACGACGTACCTCTTCGTCGGAGTGATGCGGCGTGTGGATAAAGTCACTACGGCGTGCTGGTTGTTGAACCGCTCGAGCTTGGTGGGCAGTCTGGAGTGGAGCCCGGTTCAACGGAACCGGAGAAGACACTGTTGCGGCGGCACCCGACCAGTGCACCCGAGCTGATCGCCCGGCAGAAGGGTTCCTTGTGTCTTCCCAGGCGAACCCGGTGTAGAGATCCTCAGCTGGACTGTAGGTCTCCTCGTCATCCTCCTCGACCTCTCCTTCGATGACAACGTCGGGCTGCTCGGCTGGCGAAGACGATGGGATGGAATCCTCTGGATCGGTGGGTGGCTGTGCTGCAAAGCTCTCCTCGGGGTCGTTGTGCAGGACTTCCAGGCTGCCTGCCTCTTCTTCTGTAGCAGCGGGAAGTGGTGTTTCAATCCCGGTCACCGGGTAGGCCTCTGTATTTGCAGAGGAGGCCTCCGGTTCAGGGGAGAAACAGGCGACAGTCTCGGTAGTGTGGAAACTAGTCGCGGGTTCCGCAGGTGGAACCAGGTAGATGTCAGCTTCTTCGTGGGAGCATATTGGAAGCTCCGGCTCTGGAACGGGGTCGGCTGCGGTATCGTCCGCTGGAACGGGTCGAGCTGTGGTCCTCACAGGAATGATACAGTCTATGGGCTCCGGTGACGAAGCAGGACAGGTGGTGGGCGACGGTGAGGCTGTTGAAAAGCTGGCGATGTCGTCTGGGCTTGGAGAAGTTGTACCCGGTCGGCTCTGCTGCATCGCATGATGGAGTCTTCTGCCTAGGGTCGCGCTCCAGCTGCGAACCGTCCATTCCACTGTCTCAAGTAGTCGCACCCGGAGGTCTTATAGAGCCTCTAGCCAGAAGTCGGGGCTGCCGTCTATGGTAAGGGCAGGATCCGGACCCGGTTGGCCTATGGCTGCTCTGGCCTCCGCCTTGACCTCCCGCATCAGGTCTTGGAGTCTCGTGCTGGCCATTCTCTTCTTGGAGGGAAACCACACCCGTTCAACCGGTAAGACGTTCTGGTAGAGCTGGTGAAGAAGTCTGTCTCTCTGTCTGTCTCCCTCACTCCCATTTCCTCTGGGTTTTTGTAGTCCAATCGTGGGAAAAGTCTTTGGGGTCCGCCCCCATGGTTGATTCGAGCAATCAGGGCGGACAAAGAGTTTGGCGCCTTTATTCTTTAGCCCTCCCACGATGAGGGGGGGAAGTTGACTCACTCCTGGGCTTGCACGTGGCGGCTTCTTGTGGCGGGAACGCCATCTTGGGCGCCATCTTGGCCCAATGGTGAAAAGGCGGGAAAGTTCTTTTAGGGACGAACAAAGTCCAAATTGTAGACAATAAAGTCCATTTTAAGCACATTATACCCGTTGGGTAACGGGCCTGCTCGTATCCTGTTCGTGACGCCATTTTCTGACTCACCGTGGCCGGCTGACTCCGGTTGATACAGGCGATGCTTCCTTCCTCCTTGTCACGGGTGGACCGCGCCTGCCGGTAGTGGGGCCCGGTGTAGTACAGATCAAAGTGTTTGAAGACGTCTTGGTGGAACAGATTAAAGGGGTTTCATTTATTCGTGACGCCACCTATGAGAAGATTCGGTAAGGGCTACCGACGCTGCGAAGCCCCCGGGGGATGGACAGCAGCAAGATGTTACGCTCCCCACAGGCTGAGCGGTGATCCCCGGAGGCTGGAGCTGCTCAAGATGTTGTGCGGCAGCTGCGGTTACCTTGTTGTGCGGACGGACAGTTCATAAGGAAGCACAGACACAGAAAGTCTCCATAACGGGTCTTTACTGTAACCAGTAGGCAGTACATGGCATACAGTGGTTGAGTAGTAGACCAGGTGGACTCAGCAGTGATGGTGTCCCTTAGAGATCCGCAGTGTTCCTCCATTCTACCTACTTAGTTTCTTGCCAGCGTCGCCCAGGAATACCAGGTCGGGTACGGGGAGGCTGCTTCAATGCCCTATCCATGATGTACGTCCTGGATGCTTTGGGGAGCCTTGGATCCCTCAGTGGGTACACCGCTGGTTAGACGACTGGAAACTGGCTGGTGGTGGGGTGCTCCTGTAAAGCTGATCCTCCACTCTTCTGGTTCGCGTGGCAGAGGTGAACTGCTGCCAGCTTCGGTACCAGTGAACCGGCTGTGAGTTGTGGGCACGGGAGTCTTTTGGGAACCCGTGTAGATAATGCCCAGTCCCGGTGGTTAAGGCCTCAGGTGCTGACACCCGACCGGTGACGGCCCAGGGGCCCGCACGGGGTGCGGAGCCCCCGCTCCTCTCCAAGTTCTAGTCTGCTCTCGTCAGGTTCTAGATTCTTCTCCTTCTATCTAGATTATTGACTGTGTTCTACTACACTACCCTAACACTCCACCCCCCAGGACCTATGATTGGTCCCCTGTTCTAGGTGTTGCATGTTGGGTTGGATCTCTATGTTAACCGGATCATTGCTGAGTCAGAGGATATTGCGGCTGCATTTGTGGCTGCAATACCCTCTTGTGACGCACTCGTTGCGGGGCGCCACAAGTGTCTCTCAGAAATACCAGATCATATGAAAGATTTGTAAAGCTATTAAGTGACTGGTGTCATGACTCAAAAGAGCAAGATGAAGTATCAGAGAATGTGTCTGCTGTTTACAGGCCTAGGTATTGCTTTAAATGTGGAGAGATGGGCCACATTAAACGTTATTGTAATATCGAACTAGAGAGCCGTTCATTGCAGCAGAATATTGATAGTATTGAGAATGAGGAAGAACTTGCCATTAACAATACTGAATTTACAGACACAGGTAAAAAAGCCGACTTTGTTACAACTGCGCAAAAGTCGCAAGTAATGCAGATCCAAAATGTGGATAAAGGTGAGACTGTGAAAGAGCAGAATTTGTCATATTTTAGACCCCAAAAAGACTGTGCTAATATTCCTGTGTTCTGTCTATGGGGCTGGATCATTTTACATTGGTCACCATTCATCATTCCTGTGTTATGTATTAAGACAATACAATGTATCCAGTGAGGTTGTTTTGTTTTCCCTTCTGTTGTTTTGGTCTGTCTATATGTGAATAATCTACCTTATTAGCATATGGATAACAGATAGGATAAGGACAAAGTGCAGTATTTGACTTGTATTTTAACTTTTTCTTTGTGCTTCTTTTCAGACTGGACAAACCAGTTTTTCAGAGGAATCAGACTAAATGTATTTAGTTATATATAAGACATGTGGGTTAGAGAATGAGCTCAAAATAAAGGTTAAAATAATTGTTTGCAAACAATTAAAGAAGTAATCATCCCATTGTGATGAATCTGTATTTGCCTAAAAGTTTTGTTTTAGTTTGATGTATGTTCTTAATCTTTATTTTTATTTAGGAACACAATAGGTTTGTAAACTCCATTTGTAAATTGCATCTTGAACATTTACATTTGATATTTAACATAATTGAGGTGATGTAATTGATGTGGATTATCAAGGTGAAATTAAGGTAATAATGATCAATATGGGAGAAGAGCCTTTGATCCTTGAAAAGCATCAGCGAATGGCACAGATGCTGCTGATACCTGTATCTTTAGCCCAAGCTGAGGAAGGAAGCGCTCCTACTGAATTAGCTCTTAGTGGGGACAAGGGTTATGTTCCTCAAATACTACGAAAGTAGGTGCCAAAATCTGGTTCCAAAATGTTCAAGGACCGCCTTCTGAGGTTAAGGTCATTGCAGTAGGGAAAGATCATACCCTACTAGTAATGAGACCTGGGGTTGAGAAATGGGAGTATGTTCCTCAAGAAAAATGCTATTTGCAGGAATAATGTTTGTGTCTCTTGATTACAGAAGTGAAAACCAGTTTATGGAATCCTTGGTGCAGAATTATTGGCCAATCTAGAAAATGAAGTATGAGATGTGGTGGCTATGGGTCCTGGTATTCCCTTTCGTGGTTTCGTGGAGGGATGAAGAATTTCTACCAGGAGGAGCCAACGTCCAATCGATTCTTAAAACATCATCAAGTGATTTTTGAGACATTGAACAGCAGTCAACATACGGATTGCTGGATATGTACCCATTCTCCAGTAACAGCCACCAGTATTCCTTTCCTAGCTATCCCTGTGGCAATGGAGGATATTTTAACATGGAGCAGTTGTTTTAATACCTTAGCCAGCAAATGACACTTGGAATTCGCGATTATGGAACATAATTGTACCCATACCTATTGTAGGATGGGTAAACCTTCCTTGGTGGCAAGGAAATATGAGCGGAACCGACAAAAACTTACAATACTTGGTGTTCAAAGGAGGATCATGGGTACCAAGAAATACAGTAGGATTGACTAAATTGGGAACTGTACCCACGGACAACCTACAAATAAGTTTCAAATCAACCTTAGATACAGCAGATGCTTTTAAACCTATATTGCTGGAAAGATCTGTGGACATTTGCTAAGATGTTTGTGAATGGGACTACTGAATCTTATAGTAATATATGAAGGAATGTGAAGTGTAATGAGTCATCTGAATATACGCCAGGGCAAGAAACTTGTGGTAATCCAGATGTGGGGTATTGTAGTCCTATTGGACAAAGTCCTAGTTGGTGTGTATTATCTAATGTCAGTATTGTGCGATCTTCCACATAACATGTATTGGGTATGTGGGGAAAATGCATATAAATGGCTTCCTGTGGGAATCCAAGGGACATGTACATTAGCTCGGTTAACCCCAGCTACCTTCATTGTACCCTATTCTCAGTTAGATGCTAAGATATTACCAAAACACATGACATTCAAAAGAGCCGCAGATAATAGACCTCAGGAGTCAGGATGCCCCGATAAGGTGCAAATGGGTACTGCAAATAAGATTGTCAGTACTCTATTTGCATATCCAAAGATTATGCAGATGTGGGATAAATTGGTAGAATCTACAGATAATTTAGATGAGCAAATTTTCCATATAGTGGATATACTCAATACTTTCTCTTTTCAAAACCCCTCCAATTGGTTTAAAGGAATTGGGGGGGGTGGGTGATGGGAATTCTACAAGGAGTTTTCCAACTTATTCTGTGTAATATTCTAAAATATATAGGGGTAAGAGTTGTGTGGTGTATTCTTAGACATGTGCTGTAAAAACAAAATTACAAAAACAATAGAAAAATAACAACCGCACAGGTAATGAATATTTATGTTGCTTGAATAAGGAAGTCTTGTGTTCAATAATAGTGTGATGCTCAGAGACGAGGAAGACCAAAATGTTTTGATGGTTTCATGTAGCAATGGTCATGCATGACATCAATAATCAAGGACCGATTGTGATACAAATGAGACAAGTATGAGTGTGTGACTGGGTTACGATAGGTATCCAGTTTTCAGCATAGGTGATTATGGAGGTCATGATGCCCATATGCTACCATCTTAGAGCATTATGCTATGATCATGAAGATTTAACTTTGTGACAGGCAACATATTGGAGAACTTTGTAATGTTATTCTATAACATTCCTAGGTGGTTGTAATCAGTAACAGACAACATTTGAAGCACTGGGCTATTGTCAAAAGACAGGTCAGTAGCAAACAAGAGCTTGGGTCAGTTCAAACAAAATGTAACCTTGAAGCATTGTGCTGTGGTCAGAAGACATGATAAAAACAGACCTTGAGTCTGTTTGAATAGACCTAGGTGGTGTTATCAGTAAGCACCAGGCCCTTGTCAAACAACAACCTACTACGCAGTTGCAAGATACTGATGATCTGGCTTAAACATATTGCACAAGATGTGTTAGGGGAGGATGTGGG